>VZSF01000964.1:103955-209292 GCA_013398295.1 Chionis minor | reverse complement strand
GTCTTAATGAATAGGGTGGGGTGGGGGGGTGGGGGGGGGGGGGGGGGGGGGGGGGGGGGGGGGGGGGTTGGAATCACATTTTTACCAAAACCAAGATAAGATAGCAACAAATTGAAAAAGCAATATATAAAAATACTGAGAAATGCAGTACTGAACTTTGATTAAGGACCCTGAATTCAAAAAGAAGTAGGAAATCTGTACTTTTGCAGGCAAAATTTAGAGTCTCTGCATAGGCGTAAAGGAAGCCATACAGTTAAGCATTAAGGAGGTCCGTTTAAAAAAAAAAAAACGAAACCAAAACCACCAACAACCACCAACCAACCAAGAACAAGCTTGAGAATCATCATAGTAGATACAGTTTCCAGCTAGATCACGAAACTCAAAACCTGGAACAATTTTGCATTAAGCTGTGCTTCAGAAAATGCAGAAGTTACACTCATTTTGGTGGAGGAGTAGATGCTTCTGTCTAATTTGTGCTGGTTAATCAGCAACAGTTGGACTTCAGACACTGCTGCCTCTGAGCCAGGTTGTGCAGACACTGCCCATTTAAATTGAAGTTAAAAATGAAGGCAGGCTTGGCTGTGAAAACAAAGCCCCTCCTCAAGGTCTCCTTTCAGAAGGTGGCCAAGTTAATGAATAGGCAGAAGGTGAAACAGTTTATTACTGGATAATTTCATTAGAGTAACTTTTAATTTAAATCATATAAAACTTTTGAAGTTCTAATCCGTTTAGAAACACGGAGACAATACTCTCACTGCGCACAGTCCTATGCCAGACAGAATTAATTCAAGTCTCCATAATCCTTCAAGGCCCTGAAGTCTTTAATCACAACATGTATGGGCACGGACGTGTTTCATACAGGGGCATAAACAGAGCATGTCAATAAGTTTTCATTAATAAGTGACCAAAAGAGACAAGTGCATGGGTATGACTAAGAGATCATTATCTCAGTGTCATGCTGGTCAGCCTGCCCACCGTATCAGGCTTTATACATCTGCAAGGGTTTGAAAGCTTCTCTCCAGAACCTCGGCAGCAGCCCCAAACTGTTCAAATTACTGCTTTTGTTAAAAAATCAGCACTCCCTCCCAATCAATAAGTAATCTAGCTTGCCAGTCATTATTTGAACTGATAAATAATATTATGGCTGTATGTTTAACTCTAGGAATACAGACTTACAGTACTATTTTTCTTACAGGTAGAAATAGCCCAGAAAAATTCCAGGCTTTCCTATCCCCAAAAGAACCAAAACCAAAGTCCCCCAAAATAAAAAAACTTAGCATCCAGCATTGCAGAAAACCTTCTAAAAACACCTTGTGAAAAAATTCCGAAAATAAAACATAAAAGACAATACACGTAATGGAACCAAGACCTCAAATATTTCAAGTTGAAAACTGCAACTTATAAACACACCAAATACAACATCCTCCTCTCACTTTTACTCACACTGAAGAAGACTGACATGGACAATGGATGTGAATTCTCCCCAGGTACATCCAAATTCTCACTGTGATTCAAAATTTTGCATTTACAGGGAATGTTTAACCAGGACTATTATTAATGCTTCAGCAATTTGGCACTGACAAATGCTTCATTTTTATCCTTATAAACACCATAATTGAGTGTGCATGTGTTAGTTTTGTTTACTGTAAAATCTTAAATTTTTTGTTTTTATGTGCTCAAAAATCTCCTTTTACAGGTCTTTTAATAGTAGGATATATAAAAAACCCTTATTTCTGAGCCTGACAGATTATTTTCATCTTTTTAAAAGAGAAAGATTTATAGCACAAGTCTTCCTTCAAACTTACCTTTGGTACTCGTTTTCTTGGTAAAGTTAAATTGATATAATTATTAAAGATGAAGTTTGATGATTTTGCTGAGCAAAGATCATTATTTTCTCCATTTTGCTTGTCGCCAGCATCTGTTCAAAAAAACCAATTGCTTAGGATATTTATTCAGATTTCTTTTTTAAATACTTCGACTAAGCCAGAACTTTCCAGTTGTGTGCTGGTAGCAATTATATATAAGGAACTCGGGCAAATTAAAGTAAATACATACAATGCAGGGTGACTTTAAAAAAGGAAGAGAAATACCCAGGAATGGACATGCCACATGCAGTCATCCTTACCAGAGAATCACTCTAACGACCTGATACATGAACTTCACGATGTCAAGCAGCAGTTATCCAGCTGCTCCCTTTCTCTGAAACCACCAAGGACCCACAAAACCTTGGTCTTCAATCAAGGTTTTCTCCCTTTTTTTTTTTTTTTTTTTAAGCACAAGGTAAGTATTGCACACAGAAGCAGGCACATTCGCGTGCCAGAACAGCTCAGCTGGGAAAGGACTCTTGGCTCAAGAGCCACACTCATAAGCAGCCTGGATGAAATGCTTCTGCTCCCCAAATTTGCAAGAGTTAGGAGCAGCCTGGGTTCGGCTTACCTACTGCCCGCAGAGGTGTGCCCCTGAACAGTTCATAAAACTTGGAGAGGTACATGACCATGCTCAGTTTGTCGGGCTCCCCGGCTGATCCCACCTCCATCCCCGTGGTCACAGGTGGGATCCCAAACTCCTGCTCAGCAACATCGAATGCCAGCTGGTTGTTTTTGACAACGTCCTCTTCATTCAGGGCATCAAAGTCGCTGCAGGGACAACACACTGGCATCAGTGGCCGTTTGCTCTCCGCTCCCCTCGCAAACATGCGGTGCTCCCTCACTCCTTGGAGAGGTGCGGAACAGCGCCCATGCATTTCACTGGGTCAAACTATGGAGTCTACACAGTGCCAAAGGTAAAAGTCTCATACAAATCCTGTTATCATAAATCCTGGCTGTGCCAGAAATGTCATTTAAAAGCAATTGCACTGAACTGGATTTCAATGTAGCCCCATGGAAAAGGATTCCCTTATTCATGAAGATAAGCAATTCCTCCTCAAAAGTGCTAAGAAACCTTTTTCACTTCCAAACACAGCTGTGGTACTACAGATTTCACCTGTTAGCAATTGACTTTAATTTCAATTAGTTCTATAAGTCATCAAAGCCAGGAGGAGTAGATTTAGGCTAGCATTTTATGAAACAAACATGTTATATGTGCGCACACACACGTGCACAGGTACTACCTTTCTTTTTAAGGTGTTACAGACACGCTTTGAATGAGGACCTCCTGTCCATGTCATAACAGGATTTAGCAGTGCACTAAAGTGCATCACATCTGGAACTGCATTATCCATTCTCTAATCCATTTTCTATGGGACCTATTCTAAGTCTCTAATCCCTTGAAGAGCTTCCAAAATTCATGATTAAAATAAAAAAGTGAATAAATTACAAAAGGTCCAGGCAGGGTAGTTTGTTTCTCCTCATAAGGAATGTGAGGTTTTGAACACCCAAAGAATTCCTCTCTCTCCCTCTGACCATACACACTGCCTATTTCTGGAGCCAGGGGGCTGCCAGCAGCCCCCCACCCCAGCCCTGCCCGCAGCCCACAGGCAGCTGCCTCTCTTGCCTGCCCAGCTTTCATCTGGACTTGGCCATCAGCACTCCCATTTAATCCAACAAGCCAACGAGATCCAAATACAATGCTAATTAAACAACAGGAGGTCTGTTAGCTCAGGAGGATAAATCTATCAACTTTCTAGAGAGCGCAGTACATGAGAGATGCTTTCCACACACAGCAAAGATTATTTCAGTTTCTACTCTCACTCTCCCCCACCTTATATCCACAAAATCATCCACAATTCCCATTTTTTTAAACTAACCAAAGACAAAACAATTATCTTATTTTTACAATGTTAGCTCTTCCTCTGGCAAAGCTGTACAAACATGCACCCTGGGTATTGCTCCTATTTTTTACAACTTATCACACCTCATAAAAGAGCTCAATCATTTCGTTCATTTATCCACAATAAAGGCAGGCTGACAATAATTCATTTGTAAATCCTAAGTCTGTGTAGGAAGGCTAAAGAATGCAGCCACTGCATTTTGGAGACTGGTGAGAAGACCGAAGAGTCAACCCGCCGCAGACTGCATCAAGCAGGGCCAGTAACCCAGTGCCAGCAATTGCCATTTCCTGACACCTATCGCACACCCACCCTCTTGCATCTAACTGGGGAACCTTACAAAAGGCTCACANAATAGGGTTTTTCCCCTTTTTTTTTTTTTTTTTTTAAGCACAAGGTAAGTATTGCACACAGAAGCAGGCACATTCGCGTGCCAGAACAGCTCAGCTGGGAAAGGACTCTTGGCTCAAGAGCCACACTCATAAGCAGCCTGGATGAAATGCTTCTGCTCCCCAAATTTGCAAGAGTTAGGAGCAGCCTGGGTTCGGCTTACCTACTGCCCGCAGAGGTGTGCCCCTGAACAGTTCATAAAACTTGGAGAGGTACATGACCATGCTCAGTTTGTCGGGCTCCCCGGCTGATCCCACCTCCATCCCCGTGGTCACAGGTGGGATCCCAAACTCCTGCTCAGCAACATCGAATGCCAGCTGGTTGTTTTTGACAACGTCCTCTTCATTCAGGGCATCAAAGTCGCTGCAGGGACAACACACTGGCATCAGTGGCCGTTTGCTCTCCGCTCCCCTCGCAAACATGCGGTGCTCCCTCACTCCTTGGAGAGGTGCGGAACAGCGCCCATGCATTTCACTGGGTCAAACTATGGAGTCTACACAGTGCCAAAGGTAAAAGTCTCATACAAATCCTGTTATCATAAATCCTGGCTGTGCCAGAAATGTCATTTAAAAGCAATTGCACTGAACTGGATTTCAATGTAGCCCCATGGAAAAGGATTCCCTTATTCATGAAGATAAGCAATTCCTCCTCAAAAGTGCTAAGAAACCTTTTTCACTTCCAAACACAGCTGTGGTACTACAGATTTCACCTGTTAGCAATTGACTTTAATTTCAATTAGTTCTATAAGTCATCAAAGCCAGGAGGAGTAGATTTAGGCTAGCATTTTATGAAACAAACATGTTATATGTGCGCACACACACGTGCACAGGTACTACCTTTCTTTTTAAGGTGTTACAGACACGCTTTGAATGAGGACCTCCTGTCCATGTCATAACAGGATTTAGCAGTGCACTAAAGTGCATCACATCTGGAACTGCATTATCCATTCTCTAATCCATTTTCTATGGGACCTATTCTAAGTCTCTAATCCCTTGAAGAGCTTCCAAAATTCATGATTAAAATAAAAAAGTGAATAAATTACAAAAGGTCCAGGCAGGGTAGTTTGTTTCTCCTCATAAGGAATGTGAGGTTTTGAACACCCAAAGAATTCCTCTCTCTCCCTCTGACCATACACACTGCCTATTTCTGGAGCCAGGGGGCTGCCAGCAGCCCCCCACCCCAGCCCTGCCCGCAGCCCACAGGCAGCTGCCTCTCTTGCCTGCCCAGCTTTCATCTGGACTTGGCCATCAGCACTCCCATTTAATCCAACAAGCCAACGAGATCCAAATACAATGCTAATTAAACAACAGGAGGTCTGTTAGCTCAGGAGGATAAATCTATCAACTTTCTAGAGAGCGCAGTACATGAGAGATGCTTTCCACACACAGCAAAGATTATTTCAGTTTCTACTCTCACTCTCCCCCACCTTATATCCACAAAATCATCCACAATTCCCATTTTTTTAAACTAACCAAAGACAAAACAATTATCTTATTTTTACAATGTTAGCTCTTCCTCTGGCAAAGCTGTACAAACATGCACCCTGGGTATTGCTCCTATTTTTTACAACTTATCACACCTCATAAAAGAGCTCAATCATTTCGTTCATTTATCCACAATAAAGGCAGGCTGACAATAATTCATTTGTAAATCCTAAGTCTGTGTAGGAAGGCTAAAGAATGCAGCCACTGCATTTTGGAGACTGGTGAGAAGACCGAAGAGTCAACCCGCCGCAGACTGCATCAAGCAGGGCCAGTAACCCAGTGCCAGCAATTGCCATTTCCTGACACCTATCGCACACCCACCCTCTTGCATCTAACTGGGGAACCTTACAAAAGGCTCACACCTAAGAAGTCGGGTCTTGTAGGATTAGGACCCCAGAAACACTGTCAAAAGGGGAATGCTGGCTTACATACAATCCCTAAAGCAGTTAATTTTCAAGGGCCAGCCCTTACTGCATAGCCCACACGCAAGGGCACCGTGCTCTTCTGGACAGAGTTGTGCGAAACCACCATCTCCTGTGCACCTCCATGGCCCAGTGCTTCCATAATGTGATTGTCAGAGCAATCACTGCAGAGCTGAGGATGGTTCATTTAAGGCTCATCCAGGTCTGACTATAACTCATGACAGTGCCATCATGGCTGTGGTTTTCCACATGCACTAAAAAATCTGTCTCCAGGGACCTGGGAATGCAACTCTCACATTCGCCAAGCACTGCAATTTTTGTTTTAAATAGCTATGTGACTCCCACAAATGTGATCATAAGTCATAAGGTTCAAAGCCTTCCTAGCTCTTTGAAAGCATATAAACTTCATTTTAAATGGCATGAAAGGACATAAAGAAAAAGCAAAGCAAAACCACCCCCACCCTCTCCATCCCCTAAACCCAGCAATGGTGTCCACCTCTGTGCAAAAAACAGCAATAGAAGGGAACTGTAGAGTATCAGTGTTGTTCTGGTTGGTCTTACACTGTACTTGGGTAAATGCCTAATATGCCCTACACTCAACAAAATCTACAGATGTCACTTACATGAGGTCAGGTCTGAAGCGATGGATAATTGCACACAATGCAAGGCCACTTTTCCAGGAGGTAGTCAGGTCTGTGACGTTAACGTTACGGTACCCTTCCGTCTGTTTCTGACACCAGGTCAAAAGCTTGTTAGGTCGAATATCTGATTCTGCAGTTACAGTGGAAAGCAAATATTTTCATCAGTTTTGTACGCTCAGAAGGCTCCAAGTATTAAGCCACAGCAGAGGTTAGATGTCACATACCATGTCTTGAGAGATTCACTGATCTTCTAATGGAGCTTACTCTTTCAAGAGGACATTGTTGTAACTCATTGGTAACATATAATTGTCTCACCTACAAGCAGAAGTGATTAGCAGCAAAATGTTAGAATAGTTTGGAGAGAAAAAAAAAGCTTTCTTTCTGGGTTAACTTTATTAACAACTGGTTCTAAATGAAGGAGTTTCCTGAAGATTTTGTTTACGCATTATTTGCGACCCTATCTCTCCTGGACAAAAAGTAAACAGTGACTTCACAAGCAAGCCTTTTAAGTACTGACCTGGTGAGGGCGAACGCAGCTTGAGTTCAAGTTCGGGTATCTTGTTCCTGGGTCAATGGTATACTGGTCAAAGTTCTTGTTAATATTTTCAGGGGTAGTCTGAGGCAAGAGTCGATAAATGCTCTCTCTTATAGAGAAAAAAGATGCAAGAGATATTGATTACAATAAATATTTATTATATAAAAGAGTACTTTATTTCTCACAGCTACCTACACCTTATTTTGGTTATGCAGTAAACGCATAATGCATTCATCCCATTTCTTATCCCTGCTCAGCGGGAGAAGGATGCCAGACAGAAAAAGGACAACAAAAAGTCAGACTCTTAGAACTTATGCCTATACTTTCCTGAGGCAGGAAGCAAGGAAGAAAAAGAAGGGAAAAAAAAAAAGGAGGTTACATCATTCAGTCATCTGGTTTTGCTTTAACCTCCACCCAAGGAGTAACTTCTTTACCACATAACAGCACTAAATCCCATCATTGTGCAATTCCTATAACCACTGCAGCCTTTTTTATTATGCTGTTCAATTTTCCATTTGGGACTATGCCGTGTTTGAGTCATCCCACAGGCTTCTATCTTAAAACTTCTCAAAGCACTGTACTTAGTAAAGCTTCTACTTGCATTACCACAACCACGACTATTTCTATTATTTATCTGCCCCGAAACAGCCCAGGCAGATGTAGTGGAACAGGGCAGTTGCCATCAGGACCAAAGTCAGTAACTTCAACCATCAGACCACAGTGACACCAGGACTGCTGGTGTACTTAACAACAGATTTTTTTTTGCCCTGATCAAAAAGACATTACACAGAGAAACTTATGATGCAACATTACAGCAATTTTCCTTTGCCACACATTTATCAGTCTAAATAAAGAGGGCATCAGGGCTACTAAGCTGAAATGCAGAGTTAAACTTACAGATACCGACTATGAAAGCTGTTAGGTTTGAAGAACTTCTTTAGACTTGTTTCAGGAATTATTTTTTTTTTAATTAAAAAAAAGAAAGACTGAAACTGTTGGAGGGTTAGTCTTTTGACACAAGGGTTTTTTGGTTTGCTTCCTTAAGGATCACACTTAATTCTAGTCATTAGTTACCTAAATTACTGATTTAAACCCGTCATGCACATTGCTGGATCTCTGTATTACTGTGCAGAACCTTACAGAGCAACGACCCACTACTATGACTGTCAATTGTCTAGTAACCTAAAGGAATGAATAATTTCAAGCCAATGCCATTGCAGTAAAGAAGAGTATTTCTCCTGGTGGCATTTTGAATTCCCCTGCCTTCTACCAATACTGCAACTCTTAAAAACACTGGAAAATGATGGAGAAGACAAAAGCAGCACTCACCGTTCAGCAAGGATTTCTAACGGGGGTTTTCCTTGGGCCCAGCTCCGCACCATCCATGCAGTATCAAAAGCAGCTAAGAAACCCCTTGCGCAGCCAGTACCCATTGGCCAGAAGGGCTGTAAGAAGCATTTACATTTTAATTCCTTGCATTTATTAAGTTCTTATTACAAAAGTAAATTTCAATGTGAATTTGGAGTGGAGGGTTTCATACTGTCTTAGAAAAGTAGCCTGAGAAAGAGTTAAAATACAACATAGGCAACTCTTACAGTTTTTAGATGTTTCTCTCCAAGTCTTAGGTAATGAAAAACACTGCTTTCACTTGTTCTTTTTTTAACTTCTATATTTAAAAACAAATTTCTTAACCTCAAACGGTAAAGGTTGAGGAAAATAAAAAAAAGACTCAATACTCAGGAATTAGTCAAGGAAAAAAGGGAAAAAACGCACTTTCTCATCTCCTAGCTTTGCTTTGGACTGATCTTTTCAAACACTTCAAGGCTGTCAGCATGAGTTAAAAAAAAGTAATAGTTGCAACATACACTTTTCACTTCAGGAAAAGAACATATTAAGGCAAAAAAGCTGCAATAAAAATTGGGACCAAGTTTTTCTCTGTGATGGAAGTCAGGAAAATTATGCCATGCACCCAAGCTGAGGACACACAGCTCTCAGTTTTCAGACAGAAATACAACTTGCATAAAGCAAAAGAGGATTTCAGCCAGAGACTGCCAGCCAAGCATTAGTTATGACATAAACTATGGCATAATAAAAAAAAAAAATCTATTCCAAAGAAGGTACCATTGTTCCAGGACGCGTAAGAGAAGACTGTTTGTTTTAGAGGGTAGATTGAATGGCTGGATTAAGAAAAAGGAAAAAAAGAAAAGGCACAAACGACTACTTGGAAGACATTCCAAGATATACCTCAAGCAAACTGTCTCCAACAAGCGCCACGAGGAGCTGATGCCTGTGCCTCTCTCTCACTAGTGCAGCATTTTCAGATGCATACATGGAAGTAAAATCAAACATTGCTACATCAGGTTGCCCATAGTGATTAATTGCAAAATCCAAGGAAGGCAGCTGGTAATTGGTTGCAAAGTCAGCAGCTTCTCTGGCGTAGGACAGCAAATTGCTCTGGTTCACATTCTCCCCACAGAGGAGCAACTCAGTGTCAATATAGTCCTGCAAGGAGAGAAGCACACAGGATGAGATACTCCAGCCATCTTCTCTGGATCAGAGCGTTGCAGTCTCGGAGCATCAGAGTGGCAACCACACATCTCGCAGCATAAAGAACCACGTGAGATTTGTCATCTCCTCCCAATAGTTAACACACAAACACAGATTGCTGTACTGCCCCAAACAGGAACTCTTTATGCCGACACTGAATAAGCAGCTTTATTTGCAACAGAAGATTACAGTGCCTCACAGTTCCTTGGTTATATGTTAATTTTTTCATAACGATACTTCCCTCCCATATCAGAAGATGTTATCATCTTCACTGTGATTTTTTTTTTTTTTTTGCACATCTGCACCCCACATCTGAAACCATACGAGAGCAGAAATGCTGATGTACCAATGACGTAACGTGCGGGTCTCAGCCTGAGCTTCGGAGACGCAGCATCTCAGTAACAATACGTGCAAACTCAGACTGTGGGAGCTTTTCTGCTGTTCTGGTTTGGGCTGGGGTTTTTTTTGTTTGGTTTTTTTTTTTAGGCCAGTGTGGTGAAGGGCCCTGCCTTTACCAGTCATCCTACTTAAAGCCAGTGATTATTAGTAAGGCAGTTTCTATTTACAGCTTAATCATGGATGAGACCCCTAATCACAGGGATGATACCACAGAACCGCTATTAGCCCAGTTGTTTCAGACAGACTGGTCATTTTTGTTTTTGTTTTTCTTCCCCACTCATACCAGAGCAGGTTGGGAGAACGGCTCTGATGGGTAACAGCTGCTGCTCCTCTTCTCAGAAATCCCCACAGATCTCCTGGAACTGGCCCCATCTACAAACACCAGCCCCTCAACCCCAGGGCCCACCTCCCACCGCCCCCCAACGCTGCTGGGGGCTGCCACCCTTCCCCTCTCCCAGTCTAGGCAAAGCCCTGGGAGCCCCTGTCCTCCAAAAGGGCAGGAGAACATGGCATGGAGCGAAGCGGTCCCATCAGAAAGCCAAAAAGCCTTCTGATAGTTCCCCCCCACAAGTACTTCCTTCGGGGAAATTATACTCGATTGTTTTGGCACTGTCTTAACTTTGCAAGAAAAATTGACCTCTCTTGGGTTTCCAGGAAGAGAAATTTAAATGGTGCCAAAACACTTTCTAGAAACAAAAGAAAATAAACCTCTACATCTTACAGAAGGAGGAAAAAGAAAAAAAAAAAAAAAAAAAGGCCTCAAAGTCCCTAGTACCTTTGAAAGTTCAGGCCATCATGTTTATAGACTCCTCCTGTCATGTTTCACCCACTTTAGAGACCTTGCAATTTAGCCTGGGGTAGGTTTTAATGCTTCCTTACATGCCTGATAAAACTGGACGTAGCTGTGCTAAGTTCAACTTTAAATAAATGAGGTTTTTATTTTCTTGAGTATACCACACCATTTTTACTACATGTATTTCCAAGGCGAGTCAAGATCCAATTTCAGCCAGTTTCAGAACTGACAAATTTAGGAAGTATTGTTTTCAGTTCTAAAGAGAAACTTTGTGCTGACTGGAGGGAGAAACAAAACAAAAACAACAAAAAAAGTCAGAGTAAGACCTAAGCGATCTGAGCTTTAATGGAGTGATCTAGTAAGTCTATGAAAACCCTCTATAAAATGCAACATTTATGCAGATGTTCACTCTTATTCTGTGCCAAGTAAATAAAAAGGGGTTTAGCCAGCAATTTTACATACGTTAATAATCACTCCTTTGTCCAGAAGGCTCTGCTTTTTTGCTGTCATCACAAAATAATGAGTGCTATCTTTATAGTAAACGATATTCTCCAGGTCAATTCCTGAAAAGAGATAATACATTTGTCATCAAGTACAGTACGTTGTCAGTGTCATTTACAACAACATGTCATCGGTCCCCACAGGTGCATTTCCTTCTTGGGATACATTCACTTTCCCAGCTGGGATGAAGCACTAGTGGACAAGATGCTATAAAACAAAACAAGAGTGGAGATCAGCCTTATTCCACAAGAGTTTGTCTCAGCATAATTTAAAGTTATTTAGCATCCTTTTAAGGAACAGCCAGTTATCTCCAAGCCTTAACAATCTTCTCAGGTAGAAAAGGGGAGCCAAGGGAACAAAGTGCTTTTCAGGTTGCTAGGGCTCTGGCATTGGGTCTAACCAGGAGTTTTAGTTTCAATAATAAATAATAATAAATAAATAAATAAATAATAATAATACAGCTGTAAATCAAGAATGAAATTGCTTGTACCAACAGCAGATGCAACTATTCTGAAACTCCTTTTTTATAAAGAAGTATTTCACAGTTTATATTTCAAATATTTATGGCAGATTCCCGTCTAGTCCTTTTCAGTTTATCAGATCTACACATCAAAAAGCAAGAATAAACTCCTCCCAGAAGGGCAAAGCCTTTTTCACAGGATTTAAGCTGTTCAGTATGTGAACGGATACAAACAAAACAAACCATGTCTTAAGGGAGATCTCTGGGCACTCAAAGTGCTCTTCTAAATTTGTTCAACATAGCAGACATTTTTACAGTTGACAAAAATTTAAACATTAAAACAAGCTATGATGTGGCAACGCCCAAGCTAAAAAAAAATAAAAAAATAATTGCACTGTACCATAAATGGACACCCTCCATCCAGAAGATGCTGACATCAACAGCATTTTATCACTTTTTTTTTTTTATACAATATATTTAAATTGATGCTAACAGGAATAGGAGGGTGGCCTGGCACATAAAGAGTTCCTCTACTGCCTCTTGTATTTGGTTGTGGGAAAAAAAGAGGATGCACCCACCCGTTTCCTCTTTAAGGTCCTGGAAGAACTTCTGATTGAAGATGAAAGCAACACCACTGATTTCTTCTACCTTGGCTTCTGCAGTTGTATTTCTGTTTATAAAATTGGCAGTGATAGCTATAGCCAGCTTTCCACGAAACTCTTTCCTCCTGAAACCTGGTGAGCAAAGAATAGAATTAAAAACATGGGAAACTTCACATTGGAGTTTCAGGAAGGGTCAGCTCAAGGTAGCTCGGTCCCTTTCCAAAGTCTAGTCCTACACTTCAAACAACACACCATCAGCAGATTCCATCACTCCTCCAAAATTCCCTTGAATGCAAGGTGTCTTTTCTCCTCACTTCCAGCTCCAAAACTGGAACTCCAACGCTGTGCTGCATTCAAAATGCAGTCTCATTAAAAAAAAAAAAAAGAAAAAAAAAAGAGAGAGAAAGGTCTTGAGGGGAATGATGGGAAGAAGTCGAGGACAAATGATGACTAAAGAAAAACAGATTGGAAATGGAGAGGACCAAATTTAAGGGAGGGAAACATTTTTAACATGCTAAGTAGCAAATAAGATTTGTGTTATATAGGTGGTCAGAGCAGCGGAGAAAGATCTGAAAAATAGAAACGTGTATAACAGTGCTTAGGTGCCCACACTATCAGCTAATGAGGTTTTTCAAAGACATTAGGGGTTGAAAAATATTCAGTGGCTTAACTGTTATATTTCCAAGGTGAGACTGACTATGAAGTTACTTGCCCTCTCAACTCCATCCTCTATTCACAAAAAAGCCCACCAAGCCACAATCTTGTATCACACATTTAAGTTTTTCCCTCTGCGCATTCCCCTTATCTGTAAGGAAATTCTGAAGTAGGACAGAGGACCCTTAGAGTATTTTTAGTCAATTGCAGATGACTTTTCAGAAGATACATGTATTTTATAAGCAGAAATAAATCAGCTATGAATTTTTGTCTCTGTGCTTCTTGATATGCTCTCGTTATTTCACTGGGATAGATTTAATATGACAATATCAGCTCTATGTTAATAATCTTCAGTGCACCGAACATTCCCTTAGATCCTGGTACTATGATAACCATCAACTTCTCAATAGAGTCTGCAGTCGAGGTAAGAATAATTTGGTTTTGCTGACACCTGACTTTTTATGGGGGTAGCTGGACAATATCACGGGGAAATTTTTTAATAGAGCATTATAAGGAATTAACTCTAAGCATATTGTAGTTGGTAGACAGAAGAATAAGCAAACTATCAAGCCAATAAAAAAAGGAAATAGTGTACTTAGTGAATTCAAACTAACATGGATGTAATTAAAGCTACAAGGGGAACATATAATTAAGTAACAGGTTTGTTCATGTGTTACACGAGCAGCTTAGCTACTGTCTTGCCCAGTAAAATGGCCCAGGTGGTCTGAATTCTCAGCAGCAACTCAAGTTCGTAAAAAGCATTTCCACCCTTTCCCCCCCAACCTTAGCATTATTTATCATCTTTTGGTATTGTTTCCAAAGTAACTGCTTCTGAAGTTATACCACCTCTGTAAAAGACCAGTACCTGTGATACCTTCATTGAATACTTGGCAGTCATATTTTCGTTATTGGTCCAAACATTTAGTGCAAATTTATGGCACAATAGCTAAGACTACGCAACTCCTAACACGTATCTTGTCAGCCTCCTTAAAGTTAAATATTCATATAATTACTTAACCTTGAAGCAACCCCACCGGCATCGTGATGCACTTTTAAGGCAATGCAGATAGTGCAGAGAATTACTAATGACAGTAAATGTCTTTATTTGGAGCTGTAACTTAACAACAAATGCAGAAGACATTGCATAAAAAATAGTTTCCACACAGACTTCAGTGGACTGAAAGGTAGCCTATCGCTCTGTTCTCCTCTGACTTTCAGGCCTTCCTTAAAGCCCATTAATAAGACTAAAAGCACACATTTACCTACCTTCTAATGTGTTTCTGCGGCCATCTGCACCAATAATAACATCAAATTCATAGTCTGACAATGGGTGATCCACGGGGAGAAATTCCGCCCTCCAACCTGTCTCTAAAAACACAAAGAATAATATTTGCTCATTCTTCAGTAATACAACGAAGAAGTGATTTCAGAGTCTGAAGAAAGGGCATTAAGATAAATAGTACATTCCCCATTTAAACAGAGCTGAATTCTGCCTTGGTCTGACAGAGGGAAGATCTGCTGCAGTCAAAGCTATGTCCAGGCTGTATTAGCAAGGTGTCAAGCTCGTAAACTGACAATAAAAAAAAAAAAAGGAAGTCTTCATTTGGATCACTTAATGTACTAAACTTCCTCTCCAATCCACATCACAAGAATATGCTCACGCACTTCATTCTCCCAGAAATAGCCCCACAGTGACCTTATCAGGACAGGACATACAGCAAGGAAGGGCTGAGTATTAAAAGAAGAAACATAGTGTTTCATCATCAATACTTTTAATTGCCTTCTAAATAGAAATTAAATGGAAGCATACTCACAAAGCTAAATTTAATCTTTGCATTAACACAAAGCTGTTAACATGAAAATGTTTGTATTGTTCATATTTAGGAATTACCTATGCTTTAACTACTTAAAACAATACATTTATTCTGCTGTCGCTATATGACCATTTAAAGACAGACAGCATAGTATTTTAATTGAAGTAAATTTTTAAAATTATTCTACTCCTACTATACCCCAAATACTAATCTTAAAAAAAAAAAATAGAAAAAGAGAAATCTTTCTCTATTTTGTTTAAAAATCTTGCATAAGAAGGCTGATAAGACTCTATGTGCCAGTGGGAGTTATATCAAATGGAAAAGCAAAATGAGGCCCAGGGAGCTTAATCCATCCTCAATATTTATATTATCAATCAAAAATTGTTTTTGCAAGAAGATACCAAAAAGCCACACCAGACTCCCTACAAAGCCTCAAACACATGCCAGAAAGCATAGTGCAAAACCTCAACTTCTCAGACTAGGTCGTATTTTAAGAATTATCACTGCTTTATCACAATGATACTTTTATGCCTATAACTGCACATAGCAAGCCGAGCTGAATAAGCAGGGCAAAAAGCTCTCATTTCTTTAAACAGAATTCAACTAGCTTGAATGATTTCACCTAATGCCTGACATAAAAAGAAGTTATTGTGAACAGTACTACATTTTGATAAACAATTACTTTGGTTTTCTTGATCTTCAGGAGGTTCCAGGACCTTCACGAATTCTAGATTCACATGGATTTCAACTCCTAGTATAAGTGCAACTTTGAAGAGGATAAGTTGAAGTTGTCGAATACCTGTAGACAGCAAGCAACAAAGATATATTTAATACGTAAGCAATCACAGCTGCTACCAGCATGCCACCCCACTGATATTCATTAATAATGCTGCGTGCTTGTGTTAACATTTCCCATACAGCGACGAATGCAAATGTTGCAACTGCCACAGGATGCTGTTCTCTTCCATCTCTTTTTCCTCTTGCAACATGATTAATCGCATAGGTAATAAAACTCATTTCAGTGAGTTTCTTAGAATACTTTTTTAGAGCTTTCCTTCGTAGCAGATCCTTTAAATATCATTAACCAATATGTTGGCCATTTTAGGATAGGAAGTTTTACAGCGTATTTACCTTTAAAATATCCCAATTTTGCATATTTTTTCATTAGATTGAGTTGTGTCTACCTTCAACATACTAGAATATCAATATTCTTCGTATTTTGTAAAAAACCCTATTGTTTAACAAATCCAGACTAACAAAAAAGCTGCTCCATAACTGTCATTTGTTCAATCGCCATCTTGCTTAAATGAGACTATTTTTTCCCCACTCTGTGTGTGTGTACACACTCACACATGCTTAAAGCAGACGAGCTTTCTGCCAAATCAACAAAGTCTCCATTAATCTTCTGACCTTGGTACAACTCTTATCTGAACAGTGCCCACGCCCTCAGATACTTACTGATATGATCAATAGATCCTGCACAGAATTTTCCATAAAATTTCTTTGCTCCCAGTCCCCGAAGGTCATGGATTGTAAATGGCCAGAGATGCAACACATTGTTTCTTGAAAAAGTGTCCCGCTTCTCCACGACGACGACTTTGGCTCCCAGGAAGGCAAGTTCTATGGCAGTCCGCAAGCCACATGGGCCACCTCCAATAATTAAACACTAGCAGAGAAAAGAATGAGTCTTACACAGGGCTTTGTATTGATTTCCACACAGTTTCTAACTTAATCCATTGGTACGACTTGATATTCAACCAGATTTATGCTACTGAGAGTGTATTCAAGTCATCTATTTAAATGAATAAACATTCAAATTTTGTTCGCATGTCGTGTTCAGTCAATTTATACAAGAGGATAAACTGTGCTTCATGCAGACACAAAAGCATCTGATAAAAAAATGCAACAAAAGAAAGAGCAAAAATCCAAACACTTTGGAGCATCTGCTTGTACATTTCTAACTCGCATTTAGCATTTCAAAAATGCTTGCAGTAAACAGGATTACAGACACATAAAAGGGAGGGGAAAGGAAATAAGTTGTCTTGGTGTAGGCTTTTCTTGTTTTAAAGAGGAAATTGGTGTACATTTGCTGCACTTGTTAGACAAATCTACAATAAGCCAGTAGTCTTACAGTATCAGTTACTCTCTTTTTTAAGCAAGGGCATATCCTGAATATAACAGCCTAATTCACCTACTGCTGTAAAACAGGGCACGTCAAGGGAGGTCAGCAGACTTGTCCTGCTTCACCAGAGCTGGGGAACTAGGGCAGTCCTTTTCCATCTCAGCCGGTGGCCAGCATCCTCAACTTCAGGACAATCATATTTTAGGAGCTTAAATCTAAGTTTGCACATCCTCAGAAGAACCACTTCAGAAACGATTACAGAGAACTCTTGCCCAAATTTTAGTTGACAGCTGTAAGTTTTCACACACTAACAAGCAAAGGATTTCCAGAAAGCAAGCTAATTAAAACCCAAAGATATCTAATGCTTACATTTTCCTGACTGGTTAGATACAGTCTTATAGCTGGACAACGTTGCTGTTCCACACCTCGCCCCAAAACCCACCCCATTTCCCCCAAATCCCACACAGACTTCACAAAATCCGTGCCAGCAGTTGAAGTGCCGGGCCGGGGCAGGGAGAGAGGAGGTGATCCCAAGAGGAGCGGAGAGCTCCGGCTGCGAGGCCGAGCTCTGCCGCATTGCAAATCCAAACCCATTATCTCACACGCCAGACATGCTCCCGTGTGTCCCGCACACATAGCCAGACAGTGATTACAGTTTCAAAGCAAGCACGGGCTGTATCTGGAGGCTCGCTGGATACGAGTCTGGTTCCCATTACATTTCAACTTCACAAACCAGAGTAATTTATTTATTTTGGTTTGTTCATCATTAGTTTTCAGATTTAAAAACTTAAGCAAAAAATTATCTGGTGCTGACTTGTCCATCCCAATCACAAAAGCGCAAAATTTTTTTTTTTTAAATTGAATAAATAATTTTAATAAATTCCCACTGAAAGAAGAGCTCTTGTGAGGTGCCTTTGCTTTGCTTTGGGCAAGTGTTTTGTTAACTGGAGATATTAAGTAAGTTTGAGTTAGGTTGTTACATTAGCCACTTGGCTTTCTTCCTCTTCAAGAACATATTTAATTCATAGTTTCAGAAGAACACTCCTCATTGCATGCTAAATATTAAGAAAGCATCAACAGATGTAATTATATAAAGGAAGAAAATAGAGTGCAGATGTTATCCCGACTGAAGAGGATCACTGGCGGAGTCTGGGTCAGCTCTTCTCTGCACATGCTTGTTGTGATTAACATGGGAACTCTGAGCTCTGACAAGTAAGTGACGGCCTTCACAGCTACATAGTTTTCCAGTAATGTTTTGCAAGCAGTTAAGAAACATTTTACAAATAAAGACCATACATGGTTTGATAAGGTGGGGTTGTTTTTTTGGCTAACAAACTGTATTATATATAAATAAATGCAACTTCTAAAAAAGCAGTCTTTCAGGATTTAGTCATAGCGGATCCTGCCAAGTAATAAAACCCACACAGAAAACACTGTTGGTTCCTCCTGCTGCTCTGCAATGCAGGACGGTACAATTTTAAGGAAGATTCTGCCCTCTCCCTCCTCCTATCACCATTGACAAAAAATATCTACCTAATTGCCTAGAGACACTGAAATATGGTTGTATATTTGCCACCATCCATGGTTACCTTCCATAAACATATTTATCTATGTCTCAGAACTATTTGTTCTTTGATTTATTAAGGACGCTTCCTGCTGATGCAGAACTGACTCTTGGCACTTGGTCATCTTTTTTGAAACTTCTGGGGTCAAAACCAGCACAAAACACTTGCAAAGGTAATTCTTACTGTGTTTACATTCCTACCTTTATTAAGTAAAGAAAGGGACTGTACCACTGTCCTGTCCCTGCCCTTTCTCCTCAGGTCTCTGCTTGAAACCTTCTTGTAAGTCAGCCGAGAACAAGCCTTGAATGGCTTCCTATTTTCACCTCCTGTGAACCCAGTCTCCTGGTTCATCAGGCCCTGCTTTTGAAAGCAGTTTCTTGCAATTTAACACAGATCGTGACAACTGACATCACATAAGGAATTCTCGAACCATCAATCCTGAAACACAACAAACAGGGCTGGACAAAGGCCAATGGTTTCTTGACATCCGCATCGCCATTCACAGCTCAACTGTCTTTTAATAGCGCCAGATCATCTCCTAAAAAGGTATAGGGTAACTTGACTTTTCAAAGCATCTTCTATAAATTATTCAAACTAACAGTTGCTGAAGAGGACTGACAAGGAACTTCTGCATATTTCTTGTTCAGGCTGGAAATGAAGGGAGAAAGACTTGTATTGATTACATGGCAGCTTATCCAAGAATAAGATCATGGCTAGATTTCTGGGACCTGCCTGAAGAATCAGTATCACGCTGGATGTTATATCCCGTTTTACTGCTGAGAGTATATCATGTTATAAAAGACAGCAATACTGAGAAGGCGGCATTTTTTGAGTGAAAACTTCATAGTATAAAGGGCTGATCTTCCGCCTGCAAATGTATGCAAATACTTCCTGTCAAATGAGAAGCTTCATGAAATTTAATACACTCCCCCAAGAACAGCATCTACGTTACAAGACAGGAGCATGTGAAAGTACAGAAAGAATAAATGAGGGTGGAGAAAACACCACAGTTATGCATTCATGTGGTAGATTAAACCACGTGATTTTAAAATGCCAAGTTTCCTCCTTTATCCTTTATGACAGTAATTTATCTTTGCACGTATTTCATCCAAAGATCTTATAAATGCTTAAAATATTGAGCATACATCCTCTAGAAGATGAAATGTACACACTGAGGAAGGGAGCCAGGACAAGGACTCCGTCCGGGCCGTTCCCTGTCCCCGGCTCTCACTGCAGCCCAGCACTGCTCCCACCAGTTTCCCAGCCAAGGGGAGAATAGCTGGGCACCACCAACACCCTGTACTTCAAAATAAAATACTAGTAAGCCCATGTATGTTTTATAAAAGTTGTCTGTCCAAGCTGATGAGTAAATACTATATTTCTATGGTATTAAAAAGTACTGTACTTTTCCCTAAAAGACAATTCTTTCTTTCTGTATAAATCTTGTCCCACACTATAACCAAGCACACGACTCATTGCATATTTGTCTTCAGACTGAAATAGAGCAGAAACATCATAATTTTTTTCCCCCAGTACAATTAAAAGATATCAGATATAAGCATATACAGCATTTGGTAAGTCTCATAAGCTTGATTCTACTCAAAGGTCAATCTGACTCTGAGATGCTAATTTCTCTCTATTAGTATGTCTAAGAATGACAGTGCCTTGAAAATCTCCAGAAAATGTTTCTACACTGAATAAGAGCACTTAGTGCTGAGCTAAACGGCAGCACAAGTCACCTCTCCAAAAGCAGAATGACTTTTGTGTCAGGCACAGGTTTTTGATACGATCTCCTACACATAATGTAAAAACACATGACTTACAAAATAGAAGAGGAGGAAAGGGAGTGAGGCATGCGAAGTAGGGGCCTCTTGCAACCCTTCTCGTCCCCCACTATTAAATCAGCAGCCTGTGAATCCAGACACCTATATCCCATTCTGGAAAAACCATATGCAGTTTAACAGCTGAGAATTTGCAGAATGCCTCCATTGGTTTTCACACAGCAAAGTAAGCGTACAGGAACAACTGAGGTTTGGAGAGAAAGGAGGGAGAAAGCAAGAATACTAGCACGCTGTTTAACAAAAAACAAAATAATACTCCACAATGATCTAGTCACAAAAATCTCATCCACTTTAGTAACTGAAACACAGAATCTACCCGTTGACCCTGAAAAATACTTAAAAAACCCCAAACTCACAACACAGCTCTCAGCATTTACCTGCTCACAGTAAAGGAGCACTGGAACAGGCTGCCCAGAGAGGTTGCGGAATCTCGTTCTCTGGAGATATTCAAAACCCGCCTGGATGCATTCCTGGCCGACCTGCTCTAGGTGAACATGCTTTGCTAGGGATGTTGGACTAGATTATCTCCAAAGGTCCGTTCTGACCCCTGCTGTTCTGTGATTCTGTGAATCTTCCAGTTGGCAGTAGCATGCGGGTGGGGAATGCAGCCAAACAGCACCTCCTTGCACAGGTAATAGACAAACCCCATTTTAGCTCAATGCATTACTCCGTTATCGTCCAACTCCAAATCCCTCACTCCTTTCCTGTCGAGTGTACCCAACCATTAAAGTGGCCCTGGAAAATAAAAGCCTGCTCAATTATGATCTACTGCATATGTCCTGCATGAAGACAGAAGCTACAATCACTCCAAGAATTCAAGGTTTTCTCATTTCTGCCTTTCACTTGTTTTGGAAGTGAGAAAGAAGAGATTAATCTTAGACTCCAGCTCGACAGCAACTGGATAGACACCGCTCGACGTCCTAAGGCACGCCAAGTCAGAAGCACCACTTCTACTGTTCAGTGGAAATGCACACATATACTAGTGGAAAAACAGTGCAAACTACCTGCCTAAATTATTTAGCTTCCTTTAGCTTATATGTAATATTTACCCAAATCGCCAGTTGGAAATCAAAATCTCTAGTAATGGGTTGTGCTGCTAGAAACGAGCACCAAGGGGTGGCTTTCCCCACGCACGTCAAACCCGCTGCCCGGTGCAGCAGGTGCCTCCCAACACACTGACAGGAGGCTCTGCCTGCGGCCAGACAGCCTGCAGGACGCAGAGGGACAGAACGCTTTGCCTTTCCATGGCAAATCCTCTTCCATCATTTGCTCCGGGCCTCAGGTGCGTTCATTTCCATAGTCACCAGATCTGGGACTTCACACTGGCCCCAGCCTTCGTGCAAGGTCCAAAGCGACAGGGATGCACCAAGGAGAAATTTGACTGACTCCACAGACTTACCTCCTACAGGGATTTGGGCAAGTGTTTATTCATTGATAGGGCTAAATGTGATGCAATGCAAGATAGGCACAAAATGTAATGAAACAACACATTTTCTGGATCAGCCATGACTGTTTCCCTGGAATGGCTCCAAAGAGAAACAGCTGCATAAGCAGCTAAGGCAGACAGCTACCAGAAGCTGCAGCAGGAGGCTCTCTCCACCACAACCCTTTTCACTTCATCCCTGGACATGAAAATGCTTCTGGCAAAAATAGGACTGCTCAGTAGGACATTCCTGACTTACAGCTCATCTCACATTTGTAATCTCAGATTTTATCACATAAATTCATAGACAGCCACTGGATACAACAGTGCAGTCAAACGTACCCTGAATCCACCAAAGAGTCAATACAGTTTTTGAAGTCTGAAGCTTTATAATTGAAGTCACCACAACCATAAAATTCTGTATTTCACTTCGGACGTTAAAAGATGTCAAGAGCTAATAGCTTTATTTAAAAAAAAAAAAAATGAAAAAGAAAAAAGATTATAAACTCACAATAAGCATGACGTGTTTTGTCATTGTAAGATGCAAGTCTAATCTTGCTACAGCCCTGGTCTACCAAAGCACCTCAATATATAGTTGCTCCCCTAAACTCAACCACCCTATTCAGCTACGTGCTGCTTCTCTAGATGAAGAACCCCGTACAAAAACCTTGTCATCTCTTTTTCTACAAACCAGCCCAGCCACTGGCACTAATGAAGGATGTGTCACTATGAAATAGCTCAGTTAGCAGAAATATTAGAGCTACATGAGTATAGCTCTTTCTTGACAGTAGCGCACTCTGTTCATGCATTGTGCGAGATGATCGTACTCGCCGCCTGACTTGTTGAACACTGCCATACCTCTACAACTGGTTTTAGTAAGAGACAACAGGACATGACCCTGTGAAGAACTGTGATAACTGTAGTTAACTATGACCGTGATCTGGAAGATGTCCATTCAGCTACATACATATATAGAAAAGGGATAATGCCCACCTAAAGCAAGCAATCTTTTCTTCATTTTTAGCAAGAGGCCAGCTACCAAAAACATACACCCCAAATTTCTGTGGTTAACAGAGTTATACAACATGCAAATATTAAATAAATAAATAAATGTTGCCATCAAAGGAAGGAACAAGAGAAGGTATAGGAGCTAATTAAACCTGCCCTACAAAAATAAAGTAATATTTAAAAGCATATTTTTCTCTATTATACTATGTTTTATGACCTCCTTATGAAATCAGTAAGGTTAAAAATGTTTTATTTGACAAAAATAATATTCAATTAAGTGTATTTTAATGAGAGGTCCTAACTCTCCAAAGTGAACACTACTTAGTTGCACTCTCTGGATCTTGCTGAACAGACATTTTTGGAAAGTGAACACCACATAAATACCACTGTTGGGGAAGTTCAAAGGCAGCTGGGAACAGCGAGGCTCACGCACTCCTAATTGCCACCAACCGCAGCAACAAAACCCCATCCTGGTGCAGAAAGCACAACACGAGTCCATTTCTGCTTTCAATCCCACCAGTGTTTTACCCTTTGTACACCTCTGAGCACCTAAAAAATATGCGGTTTTGCCACCTCCTGCCAAAAGCACCTGTATCAGCAACTGGCAAAAATGGAGACATTGCTATTTTTCTTCATAAAAGACTGTAACATGGATTGGAGGCTACCTAATTTAGCCTGATTCTGTACAGAGCTCTTTCCCCAGCACTGCGCCTTGCAGTTGCTGCAGTCACAGCTGCACGTGGCGCAATCCAGGGATCAGAGGATCTATCTTTATTGCCCTCCTGTTTTATTGGGTCAAAATGCCAGAAGTGAAACATTAGTAGATTTATTGCATTCATCTGGCCCATCTTTACTGGGATTTTTTTCTCTTTTTTGGAAGATAAGCTTCTGCATGGAAAAAACCACGTGCCTTCATTTTTCCTGGATGACTTTGGACACACTTGTCTGTCCATCCTGTCTCAGATATACATACTAATATTAGATTTGCATATAAAAACCTTTCCATACTTTGAAATTAAAACAATGTTATGAAAGACATCTGAAACTGACAGTCTGCTATGCAACACATTAAAGAAAGGCTCTATGTATTCAGCGTGCTAGAATAGAAGGTCAAGGGCTCCTTCACTGATGCAGCAAAGTTGTCAGGACTTGGTTATTCGGGGCTTTTCTGAAGAGCCTTCAGGTGGCATTGGTCATATTTAAATACGTTGACTTGATCTCAGAGTTTTTATAATTTGCAAAAATAAGTTTTAAAAATTGGAATTGGTAGACAATACAGAAAAGTATCTGTAGAAATTTTCAGTTCCCCTGCACCACAGGTACAGTTATCTGAAGAAAACTTGCACATCACCTGACAAGAAATGCTATGCTATCTTTAATAAACAGATTATCCACCAGAAATCAAGCACGTGCTTTAATCCAAAAATCTCCTCAAATAAAGCACAAAATAAACCCTCTAACACCCTTTGGAATTAAGAGTGTATTTGCTGTTTTCTTACCTGCCTTTCATTGTAATCAAAACGGGGAAAAAACCAAACCACACCCAAACCCCAGAAGAGACTAGTTTCTTTTTTTTCTTTTTTTTGGCCAGTTGCTTAAACAATCAAAATGAAAACAAGATAAACCTTGCAGAAAGAATGTTGCCTGACTAACCTGGTCATGAATATGGTTGGCAGCATTTAAGTACCTTGCCTTTGTTTTTTCTTGTAGGCTTATGCCTGTCATATTGACATAATGCTTTAAGGCTATCCTTAAAAAATAAGCAGAAACCCCAAACTAAAACCATGAAACAAAACAAGTCATCCAGAAACAGAGAGATGGTGAACAGAGATGAAGAAACAAAGGCACCAAGAGGCTCACCTCCAAGCACAGCAGAGACTAAGCAGAGACCAAGCCCTGAGTCTTGGGAGCCTTGCGATAGTGACACTTCTGAGATTAATTGCAAGAAAATAATTAATCCTGTACGTAGTTTCAGGGTCGGGGGCTGACCAGCCAGTAGAAAACTTGTCTGCAAAAACCAGAGGAAGGGATTTCTCGTGCTTTATGGCATCCAAAGCATGCAGACAAGTTGGTCAACAGCCATGGCTTTGCTACAGGAAGAAGCTGGTAATATGCTTTTTTTAAAAAAAAAAAAAAA
Source organism: Chionis minor (assembly GCA_013398295.1). Taxonomy (NCBI): domain Eukaryota; kingdom Metazoa; phylum Chordata; class Aves; order Charadriiformes; family Chionidae; genus Chionis; species Chionis minor. The sequence continues at coordinate 184,188 of VZSF01000964.1, read as the reverse complement.
AGGCACTGTTGCTATAGCCCAGTCTGTCTAGAGAGATGAAATGCTACACTGAACCTAAAATTTTTAACTAAACAACAACAATTACAACAACCTAATAAATCAGTTAAACTTCTTCTTAGAAACTGGCTTTTTAAAGTGGAGAGTCAAGTTATTTCAAGGTCATTTCAGAGAATATTTTCAAGTATACTCTAAAATACATTTTTCTATTAGATGAATTATTAACCCATACCCAGTTAAGTAAGACTTGGCTTTCAGAAGCCAGTACTGGGTAAATGAGTTCATGCAGAAATAGCCATCGCATCTGAGTCAGAATCCAGATTTTAAAATTATTTATTTTTTGTTAAAGAGCTGGATCATTTCATCACATCATTTCTAACTTTCCTAAGCCAAATGACTGTACCGTAATCTACGGCAGCTACAGCTGAGCTCAAAATGCAAAGGCTGTACAAGTAGGCAGCAATTCTGGGCTCCTATTACCTTCCAGGTGATCATGCACCTTCAAAGGCACTGGATTTTCCAGTGCTAGCATTCACAGCCACTAACTAGTAAAGTCAAATACTGCTCCAAAGAGCAATAACCTGATTTTTTTCCAGTTTATTTAACTAGTCACTTGTACGTATCAGTTTACTATATGTAGACAATGCTTTTACATTTTACTTTTTTATTTACAATTTGAAAACACTAGGAATTGACCAACCAGCACCCCTTAGCAATATGGCATCCGATAGTGTCAACAAGCAGAGGGACTTAAACCCTTCAAACAACTAGAATTAGAAAATGTATCTTTAGCGTAACATTTTTTTTAGGTAGGTTTCCTATAGCAGGGAAAGTTAACAACACTCACACAGAACCAACAAACCAGGCTGCTGGCAGCATATTGCACAGTGAAAATCAGATTTCGGCATCTCTAGTTCTTCTTTCCAAAACCTTTTTGGCCAAAAAGAAAGAAGGTACACACAGCCCTTATTACTGAAGGAAGGAGTCTTGAAAAACAAAAGTAAATATAAAAAAAGGTGGAAAAATATGAAAAGGAGCATGCTTCAAAGAGAGGGGCAGAGTTGAAGACATAAAATTTGGCAGCAAATTGCACATCACAAGGTGTAATAGTCTTTTACACCAACATCCGACACAACAGAAGGGAGATAAACACTGATCTTCTGAGTATGTTTATTTACACGGCCACGTATTAATGACTCTGTTTTCACATTCCAGCCAGGGTGAAATTCAGAGGCACCTGCCTGAACAGCACCGGCCGCGCTTGTTCTGCCACTATCAGGGCTGCATCTGGGCTGGCAGTGAACTTCCTACCCCAGGTGCCTCGAGCCGGGCAGGAGATGGAGCAAAACCAGCCCAGCCCTTGCAGCCCCACCACCAGCAGCCCCGCCGGTCACAACAGCCCTTGCCTGTCAGGAAAGGCTTCCCACCATATGCAATTATTTCCTACCTCGCTAAAAAACAAACAAACAAGAGAAAAAGGTCCGGGGGGGGAGAGAGGGGAATCTTGGAGAAATGCCTTTGCCTTCCACTGAGCACTTGCTGATCAGCATAACTTGTTATTAATGATCTGGGCGTGTAGACCTTGGCAGGAAGCTCACTACAATCTCTTGCAATGTTTTCTAATCGGAGTTGCAATTCACCCTGGGGCAGTCGATTTATCTGCATTGTAAATCCAGGCAGGATGGCAGAGTACAGGCAGGATGGGGAGGTGGACACCAGTCACAGAGAGAAGTATTTGCTGTTGCGCAGGTCCTTTTAAAGCTGCTCTTGTAACTCACTGTTGGCAGTGGAAGTAAGCAACACAAGACTAATTTGAAGTGTGGCATAACCACATGGTTCCTTCCAAGTCACTACCTTAGTCAAACGAACAAATCCAGAGAGTGATGCAAGACAAGCACGGTAGTATCTCCTAACTTGGTTTCTTCAGCAGAAACAGGCACGACCTTGGGAAACACAAGCTGTTCTTCAGGGCTGAAACAGGAGTAGCAAATGTCGAAGGCAAAATGCAAACTTGGAAAAACTAATCAGAATTTGATCTAGCAGTGTTAGCCAGACTATTAGAGAGAAAGTGAAATGAATAACAGTTCTGGTTGTGCTCCGTGTAACTATGTAGTCTTCCTCTTTGGGTCTTCCCAAACAGATTAGGTGAAGGTATTTAAGCCTCTCTTTACAGCTCATGTTCTCTAAAGCTCTGACCGTCCTTGCTGCTCTGGGCTTGCTCTAGTTTATCTGCCTCTTGCCTGTAACACATGCTCCAACCTGAGCAAAATGTTTTAGCTGGGGTTTCGCCTGCACCAGATGGGAAAGAAACTCCTCCAGTCCCCAAGACAGCGCAGACCTCCTCGGACAGGCTCCCAGGATCAGCCCCACTTGGGGCAGCACTACACCCTACGGACTCAGGCTTGGTGCCTGGTCTGTTATAAGCATCAGATCATATTCTACAAATATTCCAAATTTTCTCTGGGCGTTGCACTCCTTCGTTAGAAGAGTCAATTTTCTAGTAGCTTTTGGTATCCTCTTGATCTGGAAGTGTTCAAGGCCAGGCTGGATGGGACTTTGAGCAACCAGGTCTAGTGGGAGGTGTCCTTGCCCATGGCAGAGGGGGTGGGACTTCATGATCTTTAAGGTCCCTTCCAACCTAAACCATTCTGTGATTCTATGATCTCAGATCGTTTCTTCAACTTTTCAAGATTTTTTAAAATTCCAATCCTGCGTTTCAAAGCAGTTACAGCTCGTTTCAGTTTGGTAACAACTGCACCTCCCCAACTGAAAGCCCAAATTTTTAGTAAGTATGACAGGTACCAGTCTACAACAGGAATAACTGAAATTAATGCGTTTCCCCAGTCTGGCAGCAAACTATTGCTAGTACAGTTCTTTAGCTGCCCGCGTGACATAACTGAATGTAAACCATATTCACAAGTTTGCTCGTTAAAACAAGGGTTCCATGAGGGGAAAGTCAGAATTGCAACTTCTGCTTCCCTCAGACATGCCGGGCCAACTTCTTTGTAAAGGAGGAAGATACCTATACATGGCTGTAGCATTCACGTCAATGCAAGATGTCACCCACCATTACCCACTTCATCCCCCAAGCCTCATCTCCCAATATATACTATAACAGGCTCATACATATTTCGAATTTAAAACTTCTGTAGACAGGAAATATAGCTGTTTTGTTAGCTGAAACGATATAACACTTGTCCTCCTCTCCGCCATCACCTAGGACCCAGAACAAAACTAAGGCCCATTTGGGTACCTGCCAGACTCTCACAGGTTGGGAAGATTTGAAGCAAAATGTGACCGGCTGCCAGGACAACAGCTCTCAGTTGCAAAGGCTTTTTCACCAGAGAAATACGTGGTTCTTCCCCCTGCCAGGTTCTTTTCAAAATAGAGCTTAAACTCACCCGAATATTCCCAATCCGAGGAAAAGGTTAAAAGACTGAAGAAATAGAAAACTGTAATAATGTCACATTATGGCATAAACTCAGCTTATTTTTTAAATAAGCGCTCTTCATTGGATATATAGGTTAAGACACAAATATCCTAGAGACCTGAAATAGCAAACAGGTGCCTACATTAGTCTGCAGAAACAGCTGTTTGCAGACACAAACAGATTTTGCATGTAAACATAGAAACATTAGGGAATGTAGGAATTTTGAGAACTGAGTGACACAATCTAATCCACCTTTAAACACTGCAGCAGAGAAAGTAAGGCAAATTAATCCAATTTCAAGGGCATTAAAGGGGAAATTTCTACTTTGTCATCACAACAGATACCCATTACGCTTCTTTTTGGCCACAACTCCATCACTGTTACGGCTTTTTAGTGAGAAAACACAAATAGAAATTCTGTTATTTGCTCAAGGCAATCAGCTTCTACTGAAATGTGTTACATTTTCACTTTTTATATGGCATCTCTTAGAACTGTGGCATTTTACATTCTACTGAAAGCGTATTAAAAGCAAACTGCACAAATGCCTAAACCAGAAAATAATGTAAAATCATATTTGTCAGCAGAAAGAGAGCAACCACAACCCCAAAACCCCAGTTTCTCAGGACAGACATGGGAACCTCGGGAAGGACCTGAACTGTAGGAGACAGGAAATTGCCTTATTGTCTGAGATCTGGTTTTTAGCAGCCAAGTGTTTAATCACTTCTTGGTAGCAAAAGTTATGTATTTCCTCACTTATCGGTACATAAACATCACCGAAGCGAAGCTGGAAGTGTAGCTAACAACAAACCCCTAACAACCACGTCTGGTACCCGTCGAGGCCTCTCTGAAGCCAAGCGAAGGGCCTGACCTCAGCGAAGCGTCGGCAGGGGCTGTGATCCAGGGGGACTGGGCGAGAGCACCCCTCGCCCCGCACACGCGGACACCGGACACGCAGCCCCACTGCTTCTCACAGTCAAACCCCAAAGTGCTCCGAAGCCACAGCTACACACCCCCGTCGCAACCTTTTGTTTCATTCAGACTTAATTAAGCCACTCGTGGTGACGATAGTGGTGTTTTGTGTGAAAGTAACTGGGTGTCACTCCCTGTGGGAACCTTTATGAAATATCTAGGAAATCAGGTCAGGGTGGGACAGTTCCCTTCTGTCGATTACTTGCAAAGCCATTAAAGCAAGGGACAGAGAAACAGTACAGTGCTGTTAAAGCACAGATGTAAAGCTACTGTTATCTCGCAAGCCAAAAATTTAAAATTCCCAAATGCCTGAAAAAGTCTTATTTAGGCTGTCTGATTAGGTTACGTTGGCCAGGCTTCATTGCTTTTCATGACTGATAAAGCTGAAAAATCATGTGTTTGTGGAAACGTCTGTAGGATAATAAAAATAAAGTGATTTCATTACCAAATCACATGCCAAACATTTGCTTTTGCTGACGTAATTTGGCCCAATCTCAGTTTAAAACACAGCTCAAAGAGCGGAATACTTTTGTTTTCAAAAAACCCTGTCTGCTGCATGTCCTGTCATCACCTGAGTTTCTCCCCATCCCCTCTCTAAAAATCCTTAGGGAAACGAATGCATAGACAGTGTTCAACAACTGTAGTTTCACTGCATGTTCATAGGTGATACACTGCTTCTTCCCTCATCTCAAACAAATCCTCCTTACCACTCATTCCCATTAGTTCCATGTTTTCTACTACTTTGAAATAACTCTGTTAATAAATCTACTCACTAAAATTCTTAAAAAATACATTTATAATGAAAAAACAGTGCAAGGCTTTAGATGCTGTGTCCCAAAAGGCAAAAACAAAGAAACACCGACACCAAAACGCTTGTCTTTCAAACACATCTAGGTGCCACTTCAGAAGTCACAAAAACACATGGCCCTTACTACCCCCACCACCTCAACAGCTTCTGGATTCTGTTACGTGCTTGGATTTTTTAAAAAAAACCCACACAAACAAAACACAAAAAACCCAAACACACACAAAAAACCCCACCCCAGCAAAACACCCCCCCAAAAAAGCAGCTCAATGTCTTTTGTGAAAAGTCACAACCTTTCATTCACTAAACTTCCTATAAATACGGCAGTCGACTTCTAGTTTTGAGTTTTATGACCTTCACAGGAATGCATTTTTATTATAATAAGCAAGTCAGCAATGCTATCTAATACATCTAAGATAAGTCTGGTGTGTTCATTATAAACCCTGATTATCAGGTTTGGAAATCTCCCCATTTCAATTATTATTTTGAAGAGATTAGTAAATCCAGCAAAAGGGATGTGCTATCTGGATATTCGCTCTCTACGGAACAAACAGGTTCCGTAGGCAGGATAAAGTTTTCATTATAATAAGGATATTTTTTGAGTTGGAGCACAATTGGCATTCCCTTCTTTCATCTTACAAATCAACTGCTCTCAAAAAAAAAAAGTATTTGTCTCAAGGGACACAATCAGTCACAACACTTGAATGCGCAAATGCGCTGGCTTCTGTACCAGTATATACAGCACAGGAGAAACCTGGCTGCAAATCCAAGTTGCCTCTGAAGGATCAACCAAGCCAGTGCTTCGGGAGGAAATTTAGCCACAGCACCAGCAGGTTTATACATGCTGGATGATTTGCTTAATTAAGAGACAAGTATTTGTGTAGCACTACAGTGGAAGGTGGAGAGAGAGGAGAAGACGACATCTAGAACCCAACTGCCTCATTTACCATGAGGGGCAAGACTGCACATTAGGATGTTTGTAAACAACTGAGGACTCGTAGAAAGCCAATTTTTAGCTAATAACAAGGAGGGAGACCTGGTATCCAGGCCTCATCCTGCTGATTACCCTACCGCTACATAACGTGGCAGCACCCAGCACAGCCCAGGAGTACCTCTCCCTTTCTCAGCTCTGTGGGAAGGAGAGCACCAAGCGAAGCAGGTTTTCTTAACTCCCCAAGCGTTCATTTGACAGTCTTTGGAAACAAAGACAACGTGAAAAGCAGCTGAAGGGCTTTGGCAGATAAAGTCTGTCCCGTTTTATCATTTGCGGGTGCACCAGTGTGGTTAAGCACAGGGAGATGAGGCTCGGGGCCACGGCTGAGTCAGTCGCAAAACCTCCAGCCTCCATCCCCATTGCTGACCCAGGGCTCCTCTTCAGCTGACTCACACCCTGGCCCCCAACTTCCCTCTGTTCCCCCACAAGCCACAAGCTCTCTGTAATGCTGCCTCAGCAAAAGCAGCACCCCACAGGAGGAGCCCGAGGAGCCTTCCCTGCAGCAGAGATGCCAACGCCACCAAGTCCAAGTAGGACTGACAGCACATGACGCTGCTGAAAGGAGCCACTGTGTTTTTACGCAAGCCCTAGAAGCGCGGTCATAAATAATTTTAGAGTCATTCTCTTGCCATAAGTTTCCCTACAGGAGTTTTTGGAAGGGAACCTAATCTATTATGAAACAAGCTTTGAAAGGCCAAGTACAGGAACAAGGAAAACAAGAGCGGCCAACAGGGACTGAGTTGAAGAACACTTCATTTGTTTTTCAGGAATCTGTAGGATATATACACACATATACCTACAAATGCACATATGTATGTATTTATATACACAGCACTCAAAACTTCTTAGCTCAATTTAACTTACTTGCTTTATGCTAACTTTGTCCAGTGAGGCCTCAAAACCACTGCTCAGACTGTGCAAGTCCTCTCAAGGTGGCGTCCGCAATACAGACAATGCTCAGAAGCCCAAAATCATGCACTGGAATTTGCCACTGTCCTCCCGCTCCGTGCGCAACACCATCATCTAAAACTGGGTATATCCAGAAAGAAATGCTAGAGCCTACCAAGGCAGATGGTAATTACACATTAGCACTTTAAACAAGTTTCCTTAGTTCTCCTCAAGCGTCAGCATGTGTTTTGAAAAAACCACGTACATGTTTGCGGGGGAAGACAACGCTACATTTGCCTGCTTCAGAGAATCAACACCTCCCTTCAGAGTAAGGCTGGGGTGTTTCCACGTACCCCGATCTCTGCTCTCCTCAAGCATCAATCTGCAGCCAGGGGAGAGCCAGAATTTCAGGTGCAAATTGTGAGCCAGGTCCTGCCCTGTGGTACATATACATACACATCTCAAACATCAGTGAGAGCCTCAATTATATGCACATGCATATATCTGTGTCATTTACACAGGTAAACTCCCAGTAAATCAAGCACAAGTAAAGAATTTATTCCATACCGAGAGGCTCAAATAAATGTTTAGAGAACACTCACATATGTCTTAAAAAGGCTATTGAATACACTCTGCAGCTAGCTGGATGAATTCTTGTTCATCATTGTATTACATTTTGCACGTTCAAAAGTTTAGAGAGATGGTGAACAGTCTTCTTCAATTGTCTAGCTACATTTCATTCCATGAAGAAACAACTAATCATTGCAAGATTCCAAGCACGCTACTCTGTATTGATTAGTAAAAGATGAATGCGAGAGAGAAAATTTGCCCAGCTAATAAAGCTGTGCTTTTTTTCTAGACACATTTGCAAAAAATCACAGCATGATTTCTAGAGTTTTGGCCACTTAGGACAGACCTCTGTTTCTCTTTAATACTGGTGAGCTGTGCAAATGGCAGCTCCAGAAACACCTATTCTGAACAGTATTAATTCCCATTTAACGAGTTTGTAATGGAAGTTTATTTTTGACATAGCTTTAACATGCATACGGATGGATTCCTACAGTTTCAAAAAAAGATTGCTTCTGCCCCAATTTTGTACATGTCTTTCTGCAGCACTTTGATTTTAGTGTTTTGTTGTCGGGGTTTTTATTTTTTTTTTATTCTACAAAGCATTAAAGGGAAAATAAAGTCCACAGCAAGGCAACTTTGAAATAGCAATGGCTCTGGACTTCCTGAAAATTGTTCAACTTGTTTTATTCCTCCAGCTTAAAATCATATCATTGTAGAAACTTTGAAAGCCATATTTGGCAATGTTCTTCAAGAGCAGTTAAGACACAGGATTATTGTTATTTAGTTGGAGTGGAACATTCTGTAAGTATAAAAGTTGTGTATATTGTAATGAGTAACTTAAGTGTGGCTGAAGAGTTTATAAGCACAAAAATCAACAAGTATAGCATTCAGCTCTTAAATACTGTGGGGAAAAAAAAAAACCCAACCCACAACGGGTTTTGGGTGAGGCAGCAGGTTCTTGGTTTAAAGAAAAAAAAAAAAAAGACAGACCATAAGTAGTTTAGATCCTGATTGCATTTTATCTCCTTTATCTCCTTCAAAGATTGGGAAGATTGAAAGAACCCTGACAGATTGCAAAGCCGTATCTCAGAAGAACTTTGAGCTGCAGACTACACAGCTCATGGCCACAACCTCATATAAAGCCTGCAAGTCATATTTTTTTTTTTTTTAAATGATGCCTACTAGCAACCTTGGCTCTGTTCACAGAACTGCAATTGCAAAAATCCACTTAGCTCATTTTGTGATCCTGCTTTAACAAGTAAGATTTTTTTACTCCAGGCCTGATTTACTTCAACCAGTCCCCAGGCAACTCCACAGAGGTAAGCGCTGGGCACCGCTGTCAGGATTTAGCCTGCTAACTCCCGTTTGCCTGCTTCACTACTAAAAATGGTAGCTGGCATAACATGCAGGGAAGACAGAAACTTTAGATCACCGGTTGCACCAAAGGAACATTGTGGTACTTATCCCTGCACTGGCATTTTGCTAGGACGGCCAGCATTTCTGAGAATTCCTTATCTGCAAGTGGGGCTGTCAGAGTACACCACCGCAGATCAAGGAGCCCGCAGCCTTCTCCCAACGTGTCTCCTCTCATTCACGTTGCATAGATAGGCTTTCACAGCAGACTGTGATTCACGGGTGAGGAATGTTTGGTAGATATCCCCCCAGAGCCCAGAGACCGCGGTTACTGCTTTCATTTGCAGCAATCTGAAGATTCATGTTTCTCTCGTTAAATCTGCGATGACACGGTGAAGTGCAGCTCTGGGCATGGTCCGGGTTCATAATCTACAAGTATTCCATAGAACACCTATAGACACACTGTTCACATACCAACATTCTATATTCATTTGCAATTTGCTTATATGTGCATCATAGGTATGTCCATTAATTTCTGCAAATACTTGCACCGCGCCATTAAAAATAAATCTTTACTCTCGAAGAGGAGTAATGCCATACTTTCAACACAGTGGAAGGTGTTGATTAGTCTCCTGCTTGGCAACCTTGTAAAGCATTACACAGGCTTTATTTTACATACCAATCGATTGCCATGAGTCTTCTCACCATATATAAAAAGTAACCACTTTGCTTAAGAACTTTGCAGAACCAGGTCTTAGCTCTGTAATGTCACACTTGAGGAGTAGGACTTCATTTTTATACTTCACATGGGTCTTAAAACCACTTTTGTGTGTAATTACTTCCTCAAACTAACCATGGAAATTTAGACCCGGGGCTGTATGTGTAGGTGAGGTGCATGTGGAATATCTCCTATAATTTGTTAATCATCAGCCACTTTCTCATTCCTTCCCTTTCCTGTCTGTTTTCATCACAAAGATGCTCAATGACATATGTTCAAGGCCTTTTCAAAAGAACAAAAGGGAGGAAGGAAGCACAGGTCAAAAGGGGAAATGAAGGGAAAAGGAAAGGAGGAAAAACAGGGGCTGTCAGGAAAACAGTGCAAACAGCTGTAATGGCACTCTTCGGTTTTCAGAGAAAACTGTAGTAAGGAGGCATTACATTAGACAAAGTTAATAATCATGGGGGCCTTATTAAAAATGAATAAATAAAAACAGAGGCCTCTATATGTACTGAAAGTAACATGGTGTCCTTCTCCTAGTGCTTTTGAGAAGTTTCAATGCAGTGATGCAAACAAGCCTGTCTACTGAGTCCATAAAATAACACTTCAGTGATATTTTAATTAAAAAGTCCTCCACAGTTTGGTGTCTAGTTACCCCCAGTGTGCCCTTCCTGTCTATTCTATCTCTATACAGTCAAGTGGCTTCTTAAAACTTACCCTTCTTGAGGCAACTTTTAGCCACCACTTGGCAGTAAGAAAGTGAATTTCTCAGAGACAAAGCTATTAAAAATACTCTGTGATAGCCAGGTGAAACAAGAGGCATGAACTCGAGTATTTTGTACAGCTTTGTCGACAAGATTTATACCAATGTTCAGAGGTTCTATCATGCTCTGCTGAAGAGAAGATCATATCCTGTCCTTTCCACCACGAAGCAGATCATCTCCTTCAGTAACTACCACATGGCAATTATCCACATTGCGCTTGTGAAAAAGAAGTTACAGGAAAGTATTTAAATCCATGATTTAAATAGTGTTAAGTAGTGCAGGATTTTCTTTTGCTGTTGTTTAGCAGCTGGAGCCAATGCTAGGTGACAAAGACAGATGCCCAGACCTCCAAGCAGCACTTTCCAGAGAACAGTTTAGGAATGGCCGTTGAAAGACATTTGGCTAGTCCTGGTTTCTTACAGCATTCACCAAGCAGCAAACTGAGCAGCCTGATGAATATGCAACTATTTGCACCTTGCAAAACCCTGTTTAATAAAGCAAGAAGTTCTTGCGAGCCTGGAATGAATAAAGCTTACTGCCTCATGAGTTTACATCTCACACCTGATTGACGCTGATGTCTAAACAGGGCAGAAAACTTTTCTGCCATGACTGAGGCAGATTGTAAAGCCAGGTGCTTTTAGGATCACTTTTACATGCTGTGCATTTCCACAAAACTTGCAGAAGAAAAATACTTAAAAATGTGTCAAAAATCTGTTGGTATCAACCATAGTTTCAGAAAGAATATTAAAGGCAGGGTTACATGAGTAGACACATTACATGTGATGGTAGAAACCTTGCTTCTGCAGAAAAACAAGTTTAAAGGGTTCTAAGCTATGAAACACAAAACTGAAATTCTCCACTTACCTTAGTGTTCATACAAGATTTTCCACGTTTATACTCTTTGTGACTTGCTCTTTTATCAAGCTTGTTCCACAAAGCTTTGGCCTTCCACGTGGTCACTCTTGACTTCAGTTTGGTGTAAAAGTTTCTATTGTCCAAAGGATCTAAATCAAGTTGGCGAGTGAGAATATTGAAGGCCTGAATGGTACCTTTGCATGTTGATGCTTGTACAAAGTTTTCAAATATCTGGCCAGCTTGGCTGTATTTTTCATCGTCGTTTTCCCCCATGTTTTAAAAGAAGTGATTGAAAAGGATTAAGCTGGAGCTCTCGTGCTGCGGTTTAGGCAATCAACACAACCAAGTACTTCCAAGCATGTTATTCCTAGAAAAGACAAACACGGATCATGTTAAAGCAGGTTCTGTCTAGCAAAATTAAACCCACAAACTGCATATCCAACACAAACATAAAAACACGGTGTATGGCAACTGGATAACCAGGGACAAAAAGCTGATAGTGGCATCCAAGATAAGCGTTACAAGTAAACACAACATACTTGAGCTGTCATGACATCTACGTCACAAAGACTCATAAAAACCCTACAAACTCAAGTCTACTGCTTCAAAAACAATCAGCTGCACCGAGAGCCTAAGGTTTTCTTTAATTTTTGTTCAGTGACAGGTGCTAGATAGCAGAAGAAGAAAAACCAAACGTCCCGATGCTTTTCCCAAGCAGAAGTTATGTCACAGCAAGCGCACCTCTGGTAACACTTTGGTCTTAAGAATTCTTAGACACCTGAAGCCAAAAGTCAACACTATTTGAGGGAATTTTCTCCCACTGCACAAGCTAGGGCCAAGAGTGCAGCTTAGCCAGAGAATGTAGAATTGGCAATGTAGAATTGGCACAATCGCTTGCCACGAGCAAATGTACAAAACAGGCTAAGCAGAAACATTTTCACAAGTTACACCAGAACTGAAGAAACAGAAAACAAGTAACCACAGAGAGCTCTCCTTTTTCTAATTCTCTTGCCAAAATGAGAAAGGGTTTGGTGCTCTAGTGGATAGAAAGGAATTTTATCTTCACGTCTCCACATGTTAAATGCTAAAGTTATGTGTTTGGAGCTTTACCTTGTCAAGTGCTGATAATAAAAAGGAATGATGTTTGGCCCACTGAGCCCCACTGGCTTTTCCTAGTAACATGATCACTGTCAAACTGTGCCTGACATTCCAGATAAATATCCTTACATTCTGCAAGAGCAATGCTATTCTAAATTAACATAAGTTTTCAAAAACTAAAATACTTTCATCGCGGCACTCCCTTATCCTTCTTTAACCTTGCTCTCAATCTCTAATGGGGAGCGTCTTAAGAGTCAGCCAAGGTCCACAGAAAATATCCAAGCAGCTTTGACATTTTCCAAGAAAAGTGTTACAGGTTACGTATAAACTTGTCCTCAGAAGAGAATCTACCTGGACTCAAGTCCAGAGATTTAAGTCATGTATTCTTTTTCTTGATATTAAAGAATTATTTACCAGTCCAAGAACTCAAAAACTAAATCAATGCTTGCCTAACCTCCCACATAATTAGTTATTTTGCTTGGAACATCATCTGTTGGCTGATAGTTTTAGAATAAATTGTTAAAAAGGCCTTTGAAGTTACACTTTTTAATTTAACACTCTTCACAAACTCTTCATTCTCTGCTTGCATTTCCTTCAAAGAAGAAAAGAGAAAACCTAACCAGTGTATTTAAGTAAAGAAGAGACCTACCATGTCTATCTTCCAATCCTCTAAAACAGAAAAATATTATGCAGCTTATTAAAGAGATCCCACAGGGAGATATAAGGAAGCATTTGGAATACTCACATTCCCTGGCTGCGCTCAAAATAAATAACCTTTGTGTGCATATCATCAGTCTGTTGTTGGTTTGTGGGTAAAATAAATTGGCAATGTTGCGAGTTTGTACATTTTCTTAGACCAAATGTCATGATTAAATATTTGGTGCCAAGAATAAGTCAGGAAATTTTTGTTTTCCCCTCTGAATACTTCATTTATAGCATACTCCATGCCCTTTTCTGAAGAGCTTTGAGGTAAAAGCACAAACATTTTATATGCCCTGACTTCCAGAAGGTCTAATTTTTCAAGAAACCAAGTGCCATGAACTCCCATTGACTCAAAAGGAGTTGAGGGCAATCCAGCACTTTCCAAGTTCAAGTCTTCAACGATTAATGTGCAAACCCCTCCAACAATTGCATGCCAGCAGGAGGGAGCCCAGCCACCTTGGCCGCTCTAGTGCAGGTGCAAGGGGTGCCCTGTAGGACCCTCAGGCCCAGCTTTGGGAACGCAGAGCTACACAGCGGTTTTGGGGTCAGTCCAAAACCAGCCAATAGATCCAGAAGTTCCTAGGGGAAGAGGAAAGGGTAAGGGACTGTCATGCAGAGAGGCTGATACAGCTAAAATATATGTCCAGGCTTAAGCTTTACACATGAGTGACATTACAAGGGAAAGGCAACACAGGACAACTAAAGATAGCACCAGCACAATGTAAGATGCTACAATAAGACTTAACCAGCTTGATATACAGGCACCCCAGGATTTGACACCCATTGAAAAAAAAGAATTTAAATCAAAGATAAACACTTACTTTACCCAACCTTCCATACCTGCCTGAGATTTTTTTTTTATAATAGAAAAGCCAAAGTATTTTTCTTTTCTCTCAAAATAATTATGAATAGCTTCTTGGGGAGTGGGGGAATTTCAGTGAAACATTCCACTTTGGACATTGCAGCTAAGACAGTGGCAGCCAGATTTGGTTTCTTTAATCCCTGTAAACTCACGTGGTTCCTGCTTCAGCGCTACGAAAGACTTTGACCAACCTAACAGCTATAAAATGATACTTCCCCTCCATTGTTTTCCTTAGCTCACCACAAGACTTCTGTTCATGTAACACAAAGATCTTTAAAAGTTAACTCTGGCATAATTGATAAGCGAGTCTAATCACAAGCTCTTCAATATCTTCTCTGTTCACAGAGAGGAGATTTTTATAGCCTCAGCCATTTCCATCCAGCAAGGAAGAGAGGAAGATAAATGCTTAAAGAGTAGAGCAGTATCTGAGCCAACCAAGGAAGAAAAGCATGTGCCAAGGCCAATAACTGCGAGAAGACAAAAGGGATGGTCATCAGGAGGCACTGCAGGCAAAGGGAGGGGAGAAAAACATTTTTAGCATGGCACAAACCAGTGGAAGTAGGTGTTGCACATGCACACACAAACACGTGCAGCAGGACTGGGCTTCCTCTGCCTTTCCACTAGGGAAGGGAGCAGCTGGGAAGGACAGCCAGGACACCGTCCCTCCTCCAACACCACAACGCCAGGACTGAAGCTATTCTTTTTGGGCACAAGATTTTCTCCTCATGAATTTCCAAAACACTCCCATCTTGTCCACGCTGAAAAGCTGTGGAGTGGCATCTCAGCAGAGACATTTGCTCACCAATAAAGCATTCCTCCTCGCTATGTCAGAGGTCACACTCTCCAAAAAAGCCACATTTTGTGGTCAGAAAGGCAGGATAAGACAGGAGACTCTGGTTACTGGGGTTTCTGGCTTGCTGGAAACATCACTGCCACCTCCCCCTTTTTTTGGCATGAACATTGTGTTGACAGATGACAGAGAGGAAGATGGTGCCCTAAGTAAACACAACTCATGGAAAAGTATGCGTTTTTCTCTGAGGAGTCACCAACGTTTCACTGTAGGGTTGTACATAACTCACGAGAAACAATGCAATAAGGAGAAGTAGTTGAATGGAGTAATTCTTAACTATAATTAAAGTTTCCTGTTCTGTAACTGTCCCAAAGACTTAAAAGGCAACGCGTAAACTCCTCACCTGTAGTGGGGAAAACAAACCCAAACAAACAACCACCGTTTGGGGAAATACCTGGGTTCTTAGAGTGTTATTTACCCTTTTTCTTTCTTCATCATATAGATCACTCTACAGATGAAATACAGATCCAAAAGTCTCAACAAGGTGAGTATTGATGCTGAAACTGCAAACTACGTGTTTCAAAGTGATCATTGAACTTCCTCTGGAAGCACAATCCAAAAATATGATGAAGATCATTTGAAACATTACTACAGTGCTACAGAGCCCAATAAAAATTTGGGCCTCAGAAAGCAAGAGAATTAAAGAGCAGGAAATAGCCTGGACAAACAGTTCTTTTAAGTCAGAACTGAAGCATCTGTGGGTTAGATTCACAGCTAACAAGAACTGTCATTTTAGGTCCCACGCGCGATGTGTTTAAGCACATACAAGAATTTGGCCTTCCACACAGCTTCCCGTGATATTACAGGAGTCTCTGGAGGTCTCCAAGACACAAAGTGCAGACACTGGGAAGAAGGGTTGCATTTTGATGATCCCTTCTACTCCAATTAATGTTCACCCAACCTCTTTCTGCCTCCAGTTGGGGGCAAGAGAAATGTCAGATAGAACATCTGAGAAGTGTTGTTCATGCCTGGTGGCTACCCAAGGAGAAAGCGAAGATCTTATTACAACTGAAAGGAAAGAAATGGAAAAGGGACAGAGAGAAAGCAGAAATTAAAACAATGGTGCATGTACAGATGTATACGTAGAAATGGGAATGTTTCCAGTCTTGACTGATATTTCCTGTCAGTGAAACAAGCCCTGTTACTACAGATGATTTTGAGAATAGTGAAAAAAATGCCTCCATTGTTAGGGTAATTCCACTAATTATCGCTAGTTAAATGGATGTATGGAGCTGGTTCATGTCTGCACATGAAGCCTTTCAGCAAAACAGCAAGCAATAAAACTGACATATAGGAGTCATTAAATGAAAATAACTTAAATTTTTGACAGCAGTACCATGTGTATTACTTGTCAGCAGTGTTTTGAGGTAGTATACTCAAAAACTAAAAAATTTTTTGGCTTAGTTGTCCCGCTGGAGAGAGAACAACTCTAATTTTAATTCAAACTTGCAGCACTTAAGTCCTTCCTTAGTCTCTTAATGCTCAGTTTCTAATATTTGAGAACATGTTCCTCAGGGAGGTTGGAAGAGAATTAAATTCTTCGCATTTCAATACCACTAATCCTGATTCTATTTTCAATACAGCCTTAATTCTGCCATGTTTACCGAGAATAAATTCTTTTATTAAGACTTCAATTTGGCATGCAGGATACAATACATCTATTGTTTGCTTAAGGTTAGAAACATCAACAGAAATGAAAGAGTGGATTCTGCAGCATCTGTAGTAATCATTCACTTTGGCCTCCCTCATCATCAGTAAAAAATACATTATTTCTCCCGTCTCTTCCCTGACATAACTGTCTAAAATCTCAATACCATTACAACGAGTGAAATTTGCAAGTGAGACTGACTATGCTACAGGACCTTCTAGGTTTTTCAACTTAGTTTCTACTCACGAGGCACTTAGTTTTCATGGTGACCATTTTAAATATAAATATTTCTATCTGGAGGAAACAGCTTTTTGGTGGTTTGGTTTCTTTGCATGTTTTCTTAGAACTGACATAAAAGGAAAAAAAATTTAAATGTGATTCTGGTAATAACTGAAGCTCTCCCTCACTTTCCTTCTAAAATTAGTTAAAAAACCACAAAAGTACATTTGCCTAAAATAGTTGTTTTCTATTGGTCACAAACAGAAAACACATTTCTTAAGATGCACAATCCTAACGGAAACATCAATGAACATAAATTGCTTCTGAACAAAGCCGCGCAAACAGTCTCTCTTTATAAACAGCCAGATTACTTTTCTGTACTTTTATAAAAAGCTGACTTCCACAGAACTCCTGCAAAATAACTTTTCAGGCCAAGTATGGAATTCAAAACAGTTCCCACTGAGACACTCTGTGCCTATGAACTTACAAGGTTACCGTACATGCTATCAGCTTGTTTTGCCGAAGTTATATGAGACATTTCAAACATAAGCCTTCCAACAAGTGCTGCTGTGCCGATTTAACCTGCTACATCTGGAATCATCCCACAACAAAATATAGCTGGAAGCATCTGCACAAGTACACTAACACTTTGCACTGAATATTTTAGATAATGTTCACAGGAAGCACAAAATAAAATCCTACAGCTAGCTCATTTTATCTACCATACAAAGTCACATTCCACACATTTTAAAGTTGAAGGCTTTAAAAATAGTCCAGTTTGTTTCTTGGCATTACTGGTCTGAGCTTCCCAGTTTTACTGTGGGAATACACTAGGACGCTGACAGGCAAAATGAGATCAGCCACAAAAGGCAGCAGCTTGCATACATCTCCATTCACACAAACGTACAGTGTTGGCACGGGTGAAGCATGGGACGCTGCCCGAGGGGCCACAGGCGTAATCCTGGAGATGGAGGCTCCAACGCCTGCCCCTGCCACCGCCGCTGGCGAGGCCCGAGCTGTGCTGCAGGAGCTCTGCCATACGCACACTCTTGGAACCCAGATCTGAGATAATACAGAACAGAAAACTGGCCATGGCCAAGTTCACACCATTCTGCCGCCTGCGCAGAAAGTCCTGTCCCGCAAGCATCACCGAAATCCCCAGATGCTCATTTTGCAAAAGCGTAGGCACAAGTATTTCCAATGAATGACAACACACAGTCTTCCAGGCATCTGTATGCGGCATATACTTAAACTGCTCATCAGAAATACCGATCAGAAATACTGATGCGTTTCTGAGGAGTTGTAAAATAAAGATTCTTTTCTTTTTTTTTTTTTTTTAAAGTAATGGTGTTGAACCTACACAACTGGAAATTGTAACTCTAAACTTTTAAGTCCAATGGTTTTGAGGAAAAATGTCTCTAGCCCAATTTTTATTCTGTGCAGGTTACAGTGAGTATTTAAAAATTATTATTTCTAACGGGTGCTAAAAGCTCCATTACAAGGTCCCAAGTTCCCATATTGTCTAGATCTTCAAAGCTAACTGTGGATCATTAAGCCACAGTCATTACAGGTCAACGTTACGCATAAACAAGATATTAAAACCTGACTCTTGTTTAGACTGGTTACAAGAAAGAACATTTTTCAGCTCTGTTGTAGTAGATTAGAAACACAATATAAACAACAGTAGAAAGTTTACTTGGTGTTTTCCTAGGTTAGGATTACAAGAGCAAAGGAAAAAAAGTATACCATAAGGATAACATCAGCCAGCAAGTAAGTGTACCTCTTAAGACAAGGCACCTGTTATTTAAGTTAGATGTTATGAAAATAGCATCAGTGAAAACAAGTAAAAGGACTAACTTCAAGCTCTTTGAAAATCCTGCCTTTCTCTTCCTATAGTGACATGATTTCAAGCTAACAAACTAGAACATCAGAGATGTAAAAGTTAATCACAGAACAGGCAGTGGGCTGGTTGGTTTTTGATTAGCACAAGATTTTTTCCTTTCAATAGGCTGTTAGGACATTGGCCCAAACTAATTCAGAAGGCAAGTAATATCCTGTTTACCGTTCACCAAAATCACATCCATGAGGGAGGCAGCAGGGCCAGCTGCATCAAGGAGGGGCGGAAGACACAGGAGGATGATGGAGAGGGAACCCCAGCACTACTCCTGCCTGGCTGCCAGCAGGAGCTTTGACATCCCGCTACCTCTCGCAGCCCTGTGTCCTCCTCTCTGCTCCTCACCCCCACGTCACAGGGAAAAACTTCGATGGCACAACTGTGTCTGTGAGGAGCATGAAAAAACGCACACCCACTAGCTGACAGAGCTGTGTCAGCTAAATCCCTGGTATAGATGCAGCTATACCAACAAAACTGAGCCACATTTGGCAGCAGCAGCAGTTCCTTCAGTACAGCTTTCCCTTTGTATGCACAGGGACATAATTATGGAGGTAAATACACCACGAAAAATGGACAAACGCACGAACCAGGAAAAGGCAGACTCTCTTAGTCAGCAATCATGGAAATAATGTTGATTCACATCCCTTTGATAACAGGGATAATCCAGAAGGATGGGGCAGCGAGATAAGCTATGAATTCTCACAGCAATGCATGACTGCCAAGGCCTGGCAGTGCCTGAGGAGGTGCCACCACATTTCTAGCCAGCTGGCAGTCCCCAGCAGGGAGCACGGTGCAAAGGTGGCCACCAGTCTCGGTGCCTTCCTGCTCTCTCCATCTGGGAGCCACTCTATGACCAGACATAGCCTGTCCCTTTACTGTGGCCACTCTTGACCCGAAAAGGCTACGGAGCAGAGAAAGGTGATCAGCACTGCTGCTACCCCAACTGCCCAAAGACATCACCTGGAGACACCAGAAAGTGCCTTGTGGTGAGTGACCGGAGAACAGGGGACGCCAACAGAAGACTGGTTTTGTACCCCCTCAGGATTTCTCTAAGAAAGGAAATTAATGTTTGCTTGGGGTTTTTTTAAGAAAAAAATCTGAAGTTATAGCTGTGCTGAAGCAAACTGCCCAGGATGTGTTGTAGGGGAAGAAGAAGAGCACCAATGTTAGGTTTCACAGACTACATGCCAAAAGCTCTCCTGAGTACGTTTCAGGTTGTCTTTCCAAGTGTGGATCTCCGGTTGTACATCTTCTCTCTAATATGTGTCCCTGTCATTACTGAGGCTATGAAAATTACACAGGAGCTGTGGACAAAGAAACAATCAGCACGAGGGCTGCAAGACCCCAAGGGCTTCAGGACATGGTAATTCATGTGACAGAGCTGCCCTCATCTGTAGACATCAGACTTCCAGATCAGTAACCAGGATTAATCCACTGAAAACACAGACAGTATCGCACTGTCAATCATCAAAGAAATAAAACCTTCTGGGCAATATTTCATATGTATACACACATGCTTTTAGGAATCAGATTCAGTTGTTCTAATTTTTTTAACGCAAGCTAGCACACAATACTTCCTGCGGCTTATTGGGGTCTTAGCGTTATCAGTCACACTGAAATCCATGGGAACCACAAATAAGTTAAAGAAAAAAAAGAATTAAAAAAACCCCAAAGTAGTTTTGAGTTGTGAATGATAGGCCCCTTGCTTAGGGTAATGCCAATTCACCACCAAATGCCAGCCACTGAACGACACTGGGGAACTGTGACACCACACCCAGATAGGTCAGCCAGAGGCTGGTGGAAAACCAGAAAATTTAGGTTAAACACCAAACTCTGCTTCAGGGAACAGTTATGAGAGAAGACAAAAAAAAAGCAAGCAAGCTACTGGGATTGCTTTATATCTGTGGTCTTTTTTTGTCCTTGTAAACTGGACCCATAGTTACCAGAAGAGACTAGAAAATACATTGCTTCCGAAAGTAGAAACAGTATTTTTGGAAGAAAGTGTGCAGGGCAACTTCTACCCTCTTTCAGCCTTGACTTCCCAAAAAAATGAAGAAAAACAAAGTACAAAAAACCCAAATAAAGATTCCAAGAGAGTTACAAAAACATCATCCATTTATGCTGCAGAAAAATCCTCTCAGTCAAACAACAAAATACATCTCGAAACATTATTTTGGGAAAATCCATCAGAAAAAAACCTAACAGTGGGAATGAAATGTTAGGAAGCAGCCCTTTAAAAAAAAACTTCTTGAGGGCAGAACATCATTAACCAATAACAGGAGAGATGACAAATGCATCACTGTTCTCATAAGGCAAGCTGAGATACAGTCAGAATTAAATTATGACTCATCTTCTCCAGCACAGAAAGGTTTACTAGAAAATGTAAAACACCAAAAAAAGCGCTTATTAGTAACTGCTCATCACACAGCCTGGTTCAAAAAGGCTGAGGTTTAAATCCTCTGTGTTAGTCCTGTCAAGAGTACTGAAGATCAGAGGTGGATGCACCTTCTTGTACTAAAGTCTTTACGCAACACTGACCATTTGCTTCCAATCACCTACCAAGCAAAATGGCCTACGCTGAAATACACAGAAGACGTTATCACCAGGCTCTTCATTAGTCATTCTTTCATTTGAAAAATTTGTTTTTCCACATACCTGTACTTCATTGCATGTAAGCGGGCAGGCACTGTAGGAACGCAGGCATTTCTAAAGGGCCAAGGCAAAGAGCAATGCCATTTTTTTCTAAAAAGTTACTTTTCCCACTGTCATCTAGTCCTAACATTTGCCTTACTGTTTAGAAGATCCAAAACTTCTTAATGAAAAAATGCATGTGTAGGAGGCTATGGCCAATATCAACACAAACATAACTGAAAGTCAACGTTAACAGTGCCTTTATAGAGTTGGGCATGTGTAAGTATAAAAACATCGCAGGTATGTTAGATAAAGCCAGAAAGTTTTAAGACAGTGTTACCATTTCATTCCCATAGATTAACATGAGGTTACACGCAACAGCTACAGCTGTTTGGGGTTCCTGAAATGATGCCACGTGGTGATTACATGTTGCTTATTTGAGAATAATGTTTGCAGTACCAGAGCAGATTAAAGGCATCACATTTCTTCCCCTTCCTACAGCTACAGGAAGACAGGGCTATAGCCGCTTTGGTGCTCCAACTCTCAAACCGTCTGTAATTTTCAGAGAGAAAGGATTAACCAGTTCAGGGTTTGCAGAGCGCCTGGTACACGAGGTCCTGATTAGAGCTGGCTTTGTCAGAGAAAGCAACAATTTAGGAAGGAAAGTGGTTTACAGAAACATCTTCGGTCAATTCAGTTTCGCTTTAACACAGCGCAGCCTCTGCCCACTGGTTGGTTGCCCCCTGGCCCGTGCCTCAGCGCTGCCAGCCCCCCCAGCGCCGCACTGGGGAGGGCATCGGGCGGCTGCGCCCTCACCCCAGCTGCCGTGGGCTACCCACGACCCCCATGGGGTCCCCGAGGCTGAGACCGCGCAGCCAGACCCCCCACAAGCCCTCTGCTCCTCCCTCACTGTGCCCACTCTGCGAAGAGGGGGAATGGGAATCACAGAAAGTTAAGGGTTGGAAGGGACCTCTAGAGATCATCTAGTCCAACCCCCCTGCCAGAGCAGGTCCACCTACAGCAGGTTGCACAGGATGGCATCCAGGTGGGTTTGGAATGTCTCCAGAGTCAGAGACTCCACCACCTCTCTGGGCAGCCTGTGCCAGTGCTCTGCCACCCTCAAAGTGAAGAAGTTGCTCCTCATGTTGAGATGGAACTTCCTATATTTGATTTTATACCCACTGCCCCTTGTCCTATCACTGGGTCCTACTGAAAAGAGACTGGCCCCCTCCTCCTGGCACCCTCCCTTTAAGTATTTGTTAACATTTATGGGAACTCTCAGAGGTTTTTCAAATACTGGGGAAGACTGAAAGTTTTTATTCAACTTCTGACCAGATGAAAAGACAAATTTGCTTCATGTGCTTACATTTTGGTTCAATGTGCTTACATAAAGCAAACCAACTGAAGACATGAAGATGTATTTCGTTATTACAGGTCCTTCGTATATAGCTCAAACAATTTTTATATTCCCTTACTTACAGAGACCAAGAAGGAAAACAGAGAATTGGCTACCAGAAAAAGGATGGAGAGAAAAAATTCTGTAAGCTGTTCACAAAGGAAATATTGTTAAGTTCCCCATTTTACAAATATGATTTTTAAAAAAATATTTTGTTACTGACTCCAAGACCTTGTATTGGCTTGGACTTCTCTCCAGTTTTACATTAGCACAGATTTTTCCCTCTCTTCTGCATACAGGTAAACAGTATTGCTTTTATTTCACTGAAACGTGCAACCAGATCTTTATCGACACTCCAGTTATCAAGCTTTAGTTTACTAGGAATAAAGAGTTAGCTAATGCCCTAATACAGTGGCACTATTGCAATTAAATACTAATGCAACCAGTGCCCCAAGAGCTATACGCACAGAACAGCATTGGCTTTGTTGCAGCATTTATCAAAAGTAGGACATCCTTGGAGCTCACTCCATGGGGCTCTGAGTGCTCATAAACCCACAAGCCCAGCACAGAACTAGCCTTTATTTGCATTGCTCTTCCTCAGCCATTTAATTACAGACCGTAGCCATCTGCATTTGGCATCTCACTCTGCCGTTGCCGCACTGAGCCTGACTTTTGGCTGAGGCACCAGCACAGAGGTGGCTGGTGATGGCCAGGTGCAGACAGAGGAGGGCAGATCCGTGTCTGGACCAGACCAAATTCTGCCATTGCCTCCATCACAGCACAGTGAGAGACTCTGGTTAAAGATGAGCAGCTGAAGGATCCCCACACAACACCACTCACTGCTCTGCTGCAAGGAAAACCCAAATCAGCAGAAACATCCCTGAACATCACATAGTACCTTTCAGCTTTACAAAGCATTGGGATGGGGGGAAGAGAAAAGAAAAAAGAACTGTAGAGGTACTGTTGGATGCTTTTTGCCCCTCAGCTTCTCTTTCCAGTTGGGACTTGGAGGTGGGTTTTTTAAAGATACATGAATATTTTTATTTTTTCTCCCCCCAAACAGTTGCTTAGAACTGCTACTTGGATTATCAAAGAGAATGAGCAAGCAATAAACTGTATAAAGCAAAGAAAAGCAATTATATTTTCTGAAGTAAAAGCTGAACTATGATGTAGTATTTCCCCTTTCAGTTTTGAACTGAAGTTAAAAACAGGTTCTTCAGTATATGCTGCACCCACAGGCATGTGATCACAACTGAGTTTCAGGTATTGTGCAGTTATTGCATGGAGAGAAGGGAAAAAAAAGAAAGAAAAAAAGAGGCACATACCACAAGTTTTGGATAGTTGGCACACCAGGTCCAAACAGATACAATTTGCATAGTATGAGCTCACCCCCTCAAAAAAAAAAAGTGAGTCAACATACAAACTAAACCTCAAATGAAATAGTCTGGACAGGAAGAAGTATGGAACAAGTTTAACGGGAACTTATATCAGCCCTGGAAGCAAAATTTCCAAGTAACAGTGCTTCCTCTTGCATGCAAGTCACACTACAGCCAGATACTACTTAAAAGAAAACTCTCAAACAAATAGCCAAAGCCAAAACAAAAAAAAAAAAAAAAAAAAAAAAAAAAAAAAAATTAAAAAGCACAGCAGCATGGAAAAAGCTTGCATGCCGGTCAAGAGATTTCCATAATGCATTTCTAAATCAGGAATCCTCATGAAAGGGAGCTGGGGAGCGATTGCTAAAGTCACAGAATCGGTCCATTTCTTTAAGAAACAACATGGGAGATTTTACCCCACCCTCATTCCTGCCAAGCGCAGATCACTACGGAGTACATTAAGTTCAAATACTCCAGAACTCCACGGCATGTAGCACAGATTATCATAGCAAAGGCTTTGAACATCAGTGTCTTTTTGGTGGTGTTTCTGGTGCCTGGTTGTGCCAGGCAGGATGAGAGGGCTGTCAGACCTCATGTTTCTATCAAAGCTAGACTGAGCTTGATGTCTCCACTGATACTATCAACTTCAGAGAATTCCTTTCAAGGAGGTCCATCAGACATACCGCTGTCTGCACTTAGGGAAAACGGGCTCCCTTCTAGTCAGATTAACCCTCCTACCTTAAAGTGACACATTTAAAACCACACACATGCACATCCTAGGATATCTCACAGTGATTTGGTTTGTGAGTGCGTATCCCAGGGCTCCTGCTGCCACTCATTATGTGGGGCCTTCCACGAAAAACTCTTTTGTTGTATTTCACATGATGGTTTACCTGTGCGCCAGGATCCAAAGTCCTCCTCACCCCATCACGTATAGCTGAGGCTCTTCCACCTCTGCCTGGTTGACTACGGGTGCTGCCAGCAGACACAACCAGCACACTGCCTCTGGGGGAGCAACACAAGCATGCACAGAAAAATTCAAAAGCCTTAGCAACTAAGTGCTTGCTTAGCAGATGCAAGCAGCAAGTCAATGACACCCAGAACATAGCTTTCTATGATTGATGTGACAGGATTCTTCAATTATTAGCTTATTTCTTTTCACTGCAATAAAAGATGCTGTATGTTTGCATAAAAGATGGCTGAAAAAAATAATTGTCAAGAGTTTTAAGTCGCAGATGTTGAGTTACACCAGTGGCCAATACAATCTCTCCTGTTGCTGTCCACAGGATGTGTGCCGGAAACGCGGCTTTCACTATATACACTGAGGCTAAAAGAGATTACTATAAAAAAACTGCAGAAGGCAGCACATCACTGAATTCATAATAACCAGTGTATCAACTAATTATGCGCCAGTTTGTTTTGTTTTGTTTTTATGCAGCGTATTTCTCCGAGGCACATTGGCAGGCAGCATAGGGCAACGCGTGAACACTTCACCTGGGTAATTTCAGGTCAGACTATATCCTAAACGGGTCAGCGCCACACCAGGCAGAAAGCACCCTTCCTTTCTAAAAACAGAAGCTGACAGCTTTGCACAGGCCCCTCACAGCCCATCTTCTGGCAGTCGGGGCAGCTGCACTACTCGATTACTCCTGTTACATCATGGCAGACCTTTACCGGCAGGGCCACTCCAGAGTCACCATGTCCCATAGCGCCCTGGCAGAGGTCTGTTAATCAGCAGCAGGTTAAAAGATCAGATTAGTAAATCTCCTTAAGGCGCACGCCCAACATGCAGGGGTGAGCATCTCAATCCAGGGCGTTCAGCACAGCCACCGCTAACGTGGCTCCGCTTCTCTGCGTCTACAAAGCGCCCCAGCAGGCGCCACCGTTACGGAGAAAAGAATCCATCCCGTCTCCAACAGACTGCACGGATACTTCACCTGTTAAGAAGTACAAGAAATTCAACGTGCTTTCATCTCCCAGGCAGAACTCCCAGATTATTAGCAACAGTCACCAGTGCAACTACCGCAGGAGTTCCCAAACAGATTTCTCCACGTTCTCCCCTACATCCCATTTTTCTGATCCCTGTGAGGTGGCACGCCAGCACATCGCACAGCTGAAAACTTTACTGCTGACATTTTAATCAAAAATGATAGGAGCATAATCTAGAATATAAACTTAGAGGAGATAAAAAAACAGGTAAAGGCAGAAAAACCTGAATTAGCAAATAAAATACAATTTTGGCGGAAGAAAAAAAAAGAACCTTTGGCCTGAGTCTCACTGCAACTTTGACGCTGTCTTGCAGAAGTTCACGACAGCTTTGTAAGTGACACTGATCAAAACCTTCAAGTCACAATATCTTGAGTGAAATTTTTAAACATGCTACACAAGCAGAAAGTTCAGCTGTTTCCACTTCCCCTTATCATCAGCAAGGTTATCGTTACACCATGTCGCTGCTGTAAAACAAATCCAGTCATCTACAATTGCACCAGAGAAGATGGCTCTGCTGAAAGCAGGGCAGGGACTGAATCTGCCGGGGTGTGCCAAGCGAAACTCATCAGCATCGCAGCACATGACTAAGCATGTATTCGGGTACGCCAATGCTCAACCATCAGTTTGAAAATAAAGATAATTTCTTCTTATTCCCCCCCCTCCCACCAATCTGTAACTACGGGAAAAAGACAGAATATCTCAAATGAAGTTTAAGAAGCCTTAACAAGAAAAATACCCAACATGTCGCAAGACATGAAAACAGTTATTCACACAGGATAATGACTGCTAATATTCCTATTTAAGATTAAAATGTATCAGGTAAGAAATACTAGGAATTAGGACCCTGTTTCTAAAAATAGAAAAGTGACCGCAGATACACTCAACAGAGACTACGTATGTGAATACAGGCCTGTAAGGTAAATAAATAATTAATGTAACTGTTGCCTTTTTTGCTTACTTCTGATTGTGAGAGGTAATACTTATGTTGTTAATACTAGTTTCTAATGACTGGGTCCAGAACAATCAAATAGTTCTCATTTTAAATTCCCCAGAACTGTCAGCAAAGAGAAAAAACTCCCTCTCTCCTGGATATCTTGGATATCTTCACCCAAGAAAGCAGAATAATCATTTGAAATCATAACAGAATCATCAGCCAAAGGAAGACCATACTGTTTGGCATCACTTCCAAGACTGAAAAACATATTAATTTCAGCCCTGCATCTGGCATAATATCCCAGAAAAACATTAGGCAACAGACGAAACCCATAAGGAAAGTAGGAAATTTGGATTCAAAACATGAGCTGCTTCTTAGTATGAAAAGGGTGTATTTTTCTCATGAGAGAAACAGTCATTAAAAATAAATGCAACAAAGGCTTCCGTGGACTCATCAGAGCACCAATCACAACCTTACAAAGTCTGTTGATACCTAGTAGGAAAGCCAGACAAAGCAATGAAGTAAGTTTGCTTTCTACTTTGTAGAAGTACCAAAAATTCTCTCTCATATTTTCAATAAACTTTGAACACTTTGTAGCATATTGGCTACACGACAGCCAATTCGGCAGACAGACAAGGAAAGCCTTGTCATTCTTTGCTTGTCTGTGTGTTACTTCAGTAGATCAAATGAAACGGAAAATTAGTGTTTCACAGTCTCTTTGCGCACAAGAACTATTAGAGTGAAAAACCTGCAATATATCTGCATCAATATTTACTTCCAAATTTAAACTCATACGCAGACCTGCTATTCTATATATGCCATTGCTTTACTTCTCTTGGAAATCAGTGAACTAAGAGTGACAAATAATTACACAGCTATTTTCCAGAAGCCAGTGTTTGTAGCTATATTGGCTTGAGATCTCAAACAAGCCACATCACCTTAGGAATCCTATTAAGTTCTGGGTCGGTTATGTCCTGTTGAATGTTTTACTTGTCAAAGAACCCACAAAGTTCTACCTCAAAGGGCAAATTAGTTTTATATTGACATTGCTTTGTAGAACTACCTGCTTTACCTGACCACCTGAAGGATGCGTACAAATGTTCCGTTAGAAAAAGCTGAGTCAAGAAACTTTGTCAAACTCAGTGCTAAGTCATTTGTGCATTTTACTGAAGGTTTCACCTTAGACTTAACTTTGTAAGAGGAAAGCATTGTGAACAACATATAAAAGCGTCTCACCTTGCTCTGAAATAGCTGTGTAATTCCTTTTGCTTCGTATTAATGCATGATAAACATAAAATAAATGGGAGACAAACGTTTTGACTCCATAACTAAGCTGAAAATACTTCTACACCCAAGTTACTAATGACATCAATCCATTCATTAAGTCAGGTAGTAGCTAAAGACGTAGCTATATACAGGTTTGGTGGTATATATTTAAATAAACACATAAAGGAGGCCTTAAGATATTATCAAGCTTCTGCATTTGTCATGAAATAGCATTAGAAATATTGCTGGAGCCCTCTATATGCATTCAGGAAACAATCACAACTCTTTCCTCAGTAAAAAAGAAAACGGAGAGAAAGAAAATAACCCTGCCCTTTGCATTTTTGCATAGGCAAGTATAAGATAAAGGCTTTGTGGATCTCCTTTCCCACATAAATACACAGAGGAAAACTCCCAGATTCCCAGATCAGAAGGAAACCCAGACAGAAGCCTTCTCCTCCGAGAAGGTGGCCAGCATCCACCGCTGCTACCCACACCCAGGCTTCTGCCAAACTCCGGGTGCACAGCACAGCTCCTCCTTCCCATGCCAGCGCCCGCTGCTTCCCATCTCCCAAAGCCATCTTCCTCGCAGGGCTGCCCTCAGCCCCAGGACACCTTAACTTTGCGTTGAGGCACAAAGTCCGCTGAACTGCCCAAGGTCAGCATCCTGCTGAGTCCACCTGCGGGGGGAAGCAGTGCTCCCAAAGGAATAAAGCCATTCCCTCTCCGTATGCTATTCTGTATTTAACTTGGAAATAGAGATGTGAAGTATTCATTAAAATTAGTCTGCAGAGGATACTAAAGGCAATTTTTTTCCACCACAACATGCACAAAGCAGGCCGGCCTAGCGCACGTTATTAACCTATTTTCCTGTCCACTTATGTAAGCATCAAAGTCACAAATAAGATGCGGCTGACCTGTAGCCGCACCATAGCTGACAGAGCAGCCCCGCAGCGTGCGCTGCGGAGTATTATATTACTCATCACCCCTCTGCTGCAGTTTCAGCTCAGATACCTACTCCCAAATATATACCAGGTACCCAGGACAAGACCCGGCGCTTCATTAAATATTTGGCACATTGTCTCAAATTACCTTTGACACACAGGGTTATTTATACATCATGGCACATTGCACGCCTCTGCGACAAGATAGCATCACACAATACTGTATGTCAGGAATGCAGGCAACAGATTTGAACCAATCCCCATTTCAAGACACTTTTACTAGGAAGCAGGTCACAAACTGAGTAATATCCGGTTTATGCACTGAAAAATGTATGCTATTCATTTCCAGGAAATAAAGGAAATAAAGAACCACCCTAATCCTTCTCCCCTCTCACATACACCCCTCATCAGAACAACAGAAAGACAGTTTCTTTTGTCTTAACAGGTTCACTGTTGGGATGTATTTAGTTCTCTATGCAAGCCTGATTCTTCCTAATGCATCTACTAGGACACCTGATGTTGACTTGGTGCAAGGGCAGTGTTTTGGAGAGCAATTACAGCAAGATTTGGTTACATCCACTGAATTCAGTTCTGAACATGCACCAATAGCTCATATTTATGGAGCTTGTGTCGCAGCCTTAAACATGTGCACATTTCTGATACTCATTCAACCACGTTAATGTTCTGAACACAAGTACTGTACAGAGGAGCGTCAGCTGTTACTTTTAAAAATCCATAGATGGAAGTGGGAGGAACCCAGATTCTGCATTCATCTTATGAAGCAAAACTCTGAAATCCAAAAAATGGCTCCAGACTTCAATATTCTTCTGTCCCTACAGCCGTGTAATTAAACCATTTTCTGAACTGATAGAAATGGTCGCACAGGTGGCAACCGTAAGAATCCTTAGCACTCTGTGAAATGGGAAAACCAAACACTGGGCAGAAGGCTAGGGGTTTGGATCCGAAAGAGAGATCATTCACATAAATTATCTAAACCCAAATATCACATTTCATCAGCAGCTCCTTCAGTCCAGCTAGGATGGAAATGAAACCTGGAGAAGTAAGTTCACTTCTCAGGATGCTCGCTCCCTTAACAACCTCTAACGGGAGAAAAGCAATGGAGATTAAAGTGTACAAGTATACACTGTGCCAGATCCACAGCTGGGGTGAAGAGACAACAAGAATAATATTTAAATTAAATAAATAAACCAACAGAATCAGCTCTGACTATACACTTACTACCACAAAGTCAAGCCCAGGTACTTTCTGCAACACAAGCCCTGAACTTTGTCCTAATGAGGTCAGATTGCTACTTAAAATTATTCCCCAGCTCAGCACAAGGTGACACAGCATAAAGAAAATCCGTAATAGCCTGATAACAAGCATGCACAACAGATAACAAGAAGCAGCTGATCTTAGGAGTAAGCAGAAACCAAAACTACCCGCTATCTTGTGAAGTTCATCAGGGGTAAAATTTAACCAGTGAGCTTTTTTCAGCCGGAAAGGGTGTTAGTAGAGAACATTGTGTTGCATTACAAATTTCTCCCTTGCTTTTAGCAACTGCCTTCGGAGACTGCGCTTGTTGCTCTAAATCCTTCTGTGCTGCTCCCTGTGTGCACAAGTTTAGAGGCCAAGGGTATTGCACATCCCTAATGCCACTAACAGATGGGACTCACCTCAGCTAATAACACAGATTACAGTTATTGCGATACACTCTTATCCAATTACATGCAAAAAAGAATTCCACTACCTGCCAAACCTGAGTCTTCTCAGAGAGGAGAAAATGCATCTTCTGCTCCCGCTCTACTTTTTGGGGGGTTTTTTGTTTGTTTGTTTTAAAAAAAAACCTGTTAATAATTTTTTGCCAGACTCCACCATATACGATTTGCACATGGTAGACTAGGAAAAAATGTCTTGGAAGATTTAAAAGCCTTCCAATTGGTTATTGGAGTTGCCTATTCAGGTAAGAAAATGGCAAAATACGTTACCTGAACCAAGGAGCATTGGATGTACTCAGTCTTCCAAAAGTAACACTATGTTAAAACAAACAAAACCGTAAAATATGCGGAAGAGTTAAAATAGGCAACTGAATTACCGAAGACTATTTAAAGTTGATTATAAAACATCCTCACACATTCCCAACAAAAATTTCACATGGCTTTGGAAATTCTATTTTGATGCTTGGCTATGGCAGTTCCACAGAAGGATAAACTGTAACACCCCCTTGGGCATTACTGCAGTCTACACAAGCAATAAGCTGCAAGCTTAAAAGGTCTGAGAAGGATTTATCGTGAACTAACGGATCCAAAGAACCCACTTTTTAAGAAGCCAAAACTCCACAGCACACGCTTACAATGCCAGTAATTTTAAAAACTGAATTGCAAATATCCACTTGGCTGAACGTAGCAAGTGGAGAAACTGCTGGCGTTGATCATCCAGACCAATGCAGATGAGACGCCGGTGACAAAAATAAAACTTTAAATCTAATTCACATATTCCCATAACACAATCCATGAAACTATCTGCCTGAAGGAGTCAGGCCCCAAACAGGAAGCTTTTGGAGACCAGTTACCAAAACGTGAAAGTGTCCAGGAACAGACAGGCAGGAGATCTCCAAACCCATGGGCTGTCTTCAGAATTACTCCCTCCTCACCAGCTGCTACCATCACAGGTGTAGGAGGAAAAAAAAGGGAGAAGAAATGAACCCAAGTTCAGACTTTCATCCTAGTTACATGATTGTTGCTGGGATGCTGAAATAAAAATAATCAGAATGCAAAATGAACACAAGGTAGGGCAGCAGCATCTATCATAATTTGTGTTGTGGTAGGGTCTAACTTTCCCAACAAGGAATGGGGCTTCTCTTGCTCCCCTCCCTGCAGAGTAGATCACCCACAAAAATTTGGAGGAGATAATAAAACAAAAGAAAAACCCCAAAACATAACCTTTCATTAAATGGCAGCTCAGAGCAGGAAGAGGGCTTGATAGCACACCCAGCTCAGATTTAAGCACAAGTCAGAATTTTTTTTCCTTTCATGGAACTAAGAGTCTAAATATGACTAAAGATCATTTTGGGGAAGTTTTTACTTGCTTGTAAACATAACTATGCATAGATGAACGAGTTATTCTTAGTCATCTTCTCCATGTCAAAAAATAAACCCAGCAATCTCCCGAATGTGTCACAATACAATATTAACTATCTGCATGGTCACTGAACCAGTGGACACTTAATAGCCTTAATTTAGAATATCTGTATTTTCTGGAAACAGTCTAACATACCATGCTGGAATACTCAGAACTACTAATACCTCTTCTAAAGCTGTCAATTTGCAGCATAAACACCTCTAAACCTGGTCCTAGTGATGAGCAAAGCAACAGCATGCCATCCCTTAGCAGCTAGGGTGCCAGACACAGAGCAGAGGCTGCGTTCCTCAAATTAAACGTACTCCTCACACAGAAAGAGCTGGAAAAGAGAACGTGCTCTGAAGAAGCAATCTGCTCCCGTACAAAAGGCACTGGCTAAAGGTATATTATACAGGTATAAAATGAATTATACAGATACACGCATGCCAGGCTGCCTGTACAGCCCTACGAAGCAAGCCCTCAGCCTTCCCGCAGCTCATCGTCTCCAGGTACAACACGCAAGCAAGCTGAGAAAACAGAAGGACCGTGTGGGGAGGCAGATCTCAATTCCAGTCATCTGAAATTGTCTTCGCTTCAAGGGAATCAAAACACACCATGCCCCTAAGAAGCAAAGCCTCTTCCACTAGAAAACAGAACTTTTCTGCTGACGCCAGGGGAATCAAACCGAGACAGAGGACTCCTGAGGAACAGATACACGTTACCAAGGACTCACAACAAATGTAACAGCCATGCGGAAGAGTCCCAATGGGAAATGTATAGCATTTGAAAGTTTTCCCTTGAGTTTTCAAGATACTAATTATAAAATACCAGAGCAGTGAGGCAGCTGGAGCAGATACAAGGTACGTGCTAAAAGAGGTGAAAGACTTAAAGCATGCTCATGGAGAAACCGGATAGCAATAACCTCTCTTGTTTTATGGTTGCTTAAAGAACATCTCCAGCCAAAAAACAGGCTCTCTCATCACAAGGAATGGGATGTGGAGACCAGGCGACAAAACCGTGCTTCAGAATATCTTAGAAAAAAAAATAATCTTTTCAGATCATACTTAGTTCTAGATTCTAGACAAAACTGAAGGGAACAAACAGCAGTGCAACCACCACCCTGACATCAGGGATATTTTACTGCTGTGCATCTTTAGGGAAGCATTAAGGCAACTAAGAACAAAACAACAAAAAAATTTCAAACGCAGACGACTTCTCATTTCTGTATACTTTAGTGGTTTGCTAAGAATTCAGCTAGTTTTAGAGATAGGTCAGGAAGTCCTGTCACTTGCTGCAGGCCGCACGGCAATAGCAATATGGATGCAGCATCCTTCAGTTCCCCATCGAAACTTTGTTTTTCCACCATGCGGTATAAGCTGCATCTCCTACATATTTTTCTAGTACTATGAAGAGAACAGCACTAACCAATGTCAAGCAGCGTTTTAAAACCTTTACTTGTCAGGTATCAACTTGCCAGGTCTGTTTAATGTGGGGGATAATATATGTTTTGCAGCAACAATCTTGAAAAGGAGAACTGAATAAAACACAAGTTGGACGCACTGGTAGCTGGCTGGTCAGCCGAGTCATAAAGCTGCCTCCCAGCACCCAGCCTTGTGGTATGGAGAAAACAAGATGTAGCAAAAGGACTGAGAGTTTCTCAACCCAAGGCTTTAGCTGAAAAAGACCATTACGCCTGCGCTGTAAGTAGGTGCGTGCGTTGACACCAGCTGATTTATGGAATACTGACGTCTGCTGGTGTAGGTTGCTGGCGACCCATCACCCCAGTCCCACGCTATTGCCACTGCGGGATCTGCTGCCTGCCCCAGGGGGGAGGCAGTGGCAATGAGGAGGAGGTGGGGGCGAGATTCAAGTGAGGGGAGTAAAGTGGCTAATTGCTACTTTGGACAGCAAGTAAAATGGTTACACAGATAAATACAGAACTTGTATTTTTAAGACAACTTGTATTTTCAAGCCATGAACTGTAACATTGTTGTACATTTTTCAAGTTTCCAAAGAAGTGAAACATGACAAAAACTGAGACTGAGCATAAGATTCAGTCTGAGTAAGCCTAAGATCAAGGATGCATTGAGTGTTGAGTCAACGTAATTTTAATTCTTAAAACATTTACTGACCCCATAATACGCAGAGAAAAACTACGTAATACATCTAGAGTGAGGAGCAAAAGTTTGCTGATGCTTCAGTGCAGTATTTTAAAGTGCATTTTTTCAGATGCATTCTCCAGAAAGAGTAAAACCCACTGTATTTAGAGAAATACTCAAATACTTCAGGTTAAGCATAGGTGGACATACACTTATTTAGAGTGTTTGTGTAAATGATAACAGACATGAATTCCAGTTTGGTTGTTGGATAATCTGTTTTCCACCCATGTAATATAATTAGCAACCAATATGGAGTGGTGAAATGAGGGAAGCAAGATGCCCTCTTTTCTCCAAGATCAAGGCACTTCATGAACATCAATTAGATGTTAATATCCCTGGGAGGCAAGCGTGACAAGTCTTATTAAGCCATTTTAAAGATTAGAAAACTGAGTCACAGAGAGATTAAGAACTTCCTCAAAACCAACAGCCGAGTCAGAGTGGGGGCAGCTACACCCCAGCCCGGCCTGGCAGCACGAGACTGCCCCGCCCCTCCTCATTACAAGATTTAGAGTCTCTAAGTAAAAAAAAAAAAGGAAATAAAACCCCCCAAAACCCCAACCCACCACACCAGACAAAAAAAGCCACAGAAGCCCAGGCTCACTCGTCGTTTCCCAGCCATGCCAACACACGCCTCAGCTTTGACCTGCAGGGACCTTCTTTAGATACAAGAATGCAGTTTGGTTTCCACGCTCACATCGCATTTTGGCTGAAAGTACCTGCAAGGTTGCCAATTGTAAACGGTTTGTGAAGTCGACAGAGACCTCCAGATCTCATCCGATAAGCTTGAGAGAGAACTTAAAACTTTTTGATGCCGGTTCAACCCTGTAAGCCTAAGGGCAAATAAATCTACAGTCATCACTCCTCCAGCCAACCCACGGCCAACTATCTGAATTCAAGTCACATGCTGAATTTACACATCACCAACGCAGCGAACATGACAAGACAATTACTATCACAGGTTAACGCGCACTTCAAAGCCCAAAGGGAAACCCGACAGATGCCACGTTCAATTAGCCCAAAAGGTGAGCCGAGAAGGATGTTACGCCGATTAACACGCTTATTAAGACGCGTCCGAACTAATAGCCCACTTGGGTGCTGTAACGCCTGTGGAAAGCATTTCGCCGCCTTAATCGCAGGGTACTCACCAAGCTAAAGAGTATTTTTACTTTCCCAGCGTCGCCCTCCGACACGGCAGGGGAGCGAGCCAGCCGCAGAGCCACCCTCCGCCGCCACAAACGGGCAGAGGGGGAGGGACACACAGGTACCGCCCTCGGCCGGCAAAGGGTCACAGCCGGCAAAACCCCCCCAAAACCCGCGAAGCGAAGCCCAGGCTGCCGGGCGCACCGAGCCGCCGCCCGCCCCGCCGGGCACCAGCCGCCCGCCGCGGCACCGAGCGCCGCCACCCNTTTATTTTTATTTATTCCCCCCCTCACGCCCCCCCGTGGCTTTCCGGCACCGGCCGTGCCCGCAGGCGGGCGCTCACCTGTGGTCCCGGCCCGGCGCTGAGCCGCGGACCGTCCCGTCCACCCCCCGCCCCGCCGAGACACCCGGGGGCGGCGGGGAAGGTGCCACCTGTAAATTGGGGAAGCGGGGCGTGTGTCAGCACATCCGGCCGAGCGCGGAATAGGGAACTCGGGAACGAGCCCTTGTGTCTTCGTCAAGTTCTGTCTTTGAGGCAGCTTAAAGGCTGTGGTATATCCAGGAGGCTTAGGTCGGTGAGCAAACGGAAGAACTATGAAAGTTGAAAATGAAAGTTCCGAGGTTGACAGCTGATGTAACCGACAGCACCGAACACCTCCTTGCCTTTCCTCAGCAACACCTTGTAGCCATAGGAGTGACGCCCTCTGAAAAAAAAGAAAAGAAGAAAGAAAATAGCCACTTGGGGTTCACTTGAACTGCCGCAGCCTGCAGGGTAAAATGCTCTGCAGCTGAAGCTCACACCTACTCACCTCAAGCTTTGATAAAACCCTCAGCAGGCCGACATTTGGGTCACTTAAAACATTCATAACTATTTTGATATGGGCCACACAGACGCTATACCTTGAGCACGGGGAAGAAGGCTGCGGCAGAACAAGGCAGCAGGACCCTGGTCTGCCATGACACGAGCTACCTGACCTTTTTCACACTTGCCAGCTCTGAGCCAAATTTAAAGTTGCTTTGGAAAACATGGGAGAGAAAGCAAGTGTGAATGGGGCCCTATTTATCCACGCACAGCTGAATGTAACCCAATCTCTAGTGAGCCAAGCATTTAACCAACTCTAAAATAATTTGTTGACCTCGAGGTAAGCATTTTGTGTGGAAAATACCTCTCGTTTGGGTTGAAACTTGTCTTCTAGCTTCTTGCACCGTGCTTGACTGAACCCAAGTTTTGCTCAATCATTAACTTTTGACTTGCAGTATGTTTATCTGCTTATTTAACTTCGGGAGATTAAGTGTACCTTTTCCTCAAAGTTATAAAAGCTAGAATATAGAAATAATGGTGCATACCATTTCCCTGTTATCTCAAAGACTATCTTCTTTAGCAGCCTTGAGGAAGGCAAGAACAAGGAATGAGAAAATGCTCTTGGCGAACTTCCAGCAAAAGTGATCTGTAGTTAGCAAAGGGGTATGTGTGTGTGAAAGAAATAATGTCTATGTGATTTGTACAAAGTCCTCCTAGTTTCAGTCCAGCGTTGTGGGCCACATGAAAGCAAGATTCCTCCACAGAGAACCCAAAAAAATACAAAGTCAAAAAGAATTTAACCCCTCCTGGGAAATAGTCCAAAACTTCCTTCTTTAGGAAAGATCTTTCTTCTGGGTTAGGACAGAGGCTTGCAGCACTGGCCTCCCATATATGTCCTTCACCTTTACCAGCCATCCTCTTCCCTCCACTCAGAAAACATTAGTAAGCCTCTCCCGCCAATCCTTCCAAAATTTTTATCTGCTCCCTAGGGAGACATGTCAGGGGCTGCATGAAGACCACCAGGGACCTTGCTATTCTAATAACTATAATTAGGATATTTACCGATTATCCTTAAATATTTGAGCTTTGAACATGGCTGAGATTAATGCATAGTTCACACTCACTAATCTTAACTTATCATAACCATCTTTTAAAATTATGTTTCATCAGATGTTACTTAACCAGAATTAAGAAATTCTTTATTCAGTCACACCTACTCTCTCCAAAGGAAAACATAACTAAGATACAGTCTAATCACTCTGGGCTGAGATGAACACGCTTCAGTAAAGATTAGATTAATAAATACTAATCAAGAACCACAGATTTGGCATGATTACATGCGGCTCTGTCAGCTACCCTAGCCCACCCTCCCTCATGTGCTGCGTGGGATGCACAACCGTAAAGGGAAATAGTGACTTCCCTGGGTGCTGCACAGCCTCTCCTTCCAGTGAGACCAAGTTCCCAACCCATTATTTTTAACAGTGCAGCTGCTTTGTACATTTTTTTTTGTTCAGTCCTAGCCCGTTCCCCGCCGTTGAAGGGATAGGAAAAAGGAATAAGAATAGCCGTTATGAAAAACAATCCAGCCTTATCAACTAGTATAAAGCCATGCCTGCTAACTCTGCTGTAGGATGTCCAGCCCCTCACTGCGGCTGATTATGTAAAGCACTCCCCTTCCTGACATGTGCAAGCCTATCTATTCAAATTCTTGTAAATGTAACACTATCTACATATCCAACACAATAAAAGCCCTTCTTGTGGTATTTAAACAACCTGTCTGTGATCTTTTCTGATTAATCGTGGATTTCTTCAAAGTTAACTGAACGTTTTTATACAAAAGAGGCGGCCTGGTTGTTCTGTCGCCGCCTGGGTCTCACGAGACCATGCTGAACTCTGAGAATTCACGCACAGATGAATACACACAGTGTATCAGTTCATGATCTGTAGGGAGAAGGTAATAAGACTTCCTTGCCTTGGGNGGGGGGGGGGGGGGGGGGGGGGCTTACGAGGGTGAAACCTTCATATGAGGGTAAAAACTTGACATTCTACTACATCACATGAAAGGGCATTATGGGTAGCGTTTTCCTGCTCTTGGTTTGAAGTTCGTCATAATATCATCTCTCCGGTGAGAATCAGTAGTTTAATACAAATTTTCATATTCTCTTCCTGCAGTAATGCTTTTTGTTTTAAACAAACATATATGCCATTAGAATGGTTCTTTTAAAGGAATTTTGCTTTACAGATTGAGGAAAAGAAAACAGATCTAAGGAAAGGAAGCTGAATTCTTTATGTGCGAGCATATAATTTTCCTGGAGCCTGGAATAGCTGGATTTTCTTACCACATGTGCAGGAAATAGCCCTTCCTACCCGATCCTGAATGTATCACATAATACCCTTACCATTTAATGGAACTATTGTAGCGCGAGACACCTTCTAAGCAACGTTTCTGTTCAAGTTTCTAAACACATAAACAGATTTACACGTCTGTTGAAGAACAGTTCAAAACATTTTGATTCATTGGTAAATAATGAATATTTAAACAATTCCACAGCATCCTTTTTTCTTAATTAAAAACCTAGACAAAAGTACCAACAAAACACACCTAGCTAATTTTCTAGCCCTCTTCCCACAGATGACTACAAGTTCATTTGCTAGGGAAGTTCAGGGATGCGTCCTTCATCACCCTACCTTTTTCTCATTAGCAATTTCTCACGCATTCACTGCTGCTGCTGCAGTAACAGCAGCAGGACTCTCCCGCACAGGTACAGAACTGCCAGCATTTGTATTTGCTCTGTGATGCCTCTGTCATTTAAAAGGGCAAATCTTAACAAACTACCCCAGAGCACACCTGGCCAGTAACACATCCCCAGGTTGGTAACGTTAGTCCTCCTTGCTTCAACACAAGTATCCTTTTGTTTGGGTTTGGGGCATGGGGCGGAAAAGGGAGGTTGGTTGGTTGGGGTTTTTTTTAAGTTTTGGGTTGTTTTTTTTCCCATATATGATTTTTGTTCTCTGATATTTTGACAAAAAGGGACAGAGAGCTTGTCTGATGTAGCTTACTGACGCAAATCTAGGAAGTTTTCACTCTTTGGATCAGATGTCTTTGCTCGTTAAATCTCCCTGAAGCTAAAAAGTATTTTACTGATGTGAAATTTCTAATAATACTCCAAATCTGAACACAGGATGATCTCTGGCTCCCAGTATCATTCAATATTAATTGATTCATTTCCTAAGACACTTTGATAACTGCAGTCTCTTGTAGAGAGTACCCAGCTAGCCAGCACCAATCTCTTCAAAATCTTCAGTTCATGAATCAAAAAATTCCTTCTTTGAAGGCAGAAGATATGAGTCTCATGATCTCTAGGATTACTCTTGTTCTAGTAAGGCATAAAATTACAATCCTGTAAAAGTCACATCTCAGTGTCATTTCACTTGGTGTATGGGATAATGTCAGCTTTGGTGATGCTGTAATTACAAATCATGGAAATGTATTTTGTATTCTGAAAAACAGCAACCAGAACCTTCAGAAGTTTGAAACTTCTCTTGGGGCACATATCATTTTGTAAGGTACATTTGAATTTTGAGAAGATTTGACAGATAATCAAATAAGGTGGACACTATGAAAGGTAGAATAAATCATTATTATAAATTGTTGAATTTTCTTTTTTTTTTCCCTGGCCTTATTGTAGCCAGTCTTTTAGTCAGCTGTTAAAAGATTTAGTTTTCCACAGGGATAGATTTGGCTATTTTCCCTAAGGAATATCATAATTATTGCACTAAATGTCTTCGTTTTATTAATGCTGAGTCGTCAGTGCCCTAAGGGCTTTATTCCACAGATATTTTGTATTTTCATTTCTGACATTTGGGGTTGTGTGCTCAGATACAGTTCTGATTCTGCTTTGATGTGCAGGAGTCACTGCTCTGTGAAATACATATGAGAGAATATCAAAGGCATAGAGCTACTGTTGAAATAAATGTCCACAATTCACCGACTTCAGAGAGAAGAGGATCAAGTAATTAAATATTGTTTTGCATGGCTTCCAATAGGCTTTGGATCAGGCCTCATTTTCCTAGCTAGTACTTGCAGCTTTGCTGCTTTGGATTCTGCTGACAAACGACTCTCTGTAAAACTAACCGACCAAGCTCAACAAAACTGATAAGATTTCCTTCCTGCACTGCTGTGCTAACACCTTCCCTGAAAATGTAGTCTTGGGCTTGGTCATACTTGATTTCAGATTAAGACTTTGCAGAGCAAAGTGAAACTTAAATGTCAGCTAAAGTGATAAAGAAATTTAAGTTAACACACAGTCTTTCAAGCCAAACAATTGCAGGCTGCATGCAGCTGGTAAATAGATTTTGTTTTGTTAGGGTCCTAAAACATCTGCATGAGCCAGTAACTGTCAGCTGCTTAAAGGATGTCACATTGCAAAATAGCTGGCTAATTTGCTTCAGATTGTATCAGGGGAAAAATATAGTGATCTGTGATAGAGATGCTGGGGAAATTTTCAGGGGGGGAAAAAAAAGCAACAAAAACAACACAAAGACTTGTGTATTTAGCACACCCCTGCATTTAAATAGTTCCTAGAATGTGACTGTCAGTGAATAAAGGGAATCTTCTGTAAGTACGTGCTTAATACAAATTAACCATTCTGTATGTGTTGTCAGCAAGAACCTGAGATTACTTCTTGTCTGTGGGAAACCTTCTGTCAGAGACAAAGATCGCTTTCCAGATGCTTTGATGTTAGCATATTAAATCGTAGCAGAGACTTTATTTAATTAAATGTTATTTATGTTTTGTGGGTGTTACTGAACAAAGTCTTCCCTGAGTGTCATTAATGGAAGAATGACAGACAGTTCGAACCAGTGAGGACCATCATGATAAGTCTGAGTGCAGAGATAGTGTCTGGTGATATTTTAGGGAAATGACTGTTTCTCAGACAGCTGAACACCCAGACATACTTGCCTAGCTCAAAGATGAAACCACAACACTTCTAATTGTCATGCTTCCAGTTTCACAGATTCTCATTCTTCATTTTTAAGTTAAACACTTCTGGTTAGTCTGTGCTATTGTAATTGTTAATAACAAATATGACTCCATATGCATGAGCAAACCCATGTTTGAAGTTTAATGCTAAACCTCTCTTTTCTCATTCTCAGGGAAGGAGGTACTTTCTTTGGCAATTCCAGAGTTTGCTTTGGGAGATTCTAGTGACTGATCATTTACTGAGCTGCACTATGCTGTATTAGAGAAGAGATGACCTCACTTCCCATGCTTAGCTAGGAAGAAGACATAGTCTTTTTTAGAAATTATCTAACACAAATGTTTTTAACTTGCTCTATGGAGGTAAAAGAAAACAATCAGCAACTGCTGGGTATCAGTTTTGTCTGTTATACATTATTGTCTGTCTTGACAGTATAAAATAAATAAATTATATATATTCAACTCCTCTTTGTTTAAAAAATAAGGTTGCTAAGAAACAAGAGTTATGCATGTTTAATGCCATTTACAATCAGTATTTATATAAAAACATGAAACGTAGCCATGATGCACTTGGAGACTATTACAGTGCAACTAAAATCCAAACTCGGGTTCTTGGCGAAGAAGAAGAAATGTGAATTT
Organism: Chionis minor; assembly: GCA_013398295.1. Lineage (NCBI taxonomy): Eukaryota > Metazoa > Chordata > Aves > Charadriiformes > Chionidae > Chionis > Chionis minor. The sequence continues at coordinate 142,198 of VZSF01000964.1, read as the reverse complement.
TACTGTCATATCATACTCAGGACTCCGGCTAATGTATAATTATAGCTTCTAAAGTTCCTTTCCATGTTCTGGATTCTGGGGGAAATGTCAATTAACGTCACTGGCATTTTTACTGTCACAATTACTTTCTTCAAGGTAATGTTGATACTGATTTCCAAAGGATCCTGTCAGTAAGAGTGGAATAACTAAGGACCTATAGGGTTCCACGGAAATTGTGCATATTATGTTTATATAGAGTTGAGCAAGAAAAGTGCTGATGCATATAAAAATTTGGTTTACCTGTTGGCTTGCATGTCAATCTGATTTATATGCGTTACAAGTATTTGCATAGGTAAACTTTGTTCAAAAATACACAGTTGTTGTCGTGGTTCAGGAAGTAAGTGGTTATGCTCAATGAAGTATGTGTATTGGTATTTTTCACTGTTACGCTTATTGGTAAGAAAGAAAATTTTATATAGCCTCCTACCTTTCCTTCATAGAAGTCAATCCTATGCTCATTTAAACCTGTCACCAACCTTTCTTCAGAGCTCATTCAACTGCAAAAGCAAAAATAAAAAAAAAAAAAAGGATTCTGCAGTCCTCACCAGAGGCCAAATAGCAGCACAGCAACACAACTGCTAAAGATATTCATGGGTGGGTGGGTAGCACTGATAAGCTACCCACCATACAGACACAAAAGAGACTTTTTTCTAAGTCTGGTGCTATAAAGTTGTGAGTTATAGGTCTCTAATCACTACCTTAATGCTAGGGAAATTACCCCCAAAAGATTGTGGACTTCTTTCTGGGCAAAAATTACAACACTGTTATCAATCTGCTACTCAGGAATATGTTCTTGAAAGTTTAATTGCTTTTTAACTACCCACTGCCACTTCAGTTTTTTATTTTATATCCAGCTCCAGCAGCACTGAAGATTTCTCTTTCTTATCTGATCACAGAAAAATAAGCAGCTTATTCCTGTTTCCACCCTTTCATCCCTGGTTTCTTAAATGGGGCCTAAAGCCATTTACCTCTTCAACTTTATGTGATAATTACATTGTTCAATCTTAGTCAACTTCAGTTTTCCCAGTTAAACTGGCCCCCTTCCAGCATTGTCGGTTTTCTGTAAACCTATAGGGAAGAGCTCAGCCTTACATAATGCCTCCGCTCCCAGAGGAGCTCAGCGTTGCCGTACGGACACCGGCCATGCACAGTCATCAGTGCTACCAAAACCCATCTGCTGGACTCAAAGCAGCTCAGGAGGACACAGCCCTCTTCAACACGGCTTATGAGAGGGGAAGACAAGGGCTATAGCCCTTGGCAGAGCAAAAGAAGTTTTACAGCATGCATTCGACATGCTGAGACCACATGTGGAATAAGGCCATGGTCATTCTCCTCCCTGCCATAAGCTTTGGAGATTTCAAAGATATTGCAGGTAACTCAGCCCCACCACGTTTCCTACCACCACTTGGCTATCAGCTTAGCTCTTGGCAGAGAGGTGCCACCTCATGGATTGACACCAGCTCCTGGGATAACACTAGGGCTTGTTGAACAGCCCCCTTTCTGTTACTTGGGTTCTCTTGCTTCATGTGATCTCACTGGATCACAGCACAAGCAATATTGTTCCTGACAACCTGTAAAATATTTTTATGAACTCCATAATTTAGTATTTAAACATGTCACGTTAGGAACTTTAAACAAACAAGCGTAGCTTAGAGACCTTTTCAGAGCTGCACCACCTGCCAATAGCTTTCCAGTCTCAGTGCCAGCAAAAAAAAAAAAAAAAGTATTATTTAATTTAAAAAAAAAAAGAAAAAAGTCCTGTACATTTGCAAATTTGTCAACAGGGCAGTTGGCATCCATCCACCCTTCCTGCTCGTGCATACCCAGAGTCTGAAATATCAGATTTCAGCTGGTGAAGGAGGAGCCTGAGCGCACAGAGCAAAACCACTTTGAACTCACTGGAATGGTAACAGCAGCACTTGGGGAGAAAACAAAGCCTGGGCACGAGTGCGTTTTCACAACAGCTGAAATAAAGACATCTAACAACTGCCACGTTCCCAGACGAAATCCTGTTGAGCAGCAACTTAGTCCACCAGCTTGTTGTATGATTGCTCCACGTTGTTCACAGAACTGGCATTCTTTGACTTGTCCTTCATAGGTTATTTAAAATTCATGCAGGAGATTAGCCTGTGAAACTCAGCACAACTGAAAAGTCATCTTTTGCCATTCAACCTTCCTGATTTGAAAGCATTTTTTTCTGCATGTGAAGGGCTACTTTTAGCTATATTCCACCCTTGCAATTTCTTAATGAGCAGCAATTATGCTGCTCTTTCAAAATATGCACCTGGCATCACCCATTTACCAACGTGCTATTTATCGATGTATAAGCTAAAGACTAAAAGGTATTTTCAGTATTAAAAAAAGTCAATTTGAAATAACTTCACAGGATTCAAATGTTTTCCCTATTTACAGTAGCTCAGTACTTCCTGGTGATCTAGACATCACTGTCTGGCCTTTCACTGTCACCCACACAGCCAAATACTTGTTGTCAGACAGTAAATAAAAGTTTACCTATACATGGATAACTCCTATTAAATGTCAATAAAATACAATCTCTGTCTAAAAGACTGTTTTGGAGAATGGTTTACTGTCAAACTTTACAGATGAAATCTCCTTATTAAAGTTCTATATTTCAAGCAGATTTCTGTCTTTAATTAATTGAATTAAATGGCTGACTTCCTTCATGAGCCCTGCCACTTCTCTTATCATTTACTCCAGGCAGTGATAGAGTAGGATTTTTTTTTTTTTTTTTTTAGTGCACAGTAGTAGGATTTTTAGCCAACACGTACATTTCACTGTGCTCTCATAGAGAAAAAGCTTACATGTATTTTTTTTATTTCACAGTATACCCAGATGTTGGAAACTTGCCCACTCTTGCCTTCTGTTTTGCTTAAAACATTAGTCTACAAAGCATCAATAAGCATCTTAAACTAAACTAACGTCTGCATGTCATTATTTATAAATGTGTAGGTGCTCGCCTGGAGGCAAAAGAACCCATAACACTGCTACCATTTACTGTTATTTATATTTAGCTTTTTCTTTTTTGGCGAGGGCTTTCCGGCAGCATTTTTTTCTTTCGGGTGTTAGTTCAGCCTGTCCTCAGTAATGTACGTAGCACCATTTTCACCCAAGTGGCTCTGTACACTGGCCAAAGAAGGTCAGCTGGGAACAAGGAGCTGGAGCATCTCCCAGGGCCTGGCTGGGCTGTATTACTAGCACTTCTGTGGACAAATATGCAAAGTTTAATAAAGCCAGTGGAAAGACCCCCACTGGCTTTGGTTAGCTTTGGATCTGGCTATAAATTAGGAAAGTTTGATTTTAGTTCCATTACTTATCTGCAGTATTTTTTTCCCTGTGTTAACGACATACCTCCCCTTTCAACAATGACAGAACTGCTCTTTTCAGTCAAATGGTCAGTTTGTCACTACGTTACGCTGTAATATGACCAGATAGGGATCCTGAGATTGCTGCTAACTGGAGAAGGGGGAAAAAAGATGCCCTTTCTGGTTTTGTGGACAAAGTCATTGACTTCAAGGGAACCATACAATATCCTATTATGCTTTGTATTCAGTGTGTGGTAAAATACCACTCCGAAATGCGTGAGTAGCTGTTACCCTACCTTTCCAGAAGAACAAAGTGAAGAAAAATCACAATCCTAGGAAAAACTAGGGAAATGATAGGAAAACTTGTCTAAGGCGACTCACTAATTTAACAACGGCAGAAGCAGTATTAACGCAGGAATTCCTAGCTTCTGTGTCCCATTCCTTGCTCCCTCTGCATGTATGACGTATACATACAGTTTCACAGAAGAAAGCATATAGGAATTTCACAGTAAACCAGGATTCTGTCAGTTTGTCAAGAGTAAGTTTAAAGAAATATGTATTCTTGGAATCAAAAGCTCTGAATCTTGGCTCTGAAAATAAGAGGGCAGCTATCAAGGCAGTTTATTTTGAAGTTTAAAAGTGATTACTGTCCCTTCACATTCATGTGAGTAAGATAAAGATGTAAAGAAAAAATATTAAGTAATAAAGTTGGGGGTTTTTAAAAAGAAATAAATTTTTCCATTTAAAAATACTGGTCTTGTGCAACAGACATCATCTATGCAGTCATGTATCAATAGAATCTGCTTTTTGAGTAATGATTTTCCCTCAAAGCATTTTCTATTTATAAACCGCCTTAAGCCTTTTGCAGTATGTTTCCTGTGTAGACACACCACTTAATCATCAGAAAATGACTCAGCCAATCAGTCCAGGCACTTCCCAAACACAGGATTCAAAACTAGTGAGAAAATTACGAACATGCTCAAGACTTGACTAAGAAGTCAGAATACTGTTTAAACTGATTCTTTTTTTCTAGACAAGGAATATGTTAGAAATGGTTCACCTTGTCATTGGAAGCACTTAGGCACTTGTTCAGCAAGAACATGAATATTTTGCTCATTCATTCACTCTGAATGCTTTCTATTTCTGTAATTACTCTACCACAATATTATATTTCAAAAGTAAACAAACAGGCTTATGACTGAGCTTTGAAACAGGGATAACTCTTCTGCTGCTCTTCTTTCGTCTGATGTGGGCATTGTTATGAAGAAATGCTTTATCTTTTTTGCTTGCATAAAAAACGATCTTGGAAACACAAAGACATAACTGGCTACAATTGTCACTTTCAGCTTACTTATTTACTAACTCTCTGCTAATTTTTTCAGATCTGGAATATCAGAGATCTTGTTACATATTCTATGCGCAAAAAATGAATGCTGTTTAAATATTCATCCATAAACATCATCCAGCATATTCATCTCCAAAAAAATCAGAGATGGAACTGGAATCCAGAGCACAAATGATCCCAATTCTCCTTTCAAGAGCAGAAGCATGATCAAAAACTAAGAATGGACTTTCATCCTAAAACATTAACTACTATCTGCATGATTCATCATGGAAACAACCACTGAATTTCTTCCATAGTCCACAATAAAAGAAGAGCACTAAGAGTATTTCCTTTTGTACGGATTTAAAAGCACCAAATTTCTGTCACTTCAACCATTTAGCTTAAAAACAGCCCCATCTAATCTGTTGTCGTAATCTGTATGCACCAACAAAACCACAAAACTCCCAAATATTCCTGACCCTTTGGAATATCCCAAGGGACACAATCTGCAAATAAATCTCAAATCTGTAGCATCTTATAAACAGTACCATAGAAATAATGGTATTTTGCATTAATAAGACAGGTTTTTTTATTTTGAGGACTTAAGTTTTACCCTGTTTAGCAGCCGTGGATGTTGTGTCTTAAGGAAATAAACACCCACAGCACAAGTCACCAGCCAGGCTGAGAACGGAATTGGCAAATTTTTACACCTAGTCATACTTTTCACCCTCATAGTCAATCCACCGCTTGCCTCCAGTGTTTTCAACTGCAGTTAGGGAGAAGGAAGCTACGGAGATTAAACCCAAGTAACATAATTTATTCAAAACCTATCTTTTAGATAACAGCTTCTTTTCTGTTATTGTTTCAGGTATTTCCCAAATCGGAGACAGGAAGGAATAATCACTTACAGCTTATAAGACCTTGGTCTATTAAGCAGAAGAATATCCATGATCCACAGAAAAAAAAAAAAATTATCCTTATTTGATATTTATTCCCCCCCCCCTTTTTTTTTTTTTAGAGAGAATAACAAGTCTTTCTCTAATCCCAGTGGTTTCTTCCAAGCAGACTTTTAAAACAGGTTGTAAGTGACAGAGTAACGTGTTTAATATCTACACACAAGAGAGGATTTTTGAAATGAAGCTAACCTCATATTAAGAGTCGTAATATGCCATTTATGGGTATATGCGTGGCATGGCAATATATGCCCCCATCCTGAACTGACCTGATTCCATGCCAAAAGTGGTCGTAAAAATAAGAATGTCGTATCGTCTGACAGACAATGTCATTCTGATAAACGTCTGAGGTCACATTCCAGTGCTATCATTGCTGGCCTTTCATCTGCAGAAGCTGTTCTCTCACTTTCACAGCCAGCAGTACAGCAAAGTGACTCAAAAGCAGCTCAAAAACATACAAGGATAACTACCATAGAAAAATCAGGGAAAAAAATCAAAATACTAGAATGTCTTCAGCTGCAAATGCAGCTTCAAATGTGTTAATATCTATTTCTATTCCACGTTTTGTTCAACGTATCTACCTTTCTACATCACTACAGGCTTACTGTGGATTCAGTATGGAAAACTGACAGAAGGTGTGAACAATGAACCAGCGCTTACAGAAGCTTTGTATATCTCAGTATCTGCAAAATGCCATGATTTCTCCCATCTCTGAATGGCATTGCAGCTTCCACATTTCAAGTGATATTATTATTATAGTAATAACAAAGCTGCTTGTCAACACCGCAAAATGTAGACGCGCATTGCTAAGTCTTTGCTGTTAATCAGGAGAAAAAATAAGGTTCTTAGGTAAGATACGCCTACCTTCCCTCTTTTTTCTGGGCCAAAGTTCTTTCAACTGGTCCTATGAGGGACAAGGTAACCTTGACTTCTCCTGAAAAATAAACATTTTTATAGCTCTACGTTATGCATATATTTACTGGAATAAAAGATGGGTCTGCAATGTCTTCACAAGTTTTCCTGCTGACCCAGGGACAGAACATGTGACCCTCGCCCTATAGCTGCAAGAAGCTTTGATTTAAAAATTTGTTTTAAAATAGATTTGGACAACTGCCTAAGTCTGAATGCCTGCAGCTGTGTTCTACAACAGAGGGGAAAGAGAGAATGAAGAAGGAAAGAAGAGGGAAAGAGAGAGGAAATTGGATTAAAAAGAGAACTCCCCATGTAAACAAAGGTGAAATAATTAAACGGAGACCTTGGCAAACTTCATCTCCTTTAAAGTTACTAGGAAACAAGGATTTGAAAATGCATGCAAGTCAGCCAAAGTGTGATTAAAGAGTTCAACAGTGTACCTTTTATTTAACAAAAAAATCATTATGCAAGTACCGTTTTTAGATTAGATGAAGTGAAATAAGATGTATACAATACAGAACAAAAAGTAAACTAATACTAGGCACCAGCATTACTTCCTAGGCCCCTGTTTGTATTGTGTTCTTAAACAACCCCTTGACCCTCTTCTGTGGAGGGTAACTTGCTTAGTTTCTCCTTTCCACCTTCCCCCCTACTCTGATATGGTAAATTCAGAACTGGATGCAAAAAGCAAACCAGCTAGAGTTCAGCTTGGTCATGTCCCATCCATAAGTAATTCAGTGTACTGTTCCAGGGAGGTCACAAAAGCAAACTTCATCAAGACAAGACAAATTAAGAAACACAACAAACTGCTATTGATATATATCCTGTCAGACAGAACACTAAAACCAAACACTCACCAAGGAGTAATGTATCAGTTGGTCTTTGGTTAAGTAATGCTCAAGAAGCAAGAATGTTAATTATACCAGAAATAGTTCCAAAAGAAGCACCAACGCCACATACTCAGAGGCTCTTTCTTTGGTCGTAAATTGGGAAACGTTACCATACGCTGCTCAGGAGGGAGAGAATACTTCCCAAAGTGATAAGTCAGATTAAAGCTTCTTCCTAAATTGACCCTGAAGAAGTCTCGCTAAGCCCAGGGGGAACTCTTGTCTCCTACCCTGAAGGGATGCAGCATGAGCACATTTTTGCACATACAAAAAGCTCACAAGACTAACGCCTATTTAGCTTCATCCCACTTCCAATGAATGAAGTGGTGCAAGATCAGATCTGCATCTGAGTAGTAAGAAAATAACTTAATTTCTGACAAAAAATTGTAACTATGCTCTTCAATGCTCTTTCAGGAAGTGCTCACATGTGACAAGAAGGTAAGGCTGTAGATAGCATATGATAAGTGATTTCTAAACTCAGTTATGTCCTGTTGGCTACGAGTTACTACTCCCCCAGAGGCAGCACCTTATCTTACAGTAATGCCATTGTCATGCAAAGTAAATGGATGATCTTAAGTCACGCTTTTTGCCAAAACTGAAAATTAAAGCACTCAAAGTATTGGCTTGTTTTAAAACCATTCACTACTTTCGCTGGTTCTGATAATTTTCTGTGTGAACTGTTGTATGTGCACATGGAAATAGAAAATAATAGGAATGGAGACATGTCTCTCACCTTTTCAACAAATGTTGAATATACCCTTGAAAGCAGAGGTTACTAATAATCAGAAGGAAAATATGATTCAAAGGAAGATATACATATAGATTAAGATCTGAGGAACTTTATCATCATTTAACTGGACTTCCCATCTAACACGGGCTGTTAATTTTAAACCACATACTTTCTGCTTGCAATAATAGTACCCATTTTACAAATATATTGGTCTTTATTAAAAAGGCTCAAGTATTAAAGAAGCTTCTGATACCAAAGAAGATTGCACCAAGAACTAGCTTGCCTCAGAATAAAAAACCTGCTGCTGCAGGTTATTTGTGGCTTGAATGTATCTAGTTTCTGCTTCCAAATTTAGGGCGTTTCTGCTGCTTGATTATAGAACTGACAGTCACCTTTCATTTACTTGTGGGCTAGACCCTTCCTCCATAAGCACCAATTGTTAATATTCAAAGCCATATTATGAAAGCAATCATGCCTTATCAAATTATTCAGGTCAGGTTTTATAAGTGACTTGGAGTCCTCAGAATTTGCCATATTGACTCTGTAAAAACACGGAATTTCACCAGACCAAGAACAAATTGTTGGGAGCAACAGAAATAATTCAAGATAACTAACCTTCTCTTATAACCACTTTTTCAGCCTATCAATTAACTAGCTATTTAATATTGCGTTTCTCACATTCCTTTTTTTTTTTTTTTTTAATCAATCAGAATGCCCAATGCCCTTAGGATGATTGATATTAGATCAACATAAGTATGTTTATTAGCCCACTTACAAATGCACATTACATGTCCATTTTCAAGCTCTATCACCCATAAAACTACTTCAACTGGTATTATTATGTTACCGTTAATTATTTGTTTTGTTATTGCAACCCATCTCAGATTTTGTCTGATTTTGCCTCCAGCAGTCCTAGAGTAATTACTCTGAAGTTCATGATCTATACCTCTTCCCAGTTTAAATATTGGTACATCATCTATTTTTAGTCCATTGTATCGTACAATTTGGTAAAAATGCTACTTGACCAAAAAATTCTTTAGCCATCCCAGCTATATCAAAGCTGTAAACATATCTTTATATACAACAAATTAAAAGTAGGAATCGAGGAACGCATGTCATCACACAATGCAAAGAATCAATAGTAGAATAACATGCCTTGAAAGTTTAAAAAGATTATGAAGTTCTGCTCTCAATATATTGACTCTAACAAAACCTTTTAATAGCAGTGTCTGGCCAGTAAATAAAGGTTGGGACAAGTTTCGAAACATTTTAGGTGGTGACAGGGTCAAAGCCTAGTGCTCTTCTACAAATGGTAAAAAACAAATGTTCAAATGCTTGAAATACTGTTCTCAAATGGGAAGATTCAAAAATAACAGTCTGGATCCAAAAGAATACAGTAGCTGAAAAGTAATTCCATATAAAGAAAAAAATAAAATCAGTAAATTCAGTAAGTGGTTATATTTAGAAGCTCCTAGTGCCAGCTTTTTTCTGGTAATAAGTTGTTGCCAACCCCCCTCCATCTAAAGATAAATAACAAATATCATTTTGGTCATGAGGAACAAGCACAAAGATGACCAAAACTTAGCTGAAAAAGATAGTGAAAGGGTGCAGTGGATCATACATAGTAGCTTTGCAAGGGATCAAAACCTGGTATCATGGATTTCTATGGCAGAGTTAGATCAATCAGGAGAAACAATTTCATTCACAGAGTTGAACTTGACTCTTGGACAGTAAATCCAGGTTTATACTGGCCCTAAGCCCATTCACCCTAGAACAAACAAATATGACCCTAAAATAAAATCAGGGTAAAATCAGAACATAAACCATGACAAATAACATTTGACTTTGAAAAAATGCAGCTGTATTTTCTCTTTTATGAAGAATGTAAATCTTCCAGTAACTTGCAGTTAATATTCTGAAAGCTTTTTCTGAGTTAAGCAGTCTTCTTGTCCCATTGATAGATTTTGTTTCTATACTTTCTTTATGCAGAGTGACTGAGTAGATTAGAAGTCACTACAGTTATTCACATGGGAGAAGATTCATCTGGGTGTGTCCCAAATACTGCTGACCAACATGCCAGAATTGGTAAGGCATATTGAACAAAATCCAGCTTGTAAAGAAAGCCATTTGTAAAACAAACAAACAAACCGGCTGTGATTGCATGCATGACAGGACATATTTTTTATTTTTTTTTCCTCTATGAAGCAACAGAACAGACCTGTGTGAGCTGGAGATCCTAAATTTAAACCAACTAGCATCAGGTTTCAGAAATGCACCAAAACCACCTATGTCTCAATATTTATTTGGACTTTTGGATCTGTAGCTGCATTGGAAAGGAAGAAAAATGCTTATGGAGAGCAGATGTACTGAGTTTTAATCCCAGATCCTGTCTGGGTGAACTCGGCTTCTTCTCATCTTCAACAGGATGTGAAAGTATTTAGAAATGTTTCTTCTGGGTGAGGAAGACCTTACTCATGTGATTACTGGGTTAAGAAGTACAGATTAATGATTGTAAAGTGCTTTGAAATCCTGAGATGACAGGTATTATGCAAGAATGATGATTTTATACCATTTAATATCAGTTTGTTCATGATGATGTCACGTAATGAGAAAGGAAGTATTCTTAAGCTAGACAGTCAGATCTGGCAGCGGAACTTGCATTCTGGCTGCAACAATTTTTCCATGTCCATGTGGCACGGCTGCATCATAGACCCTCACTTCCTTCACCACAAAATAGAAGCAATAACAATTTTTCCTTTTTTTTCCCCCCCTAGTGCTCTTAAGCAAAACTAAAGCGTGTTTGTGATGTGTGCAAAGCTGCTTGGATGGAACGGCCATATAACACATGGTAACAGGACTATCATCAGATCAGACAAGACAACATAATTTCTGTAGTCCTGAGATAAATTGCAAACCATGTGGGGAAAAAGAAGTACCTTTTTTTTTTGTGTACATAAAGTCTTCCAATCTAGCATGTTGCCTGCTTTTACTGGGCCTCCAGCCTTTCTGGTTCATTAGCAGATTTCTCACATGCAGAAAAAAGACTCACCATAAATTTATTTTTTTTTCCTTTGCCTAGTCTTCAATCACCTGCTTCCCATTTCAGCAATACTCCACAGACTTTATCTCCTGCCAGCTGGTGAAAGAAAAAAGTGCCAAATCTCTCCTTGTATCATTTTCCCAGTCCTGCTTGCCGCACCTGTGAAATAAAGGGGAGTTTCTCCTGACACAGGGAAGGCAGAGAAGTAAAAATCAAAGTACACAACTGGATGGAGGAAAGGAGAAGACCCCAGAATACTTCTGTACCAGCAGTGGGAAAAGAGTTCTAAAGTTTTTCTTCCTTTACTTTTTACAAAAGCCTAATATATACAAGCTGGCGAAGTGCTAGAAAGCGTAATTCTACTTCTGCAGTGCTGGCCCCTCTAAAGAAAGGCTAAGTCTCCTGGAGAATTCCGGCCACGGCAGCCTGCCTAACGCCTCCGTGTTGCCGCAGCAGGTAACCCGCTCATCTTGGACAGACACTAGTAAAAACTTTATGTTTCTGCATGACATGGCCTCACACATTATATAAGTAAATACATCTCTCTCTCTGTATAGCCGCACAGAAGAAATATTTACACTGCTGAGCATTTGGATTATGAAAACATAAATAAAGTGAAGGCTACTGGAGCCACTGTAAACCATCAGAGTTATGGTAGCCTAAGTATGGTGAGATACACTACATAATGTGCCTTGTGTCACGTGCTCTGGATGTGTCAATACTAGAACACCAAGCTCTGCTTTTAGGAAAACTGTATCTTCAGTAAGCAGCATCTTAATCCCTTTAGTATGGCTCTGATACACGGATCACCAAAATCTAGGGCAGGCCTCTGAAGTAGCTGGATCAGGCCCTAATACTCCTTTAGATCATAATCCTGCAAAGATTTAACATTTACAAATAACTTTATCATGTGAGTCGTTAAGTGGGATGTTGGAAGATCAGGGTCAGAACTGGAACATTCAACAAATTCCAGCTTTGGTTATATCTATCAAAGATAGAACAGAAACAAGAAAAGAGTTTAGGGTGGCTTCTGATAGAGCCATATTCTTAGGAATATGCAGCATTTGAGGACTAACATAGCAGCTTAAATTCACCCACATCTATTCAGTCCTGCCAGCTTCAAAGGGTTTTAATCATCTAAGTACATCTGCAACAGGGACCTGGGCTGTAGCACTCTTTCTTCCGACACAAATATTCTGCACTCCACTGTGACCCGATGCCTGTTTTAATGTTTCTAAGCCTCCTTTTTTTATTTTAACCTTCATCCTCCAAACCATCACATAAAGTACCTACCTGGATTCCTCAGAGTACAAAAGCTGTGAGACTTTTACCTGTAACGACAACAACCAAGATAAGGTTAGAAATAGGAGAACTGAAAGAGAGAAGCTACTCTTTAATTTAAAAGCTAAGCAATGAGCGTTTATAGCCCTCAGCTGAACTAGGCTACCCTAGTTCACCTCAAAAATTTTGGCTGTGGATATGGCCTCTTACCTTATGTGTAAACCACTGGAAGTTTAATTTGAGGGAAAATAGTTGCATTTCTTGAATGACTTTTGTATGGTTTTGCAGGGGGAGAAGGAAACTGAGCAGAAAAAGAGGTGTACAAACAAAATACATTCTAAAACATCAGGCAGACTATAGATGTGTCAGGTGAGAAGTATTTTCTTGGTCACAGCTAAGTTTGATATTCGATAATTAAAAAAGATTTTCTAATTCTCCATGAGCATTTCTACCTGGAGATCTGCTAAAGCCCTGCTGTGTTTAGTTTCGCCTTTGTCATTAGAAAGCCTCTGCCCTGTCACACATCTTCTCTCACAGAGATAAAATCATGTAATATTTTAGGAATAAACTCTCTCAGAGAAATGAAAAATGTTGTGGAAATAAAAGAGGAAGAAAACAACTACTTGGACCTGGCATCTGGTTTACTCAATTTATACATGAAGAATGAATGCCAGTTATTGCATGTATTTTTTATTTTTTCATTATGAAGAAAATAAGACCAGAAGAAAACCAACGGTGATTACTGCTGGGTTTGTAGATCAGTGTACAATTAAGATTCAAATACTCCTGGAAGAAAAACTAGGTAAGACTATGAATGGTAAATTCAGAAATTCCTGTCTATCTGAAAATTATGTATAAGTATTCAAATACTGAACAGTACAAGTATTACACCTATAAAGGAAAAATCTTCAGCATGTTACCAAGAATCTAATTTTGTGCAGGATCTGTCCTTTATTTATGAAATAAATCCATCTATTTTATAAATCACATGTAAAAATACTTTCAGTGGTAATACAAACATTTGGTATGAATGCTTCTTTAGAAGTTATTACTTCCTATTATCCTTTATAGTTCATTTCTAGCCATTGCATAATGGGTCATTTTTTTTTTATAGGTTGTAGTGATACGATGCCTGTAAAACTGAGCTTATGAAATGCAAACTATTTTACAACAGCACGTCCCTGCTATCAGCGAGTAGCTTCCACAGCAAATTCACAGCTAAATATGTCTTCTGTGCTTGTATATTGATTTCACACCTGGTAAACAAATAAAAGTCCCTCTCTGTCATTACAGGATGTCTGCTGCAAAATTCAAGGTATTAAACAAACCTTTGCTTGAAAGTGATTTATTAAAAGCATTAATCTTAAGGTCTTGGAACGCTGCAAAAGTCAGAAATACAGTTGCAGTGGCTAAGTGCAGAAAATAAGTAATTATATAATAAAAGAATTGTAATTTCCAAATGACCTTTTTAGAGTTCATCAAAATACCATATATGCTTAAATTCTTGCAGGCTGAAGGCCTATAGTAGTCTTTTTCCAATACTTTAAACAGGTTTCTAAAATTTAGTTTAGGAAAAAAAAAATCAAGGTACTAATTAAAGTATCCTTCTATACTTTCTGACTGAAGAGTCAAAGGAGATGCTACCACTATTTACTAAAGAAAGCACTGTGTTAATTAAATTAGGACAGGAAATTTGAATGCTAATTTATTTGTTTGATATAAAAGTGACAGGGTACAAAAATAGGTTGCTGCTTCTAAGCCACATAACATCCAGGTAAGGAAAAAACCCAAAACATCCAAACAAAACCCTGAAAGCTGAGAATTTTTTTACAATTCTATATCTAATAACAAATTTTATCTTAGAAGAGTTTTACAAATTCTGTTTTTCTAGTCATTCCTTAAAATACAATGTTCATTGCAGGGGTCTCCCAGGAGCTAAAGACCATACCCATTAAGTAGCTCAGATATTCCTGGTTTAGAAAAACTCATAAGCAGGAGATCATCTGACCAGCCCATAAAATAGATTTCATTTTTATAGTAAATGCCGAAATTATTACTCACATTTCTAGATCTGTTGAAAACTACCATGTGCCTAAGACAGCACAATCAGTGAGTGCGACTAGATACTCATTAAACACCTAATCTGAAATTCTCCAGTACAGAAATCCTGTCCTGTTGCTTATCTGTGAATAAACAACAAACAGCTGTGTATGAAATATCACCAATTCCAAGCATTCTAAAAATCATGGCTCAGGCTCCCCAATCAGGAGGTTTTTTCACAATAAATGTGCTTTTAATTTGCTTTTCACATACAACTGAGCAGATTAATAAGTGCTTTTCTGCAGCCACAAGAGCTTGATATGTAAGACATTTTCATATTTATGAAAAAAAAAATCCAGAAGCTGGAGCTCAACAAAACCCACCAAAAATCATGACACTCATGATATTGTGCAATCTAGTGATGAGACATATGGAAAAATGAAGTGATACATGACATTTAAAAAGGTGCTTATTCAGTGTAGTCGTGGTACATCAAATAGACCTATCCAACAATTTTAGCATGCATGATAAAAGGGCTCTTTTACCAAAAGGAATTAAGGTAAAACAGGCAGGCTAAAAAACATCATCCTGAGAGATAAAAAGGAAAAAGAAAACAATTTGCTTGCCTGCAGGAAAGGGAAAACCTCATTTAACTAAACACCCAGGAGAAAAGGCAGCACGTACATAGCTTGAGAAATTCCATCAATGGTACAATTTATCCTCTTGATTTCATCAAATGGCAAATGACTGTACATACACATAAGGACAGTCGGCTACATTCTGTTCTTAACTGTAGTGACGCAGCCCAGGTGTGAGCAACCTGAGCTTAACCAGTGACTGCTTTTTTACCTCTCTTGTGTTCAAACATGTTCGTTGTTTAGGTGGGTGTAAAAGACCCGTATTTCCTCCATTGCTGCATCTCAAGGGATTCTGGTAAGACAGATTCAAGGTACTGTGAAGACAAGAACAACTGATACTGTGGGGCTCCCTGTTTCCCTGAAGAAATGCTGCAAACGCACGCTGTAACTGCTCAGCCAGCACAAACAGGCTGCACTCCAGCCCCATCTTCACACGTAGCCTCCATTCACTCCAGCAGGATTTCACAAGAGCAACTGAGGGCAGAGTGCGGCCGTTGTGTTTCAAAACATTTGCAGAATGACTGGATATAATTCTTTGAGGAGGATTTAATTTTCTTAATGAGCCTGAGTAAATCATTAGCCTCCACAGTTGCAAGGGGAGTACTTCAGGAGATTTCATGAGGTATACTTTAGCAGAGCAAAACAACAGAGGCAAAGTCATACTTGGACACAAGGTCCCAGAGCAGAGCGAGTTGTTCCTCTAATATTCCTACTGCACAGTGTATTTTTAACATATTTAACAAATCAATCACACCGATTGATTTTACTGTAACAGAGACTATAGATAAAATTTTTCTTGACAATACTATTAATATTCCTCCTCATATTGTGGTTTTACCATAACCATGCGCATTGAAGTACCTTCATCCCTGAAACCAAATTAAAGAACTATTTTGACAAAGGGAAATGTGGAAAAGTAGAAATCTTAAGCAGATGCCTCTGGAGCCAGGTCCTTCTCAGTGTTCGCTCTAGCGGAGAACATTTACTTGCTCTCTTTTACTGCGTACCATGCTCTGGAAATCGACTGTCACGGTGCCTGGCTGAATTGCGTTGGTCATGAGTCCACCAGTTCTGGAGCCCAAGTGAAGGAAGCACGATTTAGCCGTGCCATTCTCCACGTGCCTCTCTCTGCCTGACTCACCTTTCTGCTACTTTCCCCGCCCCGACTGGTCATACTTGCACTCTGCCATCTGCTCAGCCTATCTCAGCAAAACCCGTGTCTTGTGCAAGCCGCAGTCTGTTGCAATCTTTCACTGGGAGGCAGGAGGCCCACGTGGACAGAGGGTACCCTCCAGACCAGGGCAAAACAGTTCATAAAATAACCATATCTATGACCCTGTCGTAAAAACTGGCTTTCCTGAGGTTTATTCCTCGTTGCCTCTCGCCTGCCAGCAAAGAACTTGACCCTTTCAAATCAGCACCAACTTACATGGCAGGGAGCCAGAGGAAACCTGGCACTTCAGGTTAGTGCTCCTTTTCCCCTGCTTTAACCTTTATAATCAAATATCAAAAAGAATGAAAACAAACTGTGGCTGCAGTCATTGATGCACTACATTTTCTGTTCTCACCAGCACATTTTATAGGTCACTGTTAGGCCAATGAAACATAAGACAGTGTTCCTTTACCACTTCCCCCTGCCCCCCTTTTTAAATTTGAAAACAGGTATCTTCTTCCAAGCTAAACACTTTTAACTACTGAACTTCACAGAAAAAGAAGGTCACAAGCTGACTCATCAACGGCCATAATAAATGTGTTAAAGATCCTGGACAGGACATCAGATCATATAAGTTATATAAATGCTAGGTACAGAGATACACACCACCCAAGAAAACAGGTGTATGTGTTCTTAAGGTTTACTATGATTTATGAAGTAAACATGTTACTCCAGGCCAAAACGTCCTGGGCCTGATCCTCCACTGCTTGTCATCCATGTCCATCTATATACGTCTTCTACACCCCGTGCACAGAGTGAGCTTTCAAATAAATCAGAGCGGAAGGGGGTTATAGCCCTTTGTGTGAGGCATAAACACACAACGGTTACTTTTAGAAGCTGACTTGCTGAGTTGACTGAGAAAGAGAAGGACAGTTGTTAAAAAGAGTCGAAGAAACAACTGTAAAGATGCCTTTATCCAAACAATTTATATTCCAGGCATTCAAAATACAGAAAAAATATCCTTTGCAGTTACTATTTGGCACCACCAGCTGGATGCTCTAAGGAACTAAGATAGATTTTTACTGCTCAAAACTGGAAATACCAGCAAAGTGATCTTGTGGCTTGTGGTCCTGCACTCTATTTTGTCTCGCTGGTAAAGGGTAAATACCCAGTACCTTCTGTACAAGAGCATGACCCTGCTGAATTTCACTTGTTGTGTGAAGCAGCAGTCACGTGGTATCTTGGAAATACCCAAGGATGTCCAGCTGTATGTGGTGTGCCTCTGGTGAGATCTCATGCCAGTGGACACAATAGATACCAGGGTCCCACATGGAAAGGGATTGTCCATCTCACCTGCTTCCTCACCTCTATGGGCGCAAGTGGTGCAGAAGGAGCTTGGTCTCATTGCTCCCAGCCATACCACTATGTTCTGGGCAAGCGTCCGAGCACTGTGTGTCAGGGCAGATGCTCCAATGTCGAGAACATTTCACCTGGGCAGATTGCTGTAGCATGTTGTCGTTTCCTGCAGGGCTGTTTCTTGCATCTGAGCTAGTGGAGGGTGCTACCAGTGACACAGAGGGAAAAATTTTTAGAAATCTGGATATCACATCACAGGATTTTTTTGCAAAGCCCATCCTAGTCCAATTGGAGTCTATGACAAGCTTGTACTTTGTTACTGTCATAAGTACTTGGCACGTATCACTCCTTAGGAGGAGTACACAATGTGAGCTAAGTCAGAGCAAAACGTATCACTCCGTCTTGCATGCTGGCAGAAGAATCCTGTAAGGATTAAGTTGTGGGCAACAGAATGTACTACAAATGTGTAAGCTAAGTGATACAAAAACATTACTTCTTAATACAGAATAGCGCACACATATCCCTCACTCAGCAGGGTTCTCCTGGCCTTATCCCTTTGCCAGGCATGATGAGTGGCATGAAAGGAAATACAAATGACCTCCTGTAGATTCAGAATAGGTGTGGTGGTGGCAGGAGATTGTATCTCTACTCCCAAACCTGGAGGCAAAACTCCGGTGTACAAACGTCCATTTTGTCTGAAACTGGATACTCCTCTCTACTTAAAAGACAAAGTATTTCTGTTGCAAGCACAGGAAGGGAAGGGTGAGTAGCTGCCAGAGATAGGAAGTTTTATGTCCAGTGAACTCAAAGGCATCATCCCTTCCCCCAACAAGTTTTGGTCTAGGCAGAGTTGGCCCCTAAAGCTTTGCAAAAATCGTTTCCCCTTCCCAGACTGGATTCCTGCACGGTGGAGGTACATAGTCCAGCCCTGAGGAAGCAGGTCAAGTGGCACAGTGACAAGGACTAAGGATAGAAAAGGATTAGAGAGGTTGAGTCAGCCATAGTAAGCAATGATTAACTTCAGGGTTCTTTGCTTTTGACATTCAGATCATGAAAATCATGGGACTGCTTCAGTGCCAGTCAGCCCCGTGTCTGGGCTCTTCCTTTCATAACAGGCACCATGGACAAGACAGATCATACCGGCAGAGTAAAAAGCAAAAGATGAAAATGAGTAAAAGGTATTCACAATAACTTCTGCTTCAATGGAAACATTACTACACCTATAAACAAATAAACTACAAAATTTGGCACAAGAGGGGCCCAGGACTGGAATAGCAGGAATGTTGCAGATCAAGATTAATGTGCATTGGCAGAGCTACGTGGAGAAACATGCATGGCACCTGTCTCCACGGTGCCTGTCTTGAGCTAATGACGTTAATCTCCTGGTTTCGTAACCACAGCATTCAAACCTACATTTTAAAACAATACCTTGTGGATTGCAATGTAAACTATTTCGAGGGAAATTTTGCTGAGAAGAAAAAACACGCATACGTGTAACAAGCAAGCTGAATAAGAAAGTCATACATATCTATAAATATGTTCATAGAAAAAGGATCTTACCTATTCTTAGGAATATCTATATGTAAATACGTACATACATTGTGTATGTGTATGTAAAACTATGTATGTTCCATACATGTTGATAATAGGATAAGCATCAAAAAGTTCCCTAAATCAAAAGTACCTAAAATCCCAGAATATCCTGCAGCCTGAATTTAAGACAGAATTCCTAGCCTGGATGGGATGCTGGAGAATCCGAAGCTTTGCTTACAAACATCATCAATAGACATCTGATTAGTTAGATGCCATTACATTATTCAACCATCCTTAAATAACTATTACACTATTTCAGCCACTAATCCTTTCTGAGAAAGACAAGTAAGACGAAAGCATTAATTGGGTGACCATTACATGAGTACTATACTTTCTTTAGGACTGAATGTACTGCAGGTTTTGCTATGCGGTATTCCTTCCTGAAATATTCATCACTAAGCCCTAACTCTATTAATGTCAAAACTCCTACTAATTTTAGTGGGTCCAGGAATAAACTTTCTTTTTTTGCCAGATAAGAACAATTCCCTCAAAAAGATAGGGGAGAGAGTTGATACAGGATTTTGTAGCTATGTCTCAAGTCAGGGTAACACCGTATTTTTACACTGCTCTTACATGTTTTGACTTGAAGACAATAATGAATATTTAGAAATGCATCAGCTCTCAAACCCCACTGAACTTCTTATGTAAAATGTATTCTGAGATAAGCAGTACCTTTAACTTTGGGAAGGGTATGTCAAGCCTGAAAACTTTTCAGTGTTTTTAATTTCTTTTAAAACTCACTCAGAAAATCCTTGGACAAACTTTAAGTGATAAATTAGCTCATTTAGTCATAATGGACTCAGTATACATTGTAGTGAGAAAAGCAGAACAGTCTATCACTGAAAGACCATATTAAGTATTGTACATACTTTTAGAATACCCATGTAAAATCTGAAATAATTTTACAGATAATAGGAGGTTTCCACTTTTGCTGTTTTCTCTCAGGAAAACAACAGATGTGCAATTGCTTTAAACACAGTGGACAGGCAGTGTCCTGGTACGCCAGAGGAGTGTCCTCAGCCCAGTGACACCCACTAGATGGGGATATTTCCGTAGGACACTCCTGGATGGCGCTGGCCTCCCCAGCAGTGTTCATCCAGTGCACTACGTTTTTACCAACACCAGCTCACATTCACCTTTCAGATTCTCGAGTTTTGGATAAGATCAGAATTAACTTGTTGTAAGTATTAATTCAGAGCAGTAACATGCAGTTCCGGACAGCCTGAGGAGATTTTTTTCTTTACAGAGCAACAGATCCAAATAATTTTTTTACATGAGAAAGAAGAGATGTACATGTGTGCATGCGCACGCACACAAACACACACATAGATGTGTTCAAGAGCGTAAACGGAGCACAGGTCATACCGCTTCTCAGTTGGGGTAAGTGCTTCTACAGTCTTTAACAGTTAGGCAGCTCAAACCCACAAGACTGGGCACAGACTAATTTTTCAGTGGCCCTTATGCATTTTGGTATTAGTTAAACTCAGCTACAATTTAAAAAAATATTTCAGGTTTGCTAGAAAATCAGACACTTCAATTTCGTAGATGTGTGTACTTACCTGTATGTGGTGCGCGTAAGATTGCATGATGAGTGAGAGATATTTAGTGTATTAAACAGTCATCAATTACAGTGAAAAAGGCACCAGAATGCATTAATGCTGTTTGCTTTTTGTAATTTCAATGGTCCGATTTTCCAGGACTCGTTAATACAAGCTATATAGATCAACTAACCGTGGTGATTAACCAGCCACAAGAAGCATGGTTTTTCCTATCTGGTGCTCCTCATTCTTTGAAAAGCACTATTTACCCCTAGTTTGAATCTTCCATGGCTCACTTTCTCCTGTATGCGTTCAATCCATTCTCCACCCAGCCTGTATTTGTGCTTGGGATTTCTGTGGCTTTTTACCAGTATTTTATGTGTGCTCTCTCCACCTCTCAACCCCTCGGTGTTCCTAATGTGTCATATGTGAAATAACTGAAGAACTAGTTGTCTGGAATTTTTTGAGATCACTTACAATTAAAATGGTCTTTCTGCGAACCTCAGGGAAACCAGGTCCTATATGAACTCCACAGGTCCTGTATGAACTTCATACACTCCACAGCACAAAACAGATTCCAGAGACCTAGGAAATCATCACACATACCACTGAGCTGAATCACTGTCTAAATGTTATCTTTGTTAACTATTCTCCTACCCCTACAAGCTGGATAAGAGCACAGGAAGCCACACCTCACTATCAAAAGAGCCACACTGCTCTTTTTTTTTTATGTCACCTCTTTTCCATTTCACTGATAACTGTGGATTTTTGCCAGCTGGAAGTAGTTCTTGGCTGGCATTTGAGAAATAACTCGGCTGGTGGCTGGGAAAAGTATGTAGGGATGATCCACCAGAACAGATTAACTCCTTGGTCTCTGCTATATTTCTTTGACACAGCCAGCTTTCCTTTAAGTATTAGGTGCTACTCAAATTCTCTGAAGTGCCTTCCTTTCTCCCCCTCCTCGTTTGTTTTTTCAGAAGTATTTCAAATGGCAAATTAGAGTCATAGATTAAACTACAGTATATAACATATGGAAAAAACAACTTACGGCCTCATCTCATTACTTATATACACCATGAGCAAGGAAACTGGCAATTTATCCACAGCCTGCAGTTTTCCTGAAATAAACCATTAGTCAGTAGTCAATGCAAGCTTAATTCTGGACAACTTTCCAGCATCGCAATACAAGCCAGTGGATGTGCCAGAAAGAGTTGTCCAAGACAAGCTAAGTCAAATTTTTATGATAAGGCAAGATGCTCTTTGTAAAATCATGTTTTCAAAGAAGTATTTTCCCAGTTCCTTTGTTTATCAGCTAACAGACAGTTCTTCAAACTGTAACATCGCATTAACTTAAAAAAATACTAGTGTATTCAAAGTGTTGTGGGGAACATCTTATATCTCAGTTTGAGTACACACCATTGCAAGAAAACAATCAGAAACTCCATTTAAGAAGTTGATACTTAAATGGTGTTACATGTCCTTTAAAAAATGTCTAAATTATCTTCACGCGTGTGCAATGTTGAGATCCTTTCTCAAATATGTAGTGAAAACCTTTCAGAGACAGAAATACCACTGGTGAAAGCTTGCAATGAAGTAGGCAGACAGTATTAGGTATAAACAACAAATATATTTCATACTCTAAACCAGAACATTATAATTCCAGTCCAGCAGCTGTGACTGAAGGAAAACTGTGTTCACGGTTAGCGCCATGGGAGAGGCAGGATGGTAGTGCCAGGGACACAGTTCAGCAGCCTTTACGTTAAAGCAACAACGAGCATACGCACGGTGCAGACTCCCAGGTGCCATGCAGCCCTCTGAGACGTGCTCAGGCATCACGGAGCTCAGTCTTGCAGTTCAACGGAGGATACAGAATCCCTTAGAGTAAAACCCACTTTTGTTTTCCAGCCCTAGAGAGCTGAAAAGAGACTGATGCACAGGCCGTTGAGAATCTAGCCCAAACCAACCTATGAAATTATACAGAGACAACAGTAAATACAGTAATTTCTAATGATTTATTTTCTAAAGCTGACTGTCATTTACAGCAAAATTTTAGTCACTAGAAAATGCTTCTGTTACAGCTTTGTTGTGTTCCACATTGCAATTATGACCCTCTCATCTTTTTTTATAAAAATGCTATCAGTATCATGGTTTATGTTGTTCAACAGCAATTCTCATTTTCACAGCTCCTTATCACACAAACACATCTTTATGCTTCCACATCATTCCCACCACAGGGGGCTGAAACAGCTTTAATCAAACAATCGCAGAGCCTACAACAACTGTTTTGACTGTCACTTAAAAGCCAACCTCGCCAGCTGAATAGCTGTAGAGATACTGATCATATCAGATCAATCAGACCCATTTCTGACCCGGGTTTAGGTCCAGGAGTGAGCTCAGTGTCCTCCACTGATCAGTCCCTCACCCCTCCTACCCTAACTCCAGACACATCTGTCCATTCCAGCCTGAGCCCTGAAAAGGAATCTTAAAAGAAACAAGAGGGAGGCTGTAACTGAAATCAGCACCAAGAGATTGCTTGTTTCTTAGTTTTCATGTCAACTTCAGAATATCTCAAATAACGAACTGCATGCCACACCAGTTAAAATTAATTAATTAGGGGAGTACTGTAGGTGTGCTACCCTAATGTCACAGCTTCTAGTTTAATAGCATGCTTTTTGTGTCTAACCACGGGCTCCAAATGGAGCAGCCAAGAGAAAGAAAGGAGAGCTTATTCAACACAAGCACGTACAGGAATGATAGAGCAGTCCATGGAAACATCTCTGTGTAGGAGCTGGCAAAAAATTATAGAGTGGCAATTGCTAAAAAATTCAGAAAGGATTAAATAACATAGCTGCAAAAGTAGGTAACTTACGGTGAATTCCTTTTCCTTCAAACTCTGACACAGATGCATCTACACGCAGCAAATTATACAAATCCACCCACTTGTGTGCATTATGCTGGAAAGAAACATATGCATGTTAAAAAGTCATAGGAAAACCTGTGCTTTGTGTCGTGTATAATTTTACTGAAGTATATTAAAACCTTGAGATTAATGGCTTATTATCAACCTTTTGCTCTAAACAATGGCAATACTGTAGCCTCGTGGGAAATGAGACACAAGATGTGTCTGTTCTGCCACATCTGTCACATATATATCGTAGAACGGATGAAGGATATAGCAGGATCAGAAATTGTGCTTTGCTTTTGCAGAACTTGACAGACAATAACACTGTGAAAGTATTTGTCTGACTAAAGGCTTGGGAGCAGTCAGTCAGAGATATAAGAAAGGATGCAGTCTTGTGGAAGATAGAAGCTGAAATATAAATGCTTTATTCCAGGCCACAGGGCTGCCTGCCTTAGGCTGTGTGAGTCTAGAAAAAAAGTGAAAACTCAATTTGCAAATCACAAGGCAGTTGCCTTGAAATATAGAAGGATATAAAAATCATTATTGCAAACCAAAGCAAGATTCTTTGAATTCTCAGTGGACACTCTGTTCTGATAAGGAGAAAACTTAAGCTCTTCCTGGGGCATTTGCTTTATTAATTGTTGTACCTCCCTAAGTACCTACAGCAAGATGTGTTTTCATGACACAGATAAAATAGAACTATCAAGTGATATGGTCCAGTTTAAAGGTTACTAACACTAAATAAATCAAACCTCTTTTTGTTTTCTTCCACTATTATGTACCAGAGTAGAGATGCTAGCAAAAATACTTCTCCACACTGATTAGAATTAACCCAAGTTCCTACAGACTTGTGCCCTCAGGGTTTATTGCTGCACTGCAGGAATTGTTTTCTGCCATTGCTACCTTACAAGTCAGTCAGCTTATAGGGATCTGTGGAGCTGTCAGTCCCCTTTGCAGATGCCAAACTGCTGGTTGTCCCAGGACAGGTTTTGCACACTCATTAGTCTACAATGCAATCAGACGGGCAATTAAAACCTGAAGCATTCACTGTAGCTAGCAAAGAAACATTGTAGTAAATGCAAAAGTTGGAGGTAAGCATAGGAATCTGTTCTATCATCAGATGAAGTTGCATTAAAACAGAAGTCACGTTTTAGTATGCTGGGGTGTAACAGTGAAGAGGTTCTGTAACAAATGTCCTTTCAACATCCAGCAGTGCTATCGACAGAGGCCATTAGGAGGCTCTGTTCCCAACAGGAACATCCGACATAATGCACATGTGAAATGGCACACCGAAGGAAGTAGAGATGTAAAGAGAACAAAGCAGCTACTATAATTCACTATTTATCATAAGACACATAAAGAATGCTTAGGAAATTTACTACTGTTATACACATTTTATCGAAGAACTAATTGTTCGTGAAGGACTAATCATTCACTAATCATTAAAACTTACTAATGTGCTCTCAGCATATACATACACAGAAACACAGACACTTGCATGCATACATACACACAGACATACATATATGTATATCTACTCCTTCACCTCAGGAATTACAGTCCTATGTTCCTCGTTGTCCAGCAACCCCTGCAAGGTAGGAAGAAAGTTATGTAATAATCCTATATGTTCTTTGGTTTTCAGTCAAGAGCAGAAATTTGTTAAATTAGTAATCAGAGTGGGTAGCATAATAAAATAAGTTGAAAAATACAGCCCACAGATTGATTAATTGAAAAAATTACACTTAAAATACATGCAAAATTTGGAAGTGAATGTCATTTCCATTATGAAATGGTATTATAACTGAAAAGAATGATATTACCTAAACAAAAGAGAAGCAGGAAAACATTTTGTTAAACTAGAAGTTATTAAAATTTAAATACAACAGGGAGTCTTCAAAGCCCAATCTCAAATCCCTAGGGAGCAGGAAGGAAAGAAACCGCAAGCTGATTTTTAGGCAAGTCTGATATAGAAGGCCAATTCTGGACCTGCTGACTAATGTCAGCAGAGATCTTCCCTAGGGGCAGCAAAAAAGTGATGCCGAGGGAATAAAAGCAGAGACTGGCGCAGGGGTATCAGGGTGGGCTCAACGAAGAAAGCTTTGAAAGAAGATGGTGGTCTCTCCCTTACCCAATCCGGCTCCTAGGTTCGAGGTAGTCTGTTTGACCACAGGGTATGACCCAGAAGAATTCAGAAATCATGTGAAATCTGACCTCTACCGGATTGCATGGCGTTGCCCTAAAAAGGCTGTCAACAACCCTGTCAGTACAAGGACTGTCTCCTAACCCCAAATTAGGACACACAAATCAAAAATCCTCAGCAACTGATAGTCTCCGTGAGGGGCGAGGATATAACGTGTAGCCTATTCGCAAAAAAACATTCAAAGGTACTGAAGTAAAAAGTACACTCTTGGAAGACTAACACACCTCCAAAATTAATAAACTGAAGGGCTTCATAGGTGAAAAGAATGTGGTTTGAGTTACTGGCCCAGTAAATGATTCACTCATCCTGGGCAAACCCACAATGCAGATGAGTTCTTCATTGCACTGTCTCCGTGTAGTCGCCTCACATCCGCTCTGCACCCGTTATCTCATCTCATTAGAGCATGGTCTATAAAGTTACCATGACTCGTTTTGCTGCAGGCTGACAATCACGTTGATTCATTAGTTTATTTTAAAATATGAGTGATAGTTGTATGTCTGTGTTCGAATCAGTCATTGATTGCCTGGCTCTGTCAGGCACACCATTGATGTTCCCTCAGTTCCCCCAGATTCTCTCTTTGTTACTTTGCACAAATGATAATTTCTTTTCTCCATTCATTCATTTTGGGAAAATTATGGGTGTTTTTTTCCTCTCTTGCATAAGACCATGTTAAAGTTAATGCTTTTGAGAAGTTCTTGCTGAATTTTAGTTGAAATCAGTATATTCTCTTCTTTCAATAATTGCTCTCTTTCCACAACTTGTATTTTTAATTCCAGTTGTTCCCTATGGCTAATGAACACATTGCTTTCCTGCAGGCATTGTGATTTTATTGTTTTTTCTTTGTTTAAAGCTTAGTCACATCGTCCATCTTTTTTTATTCTTTCTGACAGCCTGTTTCTAAATGATAAATTCGGTGATACGACATAAACTTCTTCCCACTGTTCTTCCTTTTCCTGTTTTTGCACAGTATAAGATCAGCAACAGGAATATATTTTCAGGGCTTGCAGCTTCCTGGCATGTCATATTTTTGTAACTTTCAGACTAAGTGTAGAAGCTAAATGCTTGTCGATAACACTTTTTAACAGCCTGTGATCCTCTCTAACTGTTGCTGTGCAGCCACGCACCTACTGATAACATTTATGGCACCTGGCAACAATGGCAAATCCCTCCTCCATCCGAGCTGCTTTGGCGTCACCACTCCGCCACTCCTTCCAGCTGCAGTGTTGCACCATCTGCTGTTTGTGAAGCATCTCTTTTCTGTGCCTATTTGTAGTTTCCGATGATTGGTTTGAACAGCGTTTTATGGACAATGACAACCTTTGTGTGTTCTGGGAGGTCTTGTCCTGATTGCTTTCATGGTACCACTTGCTGTTTATTTTCACAGTTCTTGCAGCAATGCAGAAAATCTTGTTGCCATAGCTATCCATATGACACTCTTCTGGCACATTTAACCTCTCCTTTGGGTCATTTGTGATGTTAATGTCACCTAGATTTTACTTTGTACGGGGCTGACAGCTCCTGTACCTAAAATGTGACCACAAAAATTTATTTGCACTCCACAGCACCAGTCTGGCCCGCTCGCATTTAAGTACTTGAAAATAACTTGCAAAACAAAGTACTTGCTGTCATTTTTGTAGTTTGGTCACTACCTCTGCTCTCAGCATCTCTCTGACTTTTAAATAACATAGGATTCAGGCCTCCATCAAAAGCAGAATCCTCCCTTGTACTGAAGTACACAGAAGTATTTGATTTTTTAAAAACCAAGATGCTTATTAAAACCTCTTCATGTAGATGACCCAGTTCCAGTTCTTGTTATTTTAGTAGTTTTATGTTTTATTATGTAAACAACAAAAATTTAGTTTCAAAATCTGCAAGAGATATCACAATCCATTACTTTAAATTTTAAAATATCCTGAATTTAAGAGAAAACTGTTTAAAATTTGTGTGCATAATAATTTTGCACCAGAGCTAAATAACAGCCCAAATAAATGGCAGATAATGTGAATTTACAGAGGGATATGCAGTAATATTTTTTCAAGTGATAACTCCATATGGATTATGAACTTTGCCCTCTGTATTTCAATAGGAATTAAAATAAGCGTCTTGCCAGAAGAATATTGAGAAAAAAGCTAGAAAATAGCAGCTGAATACACATTCAAGACAGCATGCTGCTTTGAGTTCTTTTATCTTGTCTCAGAAAGTACATCTCAGAATATTTATGACAGTGTTGCCAGCTCCTGCAATTACTTGTTGCTGGTTTTGCAAGGGGGTTGGAGCCAGTGATGCCAGAACCGATGCCTTCTCCCAAATGCCACTTTTTAGAGGAATCTCAGTTAGATGTCTCCCATGCTTGGGGATGAGCAGCAACTAAAATTGCTGCAGGAGAGAGGCAGATCTCCCCAGGGCAGCACAGCAGTGGAGGGAGCAGTAGGAGATGCAGGGAGGGACACAGGGAGGGTGTCTCCCAGATCTTAGTGGTCTGTGACGGTGCTACCAGGATCCACCACCTTTTCCTTTCCCTATGCCCTTCCTGTGTCCTCAAATGTGAGAACTTGAGTCACTGGTGATCGTTTTTCATAAGAAAAGGAAAATCACAAGAGAAATTGAATGAACTGCTTGCCACAGAGGAATCCTTGTTCTGCTGGCTTTAACAACAACTTTGAAAAGCAGATGATGTCGGGAAATAGCGCGCTAAAGTTAAAAACCTTACTCATTAATAAAAAGGATCATATAATGATTTAAAGAGTCAACGTCCTGGTTTGAGTGACACAGGACTCTCTTCTAATGCTTGGGAAAATCGCACTTTTAGAAGACTCTAGTGTCTGAATTTGTGAACTTTATAGCCAGATACGGTATGCGGTTTTCAAGGTCTCAGTGTTTTTGAGTCAGGCAGGTGCAGGGATGAGGAGGAGCAAGACCCGGGCACTTGATCCACGCTGTTCCAACAGGATTGTTTCATACCATCAACGTCACATTCAACACAAATTAAAAAGTTTGCTGCAAAGTGCTCTCTCACCCTTGATGGCTGCCATCTTAGAACTTCTTGCCCCAGTGCTGGACCCCAGAGCCCTTCCCTTCCTCCTGAAGCCGTAGCACTCACAGTGTCCAACATTTGCTCTCCACTGCTGGGAGAGCATGGCTTCCTACGGATAGAATGAGCTGAGTATAATTCTTTTATATTTTATTGATACTGGGATCAATACTGGTTCTTTAGTATTATTAATGTTAGTTATTTAGTCTTATTCTATTAAACCTATTTATATTTCAACCCCTGGTTTCCTTGTTTTTCCCCGATTCCCCTTCCTGGGCGGGGAGGAGTCATTGGGTGATAGAATAATTGTCTAAATGACAATAATAAATTGGTGTGGGTTTCTCAAACTAAAACAGTCAAGTAGGACAAGATGAAGGGAGCACCTATTATTTCTTAATGAAATATGTTTCCTTGTTCTGAATCACTCAATGGCTTTTTCTTGCCTACTTTAACAAGGACAATACGCAAGTTAAATACCAGTGTACCAATGACTTTGTACTTGCACTAGCAACTTTGAAGATACACAGTCAGCTGAGAATACTGGCTAGTCCTAGTTTGAGCAAATGGATTAGAGCATCTTTAATTTATGATTTTTAAAAGTCAGATCTTTCCAAATGAAGGATTCGTATGTTTTAGTAGCCTCAGGGAAGCAGCCAGCTGTGAATAGCTAACCTTTATTGTGGGATTTCTGTTCAATTCCATTTAATACACAAACTTATTCACCATAACAACAACTAAAAACTGTGTAGCACAAAAGAATAAGAATAATAATTAAAAAAAGGCAGCAATACCCATCCTTGAAGGAATACAAATTCAAGCAAACTTCAATTCCATGATGCAAAATGTCATAACTCAGAATGGCACGCAGTTTTAAAACCGGAAATATTGGAGCTGTTCGTCTTACACGGATATAAATAATGATAAATCTGCTAAAATCTATGAGAGTAAAGTACAGTGCCCAATTTTAGCTTAAATTCTGTTCTGTCTTTTGTGAAACAAATAAATCATAATGCCCTGTGATGACAGATACACAGGCACAGACAAAATACATTCATAAGATATATTTAGAATAGGAAATAGAAAATCAGGATATAGGAATGACTGAATTCCTTATAAGGTTTTATCACGGTGTTTGCATTTTTTCGGTATTTTGAAATGACATTGACATTAAACTAAGTTTTGACTCCATACTAAACCAGCAAAATTGAATAATGATGCTCACTTATCATGTACGGTTTAAAAAGAGTGGAAATCTGGTGGAGAAAGGCTATACATGTTACAGAAGACAAATTATCTTGTTAGGTCTTAATCAATTATACCTGATGTTTTTGATGATGTTTTAATATACAGTTTTGTATTTCTCCTGACTCCATAAATGTTTAAGACATGTGGCTAAACACTATCCAGCATAACATTGACATAGCTTCATTAAATCTACAAAATGGAAGATTGGATTGTTTGTATGATTAGGCAAATTGTTAGACAATCTACTGACTAGTGAGACATCCATGAAGTTGTTGATGCCAAGCTGCAAACTTTCATTTTGTCATTGCTTACTGGGTTATCATTTTGAGAAAGGCTTAGGAATAAATGGTTGTGTGACCTTTGGGGGATTTCTTGAATGCCTAGAATCTGCAAAGATCAAAGTGGATGGCTGATACATCATCTATAGTTTTCTAACACAACCATTATCTTTGCGGATTTTGGTACCAGCAAGTGCAATTTATAGCATAAAAGAGGAGAAAACTGGCTAATGTATGACACACATTCTTGGACAAGGGATGAAAAAAATTTTATCTTCATACACAACCAAAGCACTATTACACATTAGATTCCCTATGTTTTGTTAAAAAAGGACACAAGCAAACAATTTTTCCCACAAATTAAATGTCTCTTTTTGTGTATTACATGTATGATAAGTTCTCTATTTCTCACTGTGCATTTGGTTCTTTCCCCTCCTATGTCCTTTAGTCCACACAAGCACATTTTCTATTTTTATTCTCCTTTAAACTAGATTCAGGTTTCCCTTCCCCCAGTCATTTCCTTGTCTGCACTAGCTTTTTTGCTTCCCTGCTAAAGCTTAGTTTTTTCCTTGTGACTTTCTTTCATGCAATCACTCCCAAGCACTTTTTCTCTGCAGCTCCTCCTTCACACTGCTTCTCTCTTACCATGTCCCAAGCAGGTCTTCTCACTATCTCTTCAAAAAACCTCCCTACTGCTCTAGGGGTTATCTTTTCAGCTCTCCTTGTATGAGCTCCTGTCTACCTTACTTCAACCCATTTCATCTCTTAGTATATTTGGTTCCTTCTCTTGCAGGCCCCTTCTTCATGAGTTACTGTTGGCCCGATTTCACAGCAACTCTTTGCCCATTTCTTGATTCTTTTGTCCCAGCTCTCACATATACATGTTATGTTTGCTTATAGTACAATTTCAGGAAGCAGAACAGGGGAACTGGAGCTAGGAGATGAGATCTGTACCAAGACTTAGGTCATACCTAACTTCGCATTACAAAGTGCTGAAGGTAACAGGACAGGTCACTAAGTAATGCCATGGAATAGACTAAAATATTTGTCTCTAGGATGGCTTCTCTCTACACATATCACCTCTAAGCAGAAGGGGATCCGATTCCCTATGCTATCCAGGCAATAATATTCAGCAGTGGCCTGGAAGGATGCCCTCTGGTCATGGAAGAATGTCTTAATACTTGCTGACACCCAAACTTCTTGCTTTTTGGAACTGGTATCAACACAGCTATGAACTATCTACTACAAACCTGGTGGGGACATTGATTGATTTCATATGAATCACTCAAAATTTTCAACCATTACTTCCTGATCTGAAATACACTCTAAAAAAGATCAGGAAATAGAGGTTCTGTATTTTGCTCCCAGTTTTCTTAACCACCAAGTCTTAAAGACATGAAATACTATGACTGTCCTCATGAGAGTGTTTGTAGCTATGGACTGTCCGTTGACACTCTCCCCCCTCCCCAACAAAAACATGTGCACACTTCTGTAAAAATAATTTACATTTTCATTTATCAGACAATATTGCACTTCCTGCACACTTAGAATAATTTGGCATGCAGAAGTTTTAAAGGGTAATTTGATTGTATAGAATCATAGAATCATTTAGTTGGAATGGACCTTTAAGATCAAGTTCAACCGTAAACCTAACACTGGCAAGTCCACCACTAAATCATGTCCCTAAGTGTCACACCTACACGTCTGAATGTACATTCAGCAGCAAAAAGATTTCCATCCACTGCCATGGACTTGTGCATTACAAATAGAAATAAATACTTTCTTAAATCTTTCAGAACCTTACTGCCAGGGGTCATTATTTTTAAATGGAGCCAATGGCTTCAAGTGGCATTTAAAGTGCCTAGGACATATACTAGAATATAGCTGTTTGCCTATGTACATATTTTGCCCTTGTGATTGTATAAAAGAGTCCTTACCAGGCTTTGCAGTTTGTGTGAGTCAAAGGAAATTCAATATGCTGGCTTTCTGTGGTCTGGAAAGCAGACATAATTTAGAGGGTTCATCTGGCTTCTTGTTGTCACGGCTCTAATAACATTTGGTAGGTGACTCACTGCTCCATCCACTCTGGTCATGAGTAACTGAGACAATACAAGGTGTACCAAAAAAACAGGCATTGTTGATTAGTTAGGTCTTCACCAGTTAAAACCTGGAGTACTTCAAAAGAAAAATACAGTCCACAAAGCAATAAAAGTGAGATCAAAGCACGTTCATATTTCAAATGCACAGCTGCTATCTTGCTAAACAATGTGCCATTAAAACAGAAAAATATTTGTAATTCTATTTTTCCTGAGTAAAGTACAGCTGCCACATGATGACCGTGTTTGAAGACTGTCAAGGATTTACCATGTACTGATAGGTTAATATTTCCTAAGTCCTTGGCATACGATAACCTAACTTCTAGAAAAATTTATGATCATCCATGAGAACACCCAAAGGTGGTAATAGAACTCCACCCTAAACTGTGCAGCTGTGAAGATAAAGCTAATGTAAATCCCTTTCTTCTTTAAGAAAATAAAATTAAGAAAACCACAAATTTCTTCAGTCCATTAAATAAAGGCCCACAAGGTGTTCACCTACACCTGAACGTTACTCTGGTTCTGACAAGGCGCCAAGTTACATGCAGTTGTTAACTGATCATAACCAATGCTATGTGTGATACTCTTGCATTTTTTAAACAAGGTCTTACTGTCTTGCTACTTTGTGATTTAACCAGCAAGTTAAATTAAACTAGAATGAGGCACAGTTATTCCCAAAAAGTATTAAATTGGGAATTTTTCAGGACCCATAATTCCAGGAAAACTCTGTTGATATTCCTCTCATTGCAGTCAAGTTTCTCCCAAACATATGTTAGCATTTCAGTGTCCTTAACACCTATTTATTTGAACAAGATCTCACAAAGCTATAATCATTAAATGATTCTGCTCTAATTGCTTTGAAATTCCTAGTTTTTTCCTAAATCTTTCCTAAAGCTTCTAGATCTCAGATTGAGCCTAAAAACTTTATAAATGTTTAATGTATAAAAACGGTCAGAACTGAGCTGACCCAGCAAAATAACTCTGTGGTTTTTTATACTTAAGAGTTATTCAGTCCTGACATTTACAAGTTTCCATGTGGTAAAACCTCATGTGAGTTAAAAAATATTTTTACTACAACTCAGAGCTTTGTAAGTCCCAGCAATCTGATAAAACAAATGACCAGTAAAAAGAGTACACAATCAATACTGTTATGGCATCTTGATCTGTCTGGATAGTGTCTCTCCCACGGAAAACCCCTAACTGATACTGTAGTAATAAAGCAATCCGTTTCACTGAGGAATTAAACTTACTGCTGGCATGCTAAACAGCATTTTTCAAGACTGCGGCATGGGTATATAAATTCACCGTAGACCATAAGCATTCGGTTTGTCACTTGTTATTCCACTTTGTCAGCTAGCTGCACTGAGGTCGATTTGTCCTCGGCTGCTGTCACACATGGCCTTTCACGCTGCTGTTAGCAGGGGCTCATCGTCACAACACAGTCTCCCGCAGGACGTCAACTATGATCCCCCACTGACCACCCGTGGCTGAACTGGCCAGCTTTCCCGTGGGATTCGTACCAAAATCATAATGGGCCACGAATGGGTACTTTGGTGTGGGTGTCCTGCATTACTTGGGGAGTAAGGGACAGGAGCACCGCAGGGAGTCAGGGGAGCGAGGGGAATTCACGCTGCAGGTGGCAGGGTCAGCCCAGCAGCAGGGCGATGGATCCCTTGGCAGTATCGGCCTCAGCAGCGCTCCCGGCCTGACTCCAGCCTTTGCGGGGAAATTCACATGAACAGCCGAGACACATACAGCTTAAAATGGTAGAAACGGCAAATTTCACTGGTGTTAATTCCCCCTCTTAACTCCGCTCTCCCTCTCTCATGCTCTCCTTTCCCCCTTCAGCAGGGAGGAAAGCGGGGCTTTCAGTTTCTGGAATTTTTTGCCTGATGGTGATAGATTTTGTCTTTGCTGTGCAGTTGTCTGATGATGTTTATACTTACATACTTCAGAAGGCTGACTTTTCTTTTCATATTACAGGTCGTACATTAGCCAGACATCTTGCTATTCTTTTTTTCTGCGGGCTAACTAATTGATTGATTGTTCACAGCACAATTGTTGGAAAGGGAAAAGAACTCTATAAATTAATTGGTAAATGAACATGCAAAATAACAGATGTTTGAGACACAGAAAACAGCGTATAATATACTGCCTTTAAATGAATAAACAACGTGTGGGAAAAAATAAATCAAACATGCACAACTCCCTACCCTGCTGCTTTCAGAAACACGGTCTTTTGTCTCAAAACTCATCCAACCAGAAGGTGGTTTCTATTCTCCAGAACCACCGATTCAGATGATGTCTGCCTTTGACAAGAGTGCACTCACCATGACGGGGGGCCATTTTTGCCTCATATCCATCTCAAGGGTCTTGTATTGAGGCTGACCTAAGTCTTAAATTTCTTTTTATGGAATATCGCTGGGATGTGCTTTTCCTAACTATGTTTCCAGCTCAAATTATTCCAGCTTATTATGTCCTTTCTAAATTTATGTGCAAGAATAAATTATACCCTGACAAAAAGATCATATGTGTTTTTGTGTAACGTAGGTCTTTTGTGTAATATATGTGTTCAGGAAGAGATGTTCTTTAGCTGTGTTAGTTCGTCTTAGAAAAATACCACCTCTCTGGTCTGCACCTTAGCTATAACAATTTGTTACAGTCCAAAACATATTCTCTGACATCTTTCACCCAATGTAATAAACAAGACTTTGCACCAGTGCAACATAAGAACATACAACATAGGACGTAGTTAATCCTATGTCCTCAGAAGCATGCTTTTAAACAGAAGCAATATTTTCAATACAGGTGTGGCTTTCTTCCTGCTGTAAAAATGCAGTAGAAGTAACCTGATTACAGGCTTCTGTTACACTAAATACAGATGAATTTTTATCTTTTTTTTGATTTTTTGCAGTTTTCACTGTTGCTTTAATCGTACAAAATAAAAATGGTAGAACAAATGACCAGAAGAGGTAATAAATACTACAAGCCCCTTCTGATACTCTGCAATTCTGCTTAAAGACAGAGTGTACATCCCACTGAAAGTTATGGAAATTTTTCCACTAACCTCCGTGGGAGATAATCTAGGTTTAACATTTTCAGTACAAGCAATTAAAGTACCTAAGGCCCTGACCTAGATGTATGTCAATATAATTATACAAGTGTAGCTATTTTCTGCGCTATTGTACACATAGCTATAAAGGTGTAATTTTCTACGGGGCATTCAAATTCTGCCGAAAGAAAACTAAACTGGCAACATCTCCCATGTTAGGTGCATGCTTTGCTAGGACTTACCTGTGAATCAAAAAAGTACCCTGGCACAGACTTGGAAGTTTACAGTAATGCAACCATATTAGAATAGATGTGCACCCCCAAAATTTTCCATGTAGATAAATCCTTTTGCATAGGGACTCAGGACCAAGCCAAGAAGGAAGATAAAAATGGATCATTAGAAATCATAAGTTTTAGGTGCAGTAGCATCAATGGCAACTTTTTCCCTCTTAGTTTGCAATGTCCCCTATACGCAGCAGAGCAAGTGATACTGAGGGGAAAAGCACCTAGCTCCAAATGCTGGGAAGAACCTAATCATGCTGGGAATCACATCAGGCTGCTAGCATAGCACCATGCCCTAATGCAAATACCTGCCTTTCACTAATGCTAATGAGCTCAGGCACAACATGGGGTCACTGTGAACTAGACCTGGTTTGTGTCTCGCTGGCTCAACACATGAGCAAGGCACACCACCCCCGCGCCCATGGCTGTCCTTGCAGACACAGTTACCGGTGCAGGGGACTTCAGCAGCTCCAGGCGGACATGCAAATCCAAGCAGGTGCTCTAAGGTGCTGCAGGTTGAGCTTAGAAGACATCATTTGTCTCACGTGGCTATAAACATAGTCAGTCTAAAGCCTTGTGTGCGCAAGGAAATACTATGAAGTGAACCACAGTGACAGCAGAAAACCAGAAGAGCTATTCTGCACCTACTTCAGGCACAGATCTTCCATTCTGGGATACAGATGCACCCTCACCACTCAGCTTGATCCCCATCCAAAGAAAGCTCACTCGAAGGAGCTAGGAAAAC
Organism: Chionis minor; assembly: GCA_013398295.1. Taxonomy (NCBI): domain Eukaryota; kingdom Metazoa; phylum Chordata; class Aves; order Charadriiformes; family Chionidae; genus Chionis; species Chionis minor. The sequence continues at coordinate 105,561 of VZSF01000964.1, read as the reverse complement.
TGAGTTCAAATCCGTAAAAACAGAGTAACTGATTGCATTGTAAACTTATTCCATGGTACTTGTCCGTATTGAAAGATGAATGTAGCCTTAATTCACTGCAACAATACTGAACAAAGTGTACGCTGCAGCATCTTGTTAATTGGTCAAACAACACATGACTTAATATCTTGTTAGGCCTGTCAATGTCGGGGTTGGTTTTTTAAACTACATTCATCAAAGGGTCTTGCCTGCAAGCCAGGGTTTGGGACTGTGGCCCTCGTCTCACCACAAGAGAGAGAGACTTTAGCTCTTTAGACCCACCTACTCTAAAGTAAGTAGGCAATTATTTACATATATTTAGATTGTTTTGAAAATTGGTTTCAGGCCCAAATTTACAAAGATATTACAAAGATGTATCTAGCTTCTATTCCATTTCCTTTGGAGCCTGACAACTAAATACCTTTGGGAATTTGGGCCTCAGGTCTTTTTTTTAAATGTTTTCATTGTGTCTGATCTAATCTTCAGTTACTCCTCAAAGCTAAGAAAAATAAAATTCCAAATGTTACTTAGGTGTCACCTGTACAGTGTCAATGTTATCAAGCGGATCTGAGAAAGCGAATGAACTGGAAACCTACCCGTAAAGACAGAGGCGGAAAAGAGGAGTATGTTGTCTAAACATTTCTCTGCTGGTACAGGATTGTTTCATACGCTGTATTTCCTGCAACGTGATGGAACACAGTTAAACTGTTAATTCATTCCAGATAATTCCTAACATTCTTTATTACTTAAATTGTGTAGTCCAAGAGGTTTACATTTTAAAAATCAAACTATTGTACCACTAAACTAAGATTTATGGTGTCTCCAGAGTGAAACCGTCTGTGGCACGGAACAGAAGTCTGGTGTGCTGTGGCTGGGAGATGGAGGGAAGGGTTTCCCTCTGGGGACACAGGATGCCTCCTCATCTCCGCTGCTCTCGACTACGTTTCTGCTGCTCTTCAGAGCTGACCGAAGCTGCCTTAGGCTGCCAGTAACACTGGATTTTACACCGGTGATCACTGTAACAATGCACTTGCAGGAAATTTTCAGGACTTAGCTTCTGCAGAAATACTTTACTTGCTATTACCTCTCACCTGGGATCCTAAATAAAATGAGACGTATCGGTCAGTTCCCTCTTGGCACAACAGCGTTGCGCCGGAGCAGCGAGCCAGCTGCAGCACAAACTGCCCCTGAAACTCCCCGGGATGCCGCACGAAGGGGAAAACCAAAGTGGACACTAGGGAAGACGCACGCAGATACAAAACGATGATGTTGTAATTTTTTAGGGAAAAAAAGTCTGAAAGGAAACAATCAATGGGAGGGGGGTGCTGGCCAGCCAGATGGAGGATGCGTCTCCTCTCAGACCTAGTGATGCCCGGAGCTGAAAACATCTTTTGAGAGCGGGAGACTGGGAAGCAAAACACATAATGGAGACGTCGGGCGGCTCCCACCATCCTCTTTGCGTTACAGCTGTTCACAAAACCATCCGAAGGAAGATCTCGGGGCTGAACGGGAAAACCCCTACCGCTCCGCTCCCTCCGCATCCCTCCCCCCGCCTCCCTCCCCGCTCCCCCCGGGGCCAGCCCTTCTG
>VZSF01000964.1:0-103532 GCA_013398295.1 Chionis minor | reverse complement strand
GTCTCCCGTCGGCCCCCGCCGCCCCCCGCGGCCGCGCTGGGGGCCGCCCTCCGGCAGCGGGGCGGGCGGGCGGGCGGTGAGGCAGAAGCGCGGGCCAAGGGCCCGTCGGCATCCCCAGGTGAGGGTAACCGAGGGGTGATGAGGGACTCACTCCGTTGTCCCGGTACAGCAGGAACGGAAGACAGAAGAAGAGATTATCCCAAGCCGGGATTCACAGGGGTGAGACGGTACTGGAAACGGGTGTGGAGAAGCGGCTTACTTTTGATGGAGTTCCCTGTCTTGATCTCAAATTCCTTGCCCGGAATCGCACAGGACCTGTTTCAAAGCCAGGAACCGAGTCTGGATCCCAAGCCCTTGTCTCCCGTCGCTGCCAAAGACCTTGTTCCTGCCTTCCCCTTACTTCTGGCTTTTTCCCCCTTCCTATTAAGCATCCTACTTCCAAGTTCTGTTTTGCTGTCATTCAAAAACACACTGAAAAAACCTTTTACTACTGACAGCCCGCTGCGGAAACAGAACTTTGTTTACGATAATTAGATAATTTCTGAATTTTTGCTGTCATCTGGACAGGTGCTGAAACCTAGCTCTGTCATTCACTTCGTGTACACTGCAAACCCATTGAGACCAACTTTTTTTTAAAAGTATTCTTTACAGCGCCGAATAAGAGCAGTAAGGATGTAGTCGAAATTTCTGCCCGTTTTGCTCTTCCTATAGTTGGTTCCGGATTGAGGAATGGTCTGCGTACAGCACAAAACGTGGATTGTCTGAGCTGCGGCTCAGCAGATAAGTGCTTAACACTTAAAAAAGGTTTGCAGCTGTCGTTTGAAATAAACAGGCACACCAGCAAGAGAAATTTTGACTTGAGAAAAAAATCTGTTGTTCAGCCTGGATGAACTTGCGGCCTCCTAGCTGCGTTACAGCAGTTGCAAATAACAAAGCGACACAACTTATTCAGAGCTTGGGCTGTTCACAAGAGTCGTGCCCTTTCACTGAGCTTGCTCTGTTTTGTGATTCGGAGATGACTCCTCTTCTGTGTCGAGTCTTCCTCTGGCAAACAAAGTGAACTGAAAGAATGGAGAATGAAATTCTGGATGTGCGCACCCTGCTCTGTTGGACTGCTTCTGTTGCCATCAAAGGGCTCTGGCTATGTCTCTCCGTCCTGCCAGAATATTTTCTCTTCTTTGTCAGATGGGAAAGTCTGTCTGAAGTGTTTAGTGGTTTTCTGGGGAAAAGAGAGAGCTGGGTTCTTGACTGGCATCAGCCTGTGCAGATGCCAAATTCTAACAAGTCTTCACACACTTTTTCCTCGCAGGGGCTGACTTCGGCTTAAACAGTCCAGAGCTCAACGGTTTAACTCTTCGCTGTTTTTCTAGCCCATTAAAAGAGCTGCTGTGGTCACTGTCTGGAACAGCTGAGTAAGCGTTCCCATACAGGGGGATCTGTACTAGCAGCATCACATAATTAAATAGGGTGTTACTGAGGGCTGCGCAAGCGGTGTTGCTTGTTTTCTTTTGCGTTATTGTTGCTAATTTTCACTTGGTGTGTTTAAATTTGGCAGATGGAAGCTGAAGAGGAAGGGGCAAAAAAACTGTCAGAAGTAAACTTTGAAAACTTACCTCCCAACTACCATAATGAGTCCAACACGGAAACCAGAATTGGTAATAAAACTGTTCAGACTCACCAAGAGATTGACAAGGTATGAGAAAACATGTATAGCAAGCTCCTGGTTCTTACACAACCTTTTCTTCAAAAATAAAAACAATTTTCCACATTTTGTGGAGAAATAAGATCGTGTAGAGCATAAACTTTCCTCATGATAATTACTTCGGGCTTTTATTGTACCTTGCGTGCTTGCCTAATCACTGTGTAGGGGCACATGGCATAAAAGGTTAATGTGAAATAATAATTTATTTTGAAAAAAGTGCCTGCTAAAAATAGAAGACGGGTTCAGCTATTGCATGCGTCATAAAGGAATGACCATCTCCCATTCAGTTAGCTTCATTACAGTGACATTTTAAATAGATAAGGAGGTAGCCTTGTCATCTACATTTTCTCCTCAGATTAGGATTTTATACGAGTGACAGCAAAATGGGAAAAAAAGGAGGGGGTCGGGGTGGGTTAATTATTGCAGAATGTAGAATTGAGAGCAACAAAAGACTAATACAGAAACATAGCTTGATATTTTGTTCTTCTGCTGTATCAGGTTACAGATAACAAAACCGGATCAACAGTTTTTTCTGAGACAGTTATTACATCTATAAAAGATGGAGAAAAAAGAAATCATGTAAGTGAACACATGTTTTCCTTTTGAAAATTAAACAAATACTTTGGGCTCATCATTCAGAAGAAAGTGTTACAGTTCACCCAGTGAAATTTCTGAATGCTTTAAAACACACAAAACCATTAGGGGTAAGCAGCCAACAATGTTTTTGTTTTTTTAATTAATAGGCTTATATTAATTAAGAATATTGATATAGTAATATAATATAATAATATTATTTACGTATTCTATTCTATTCTATTCTATATTATGAATGGAAAGCAGAAGTTCAATGTTGTGGTTAACTGAGGTGTTTGATCTGAATATTCAATTTGTCTGTCAAATGTAAATATTGTACTGAAATAGCACAGCCCTTTCCAGGAAGTGTGAATAAACCTTGGTATAACAGCGCTTAACGTATGTCCTCTCTGTGCTTTTGGGTTTAATAAAAAAATTGCTTTATAGACTTCTAACGCTAGAAAATAAACCCCAAATTGTCTGTCATGAGGAGTCTGTGGAACAATAAATGGCTGTATGAGCTTTTCAGCCTAACCTAGTGATGGACAACTGGCTGTCAAATGTCACTTTGGGGAGGATGAGAGAGGGGCAGGACAATGAATTCCCCTCCCCTTGGGAAATATGGATCACAGAGTCACCGGGGTTGGAAGGGACCTCTGGAGATCATCTAGTCCAACCCCCTCACCAGAGCAGTTCACCTAGAGCAGGTTGGACAGGATGGCATCCAGGCGGGTTTGGAACGTCTCCAGAGTTGTTTAAGGATTCTCAAAGAAGTTTAAAAGATCAAGAATATTTTTTACCCGACTCTTGCAAACGCAGAGATATTTGCTAAATGTCAGTATTCTCATGAGAAATTCAGCATGTACCACTACTTAGAACAAATGTTAAATTTTCTTTGGTTATAATCTTACCAGAATGGACTTTTTTTATGCTCTTACCAAGACAGGACTTGCCAGTGTTTCCTTTGGCTGGCTTCCCCTGACTAATAGTTTGTGGTTTAATTTAGTTTAACGTGCTCTGGCTTTTTTTAGAGTAATTTCCTTCCAATGCTTTCACAGAAGAAGCTCTTTAACTATTTTATAAAAGTTCAAAAAAAGGAAAAAATATCGTGGTAGCTCCTATTTTTAATGGGCATAAAACCTGAAATTAGTGCATCTTTTCTGCCGTCGTCCTCTAAGTTTTCCCTCTTTCAGCTCATATTTTTATACTGCTATTACATTTTGAGAATGGCAAGTAGCAAAATAAAGTTGCTTGTGTACGATGTACTTCTCTTTTTTTACTACTTTGCAAAGCTTATGGATTAGGTGGTAAGTCAAAGTACAAAATAAATTGCAACTATTCTAAGCTACAGATTGGTTTTATACAAAGTGTTAACATATTCCACAGTGTTTTTTAATAACGTGATATGTGTAATGAAGGCAATCCAAATGGTTTTTTCAAGCGAACGTGGTCATGGTCTTCAAATTCAGTGTATAAAGGCAAACCTTTCAACCTTCTTAGCACTGGGGCACAACACTGGTGTTATTTCATAATGTATTTTGCTTGCTTGTGATGTCTAATCATTTTTCACAGCTATAAAAAAATATTTCTAGGTTAGCTTTCTCCAACGATCATAGAAATATATCAAGTGACATTATCTGCATTTTCCTTGTGGGAAGATTGCCTCACTTACCAAGCCAGTGCTGCATCCAGAACCAATTATTAGTCTTTCCGGCTGAAGAATTTGAGGGCTGAATACAAATTTTTGTCAAGCTTCATGGTGGCAGTCTTTATTCAGTTATGAAGTAAGCATAATCAGAACTGATCATGTTAACTCCTCATCATTTGAGTCCTGGGGCACTTTCTTCATCAACATCCTTACTGCAGCAGCTGCTGAAACAAAACTACTTTTGTTAATGTTTATTTCCCCTCTCATACTCATTTTGAACTTTCAGTGTGCCCATGGTACAAACACCTTATTTAGAGGTTGCCAAGTTAGAGAAAAAGCTAAATGGGGAAAGCAACCAACAGATGTATTTGGCTGTTATTTAAGGAGAGTGGGCAAACATGCATATATTAATTTGGCTGAGATATGCCTAACAGAAGTAAATCTGAAAATACTTGAAAACTTTAAACATTAGGGAGGAATATGAATTACTTAGGGTACTACAAGGGGGAAGAACTATTGTAGGAGTAATGGCATGAGATTGAGAATTGGAAAATTCGAGTTACAGCAAGAAAAACGTGCTGCCAAGGAGAAATGTACTAAGTAGAAGAAAAATTTTGTCCAATAAAAGGCGCTATTGCTTAGATCTGTAAACTTAAAATGAAAGTATTGGAAATATGAGCTGCAGAAAACTTTGCACTGGCCTCTTAAGTCATTTTTATATACAAAACTTTTCATAGTTGAAGTGTCATGTGACATTGCGGGATGTCCCTGTCACTTTCCTAGGCCGCAGGCTTCCCAGACCACTGGATAATGGAAGAGTTATTCCGCTTCTTTGCTGCTTATTTTAAATGTCTGCAACAAAGTAATGCATGTATAGGTCTTGTATTCTCCAGGCGGTTAAAAATGGAAACCTTTCGAAATCTATTTGGAGATTATGTCAGTGGAACTCTAAATACAGCTAGTATACGCTGTTCTGTAATACACGTTCTTGATACCCATCAGTGATTCATCCCGCTGTGTAGTATAGTGCAAAAAGACATTTGTATAATTGTAGCTGTACGTATTGACAGTCATTTGTAAAGGGTGATACTGACATTTTGTGCTGGGGATGGAGAATTTGGTAGCAGAGACTGTCGAGAGCCGGCCATTGGGAACAAGGCTTCTGTTTTGATGGTACTCCCATAGCCTTCAGATTGGAGCCTCTTTAGAACAGCACCGTTGTTTTTATTTTCAGTCTGCCAAGTAAAAGAAATAGGCCCAAGCTGCCACACAAGCTCAACTCCTACGCTTGTAGGGAAACTGAATACTGAAAGGTAAACCTGTTTCATAGGCTTGGTTTATAGGCTTAGCTTATGAAAGTTAAGGATTCCCACAGCTCCCGCTCTTTAGGTACACAATTGGGAGGTAAATATAAGAATTCATCAAACACCTCAGCAAACCACCTGCTCTCAAATGTAATCTCTGTATAATTTATTACTGCAGTATTTAGTAATAACTGGAACCCTACAACCCTCTGTTCACATTTATTCTGTGGGCTGAGTTAAAAGCCACTGAAGTCACTGAAAGCTTTTCCAGTGACATTTTTGGGTTTTGAGACATAGTGCAAGAGCTTCACAGGTGGGCAGAGTGGTGTCTTGTGACGGGTCTGTGTTGCAATAATGAATGCACATACTGGCTGGAATGAAATTCGGCAATGGCAAAACAGCTTCATGGAAAATAGGTTGTGTCTGCTTTTTAAATCACAGTGCCTGTGCCCCCCCCTATGTCCTCCTGCAAAAAGGTACAAATACACGTATGTACTACATATAAATATGTATAAGGATATACACAGGCATATAGTGCTGATACTCTATTAGAGAAACATAAGGCATCATCTTCCCCACACACACGCTTTTCCCTCTCAGACAGCATTTCTTGGCTTTGCATCAGAAAAGTATTCTCTTTTGACTGTGTTCTTTGTTACTGAATGGCTCACTTGACAGTATTTTGATGGCCAGAAGACTATTAGTATTTTAAGTCTCCAGAAGAGGAACTGGGCTGCTTGCCATTTCTGGCAATGCAAGCCAGTTCTTCAGAGGTGCTGCATTATTTGGAGGCGCCATTTACATTCCCAGACTAACATTCACTTTCTCAGATGTCAGTGAGGACTGACAGTCACCAGCGTAGATGTCAGGCTTTGATCCAACAGTATTGCATCTTTAAAGAGACCAAATACAGGCAAGAGGTAGCTGGATGTCTGTGCAGGGTTTTGCATCCACTTGCTCCTGGGTTTAAGTCTCAAATATTCTGTAATTTACTTCTCTGGGGAATATTAGTTAGCTTGCAAATTAATAGAGTAATTCTAGTAGCAAGCACACACATACAACACAGATGAAGTAACAGCACCCTTCATTACCATAGGAAAACCAAAATATTTTCTGGCTTGTTGACTAGTCCTATTTAACTTATGATAATGAATGAAAAGCAAGCATGAAAAATGAAAGGAAACAAAATTGGCACTGGTAAGGTTTACTGCACAAAGATTAGTTGCATTACTCAGTTGCATTCAGAGTAGCATTAGATGTAAACTTTCTTTTCTAATTCAACACTAGTTTACCTAAGATTTTTTTTTTTCTTTTCTGTATGGATTTGATAAATAAAAATAGCAACAGGTTCTCTTTAGCAAGTTGGGGGGTTTTTTCCCCCCAAACTTTAATAGAAGTACACCTGGTAGCTTTTAATTCTCTTTCTTGAAAGAGATTTTTAATGATGCTAGTATCTGAGGAGGGCATACCAGGGAACTGGAAGAATATTGTGCATTTCTCATTTGTCTTTGGCACTATAAAAAACGTTCCTTTCTTTTGCCTGTTCTCGATGGCAGAGGCTCTTGAGGGCATGACTGTGCCTTCTCATTAGTTACACAGGACGGGTCAAAGTTTCTTTGCGGGGTAGCGAGGAGAGGTGCCTTCAGCGTGATGCTGTGCCAGGTGATTGCCCTTTCTCTGCAAAGGTGGGTGGTGTGCCTGCATGCACACATATTTGGCACCCACCTTCGGCAAATACAGCACAGCTGGTTAGTGAGTAATTTCAAACGCTCTCAGGTCCTTCGGAGAGAGGCCCCATGATACCAGGCCTTTATTTCCGTGGTTAGAGGCGGCTGTTTGCACCCCTGCAGCTCTGAGCAGGGATGTGTGACTGTGGAGCTGCTTTCACAGGCTGACTTGGCAGGTTCCGGAAGTGACCGTCAGGCAGGTCACTGGTTTATCTGTAGAGGCAGAATGGATACCATCCCCATTACAATGGCCTTACTTAAAGCATTTTTCAGCCCTTAGTCTGAGAGTAAAATAGTAAAAAGAAAGAAAATAGTAGAAGAATTAAACATTGCTCTCTGGGGCTCTATTTCCCCCTTTTCTGGAGAAAAATGGCTAAGCTGTAGCACTTCATAACCAAGCTTCCACTTATCTGCAGATATCCAGAACTGCTAAAGTAACTGCTTGATTCCTATGTGAGCAACTTTTATATGATTCCAGTAAGAATGTTCTCAGCCACGTATACTCGAGTTGCTCTCTTTGCTCTTTCATACTGCTCCAGGGAGAGAAGTTCCTACCAGTGCTGAAGAGAAAAGGAGCTTTGAAAATTGAGAAGGAAGCATTAATGGAATGGAAATGGCAGTTTTTCCATCAGCAGCACTGCAGGAGAGCAGCTGATGGCAGAAATTTGAACATGCAGCATCTTGGTGTTGATTTCTGTTGCCTTTGGCATGCTAGTGTCTCAGGGAAGACACTTGTTTCGGGCGTTCCAGTCCTACATTTGGATCCAATTTTTGTGTTACGTTTTTCACATAACTTTTAGTCCCTGGTGACTTGCACTCAACAACCTTAAACTCTCAATAGAAACACTGAGTGCATTCCTGGCTTGAAGTCTCTGTCTAGCCAAAAATCCTGTAATATCTAAATCTGGTAGGTTTTGCATATTTAATAATTTAATGTATTAGCACTTTTAGTTTGCTCTTCTTCTAGCTGTGCAGCCTGCTCTGTTGATGTAACTTGTTACATGAATCACGTCTTGACCAGTACAGTTCTTTTCAAAACACCCTGCCCTTTAGCTAGTTCTTAGCGTAGGAGCAGATAAGGCAAACTGTACTTCCTAGCCAACGCTGCAGGAGAGAATTAAGAGATCTGAATGAACTGCCTCACTCTTTTTCAAGTTTATATACTACACAGTAACTTGAGTAGATTATTACTGTTATGTTATAGGCTAAAGCTTTCTGAAAAGGAAAAAAAAAGCGCATTAGTAACTTCCAGTGGCAATCGGTTAAAAAAGCGAATCATCGTTTCACTAGCCCTTTGTAAGCCGAATACCTGCATGCTATCGCACTCTCTTTTGTCACATTCAACTGATACTTCTTAAGTAGTACATCTCAAGTGTTTGCAAGTCATAGCTTACGTTTTAAAACAAAACACATCTTGTAGGCTGGGTTCCCAATCCACCTAAATTCCTGCAGGAAAACTTTTTTTTTCCAATCTTACCATGCATGAAAAACTATTACTTTTCACTAGCAAATCTGCCCTCAGTTCTTTCAGTCTCTTGCACAACCTTTCCAAGGCGATTTTGATGTGTTTTGCCCTTCTGATGTTTTAAGTGTGCTAACCTGTCTGATGGTAGCAATCTGCTCATAGTCTACGCTTACTCCACTGGAAAAGATAGGAAATAGCCGTGGAAACTGAAGTTAAGTGTTGGCCTTTTGGAGCCCAGTTATCGAAAGAGCAATCTGGTAGTGGTCCTGAGAGGCCTGAATACCTCGTTTTGAAAGAAGCAAGTCCCTCCCACAACTTATTTTAGAGAGCCAGCGCTCTTCAGCCAGACAGGGTTCAGACATTTTACTGAGCCCCCCTTTTTTTTCCCTTTCCTTTTCAGTTTCAGTCTTGGCAATGTAGAATATGAAGCTGAGGGGAAGGTACAAATAGGTCATGACAAGTAGCTTGCATTTGTTACATCAGAAAATGATGTGGATAAGGGTGAAAGGGAAAGAGGATGTAGCCAAAGATGAGAAAAACTTTGCAATTGGTATTTTGAATTGCTCTGACTGATGTGGAATACTTTTAGGTTATGAACCTTCTTGTAGAGCAAGGGACAAACCTTTCTTATATGAAAGGTGTGATGAAGTGTGCATATAGCCCTGAGTATTCATATCTAACTCCATCAGCAGCAAATGCTTCCTAGTGATGCAAAAGATATTAAGAGATTTAATTTAGCTCATGGATGATAGGGTGGCCTTATTGTCAGTCACAGTGTCTCTTAAGATCAAAGGTTTTACTGGTCATCTGATGTTCACTGGAATTTAACCAAAAAAATCTGAATGTTAGCCTCAATGAATAGAAAGAGCTGACATAAGGAGTTTGAAAAACATGTGTCACTTCTATTCTACATGAAGAAAGTTCTCCAAGGAAGAAGGTGTGAAATCTCTGTAATTGCCGTCTGAGGTGTGTGTCATACAGTTCAGTGTCCACATCTTTATTTACTGAACTTAGTCCATTCTGAGTTGGCTTGTTTTCTCAGAGACAATGCTGTGTAGAAAGTTGCGGATTGACACAGAGAATCAGGAATGGATCGTGTGTACAAACAGAAGATGATTTTGTAATACTATAGCGCTGCAATGGCCATGATGTGGAGAAAAGTGAGACCGCAGTTTCCATGGACTCGGATATCATGCTTGGTGACCTTGAACAAACAAGCAGGTGTAAACATCTGCTAGACCTTATCAGAGTGAAGAGAAGCAAGGTGCCTTTTGCTGGGAGGTGAGGCTAACTAGGCAGGTGTTTCATCTAAAAACACAACAACCAAAGGTCAGAGAACACAGATCATTATCACATTTTTTTTTGTCTTAAATAGTGGCTTGGATTTAGAGGCAAAGAACTGACGCAACAGCAAAGGGGTTGCTCCTGATTAAAGGTATCAAGTCCTGCTCTCATTTGTATCAGTGAGAGTCTGAAGTAATTCAGATAACTTTAGTAAATTTACTTTTCTAGTAATGAAAAAAAAATTAAAAGTGATTAGGCTATCTTTGACGTTTCCTATTGGTCTAGCTTAGTCTAAGTGTTTTTTCTGTCAAGTTAGGCAAACAGAGCAGCGTGGTACTAATTGGTATTCTGAAAGTAACATTCTTCATTCTTCATTCAGGTCTATGCCTGTGTTTAGAATTATTTTAAATTTTGCTGGATCCTTATGTGCTATAATGTATTTATATTCCAGTTAAACTCCAAAGAAAAAGAATATTTTTATGTAAAATGAAGTTGGCTGAAGAACTATCTTGACTGTTACTCTTTGAGTAACTAAATATTGAAGGGAGAAGGATTTTCTTGGAATAAATTCCTCCTCACCAAAAATAAGGTATTACTGTAACACCATCACAGTGCCTAAAATTGATTCGATGTTCTAGGTGATTGCGTTAGTAAAAACACAACAGCAAACCAGTAAGTTTATCCCCAAAATGCTACGAAACAGACCTTCTCACAGTCACTGCCCACCCACTGCTTCATCAATGTCCATCTGAGAGCCGTGCACCACTTCAGAAGTTTACGGCATTCTTGTTAGTTGTGGAAATAAATTCTGAAGCTTTTAATCTGTGGGGAGGTATGCATCATGTTCAGTTATCTGCTTCTTCCTTGCTTACATATTGGTTGGTACAACTCCTCTGCAAACAAGCCGTGGTAAGGGAGTAATGTAAATCAAAGAGCCTTTTGTTCGCCTTTTCCCTGGTTTTAGTTCAGTCTTCTCACACCTAACATGCCTAATTTAGGCAACCAAGGTGGTCCAAATGTCTTTTACAGATCATGTCGAAGTTGTAGGGAGATATAAAAACAAATCACCATGGATGCTTTGACTTTCTACCTCTGTGAGATCTACCTATTTATCCCAACAGAAATTAAATATGTTTTTTAATCTTCTCTGTAAGGTAACAGATACAGTCAGGACAGGGAATCTTGTATGGGGGCTGGTGACAATTCAGTGATCTACTGTCTGTTAAGAGATCATAGTATGAGCTGTCTTTAGACAGCAGGGAAAGTTCACCAGGAGTGTTTCCTCTGGTCAGACACGTGTAGCAAAATTAATCACGTAATAGGAAAAGCTTTAAGGCAAAAGAGAAATTTTTTCCACTGCTTTTGATTACATGGTTTAATCCACTGGCTCCAGCAGATACTTATTTGAGAGTTTAGCTGAAACCATGTTATTAGTAAGGTTTAGCTACGGCACTGGATGTAAAGCATAAATGTTTTGCCTTTTTTATTTTTTATTCACATTTGTTACAGTCTTAGAATGATTGAGGTACAAAGGATACAGATGAGTGGACTCAATGTGCAGCTTTACAGATTTTACATCTGTATTGTCATAGGTAAGGTAGCAGAATGGTACCAGTTCGCCATGGGTGGGAGGTTGGCCCAGTAACACATCGTTACATATATGATGAACCTAAGTCTTTAACTTTTTTCTGGAGCGTAGGAAGGGTGGATTCATCAAATCAGTAGAACGACACTGGTTTTACACCAGTCTGTAGGTGGAGATCTGTGATTCCTTGGCCTTCCGTGTAGTTGTTTATGATTAGAAAGATGTGTGAGATGCTGCTAATCCAGCTTGATGGTGTTTTGTATTACTATTTTTTAAGGTAAACCATGGAAATTGAAGGAAAGTGATGAATTGAACTCTTGTTTCTTTTTAGTTTTATCAAAGATTTGGCAAATGTGAGAAATGGTGGCTTCAAATGTATTCCGTTGAGAAATGCATTTCTGTGTCAGCTGAGTAAGTCTCACTTTGTCCTTCCTCCCATCTGATTCAAAACCAGCGTTTTGCCATCTTTGGCAGCGTGTCTGTCTGACATTTTGAAGGACTGAGTCACTCTGATAGTGAGCACTGAGGAATACCACACCAGTGAATGCATTGGCTGTCAAATCATGGTTGTTCACCACTGCAGCTTATAGGGAGAACCTCCCTCCAACTTTTCTACCTGTCCCATTTCTTACCTTAACAAGCCCACTTCTACCTTCCAATTAGTAATATATCATAATATAGCATAATTGGTAGAAAGATATACAGGGTGGGGTGGGAATTTTGGATTTGTTTACTCATTTTTCTGTCTGGAAATGAATCAGAGCTTGTTCTGTGAATTTGAAACATGAGGAATCCCTTAAACTTGTTCCCTTAGAAAATCCACTCATCCCAGGGGGACGAAGAAACATCTTCTGGAATGTAGAAAGGCTGACACCATGGTGTCAGTCAAAGGGGAACTGTAGTGGTCTTTCCATGTCCAAGATATTTCATAGCCATCAGCAAGGGAAAGTTCTGGTTCCCTCGTAGGTGATTGTCTTGAACTCCTGTGATACATTCACATTCTTATGTCCTTTTTGGAAGTACATAAAGAGTTGCTGAAGACCCTTTTTCATTTCTTCTTCATTGGAGTTTGTTTAGGAAATGGAATGACTATTCATGAATAGTCATCATCTTATGTTGTTGGTATCCTCTAGACACATGATTTCAGACAGAGAATTAAATTAAGGGGAAAAAAGGGTCTATTGTAATCCCAACAAATGCCCCAAAGAGGAGGTCTGGGAGAAGCCTCAGAAAGTCAACATCTACCACCCAGATGCCAACTCCATCCTTAGGCAGACATTCATCTTGTGTTCTCGAAATCCTCAAGTGCTGGAGACAATTTATTCCAATGCTTTTCTATGCTCACTCTAAAGTCTCTCTTGCTGTAATTTAAACCCCTTCTTCTTCCATCTGCAGCTCATGGAAAATAAATTATTCCCTTTCCTCTCTAGTAGCAGCAGTCTGCCGTGCTGTCAACTCTGCTATAGGCAAAAGCTGTTGTAGATGAAGTCTTACCCATGTATTTCTGTTCTACTGTTACTAATTTTGGCTGACACCTTAAACACAGGAAGTCTGTTGAAACTGTAAGCTACCAAAAAAATGTATAAGAACAAAGCATATCAGATTCAGGGGTTGAAATAAGTTCTGTGAAGGACTGGGCAGAGGGTGGCATCTTACTTTCAGTGTGCTACTCTTTAGTGATTAAGAGTAGCAAGCAGCTATTAAGTATAGAAATCTTGTTTTCAACTGCTTTTCTTTTTGCACAGCTGTTGCACATCCTTGCTGTGTACAGCTACTTTGGGTTGTTTTGCTTTTATAAATTTTCAGAATTTACATAGTTTGCTAGTGAATCATGGAAACTTTGTAGCTGCCAATTGTAGAGAGAAGAAACACCTGCATTAAAATTCAGCCACTGAGCACACCATTACACGGAAGCTATATCTTTATGTGAGTACTGACTACTTAGAAATAATGGCACTTTAGAGCTTTGTAGCACAGTTTTACAGTGTTTCCAGAACTGTTAGTGTATCTCAAGACATTTCGAATAAAACCCAAGATCTTTTAGACTACAAGGTTTTAGACCCATCTTCTGGTTATTAAAGGTCGAAGAATTGTTTTTCTGCAGTTAATAGATCCACAGGTAGATGCATTTCTCTAATAAGACAATTAATTGCAAAATCATTAGGAAAACTTTGTTTATAAACATGCATTAGTGTTTTGACCTCATTGGATAATCTCATACTATGTGAGAGAGTTTTTCTTAACATGGAGCAATTAAACCTGGAGCACATGGCTATTGGTTTTGGGTCTTGGATTCTCTAACTTCAGAACATTCCTGCTCTAATTATGGATACAGAAGATTATAGAGTCTCTGTTTAAAAAAAAAAATGGACTGAGTGTATAGCATGGCGCCAGGTTTCTGGAAGGGCTAAAGGAAGATTATGTTGTCAGAATTGTTACCATCCTGCTTTGTCTACAGTATACCTCACAAAGAGGAGAAAAGAAGAGAAATGTCATGTTATAACCTGTCCTGCCTGCCCTAGGGCAAACGTGTGGGATGAGATGAGATGAGACTTCTGCTATTGCAGACAGTCACTTGCCTATATGTGTGTGTCTAATAGCCTCTCTATATATATATGTCTGTGTATATATATGTCTGTATGTATGTATACGTATACACAGATCTTTGCTCCTTCCTTAGTTGGATAGCTCTCAGTTTCCAGACTAAGTTAATTACCTGTCAGATTATAATTTGTAGGGGTTTTCTACCAAATTTGAACAGTTCTTCTAGTGTGCCACCTCTGATACCATTGCAAATTAGATTGACATAAGTACTTTGCACTGTGTTTCCTACTCAGGAGAATTTGCAGAGGCTGTAGTCTTGCCAGGATCAGATTATTACATTGCTTACAGAGAAAAAGAGGAGGTGAGGGAAGAAGATAATGTGACTGCTGCTGCAGAGTGACCTGCCATGGAATCATTACATGACATACAGAGATTTTGACCATGTGTTACCAGAACTTGATTCTGATAGAGCATCTAGGCATCATTTTTCTCAGTATCCTGAGGCATTCATCATAAACCTTATTTTTTGCTTTTGTGTGTAGTTTCTTCTTTCATTGAAGTCTTAGTTCCTTGAAGCTGTGGATAATAGGATATTTATTTGTTTCTTTTTTGACCTGGAACATTAAGTGCCTAAGAGTCTGATCAGTGATAGGATCGCGGTGTATGTGGTGAGAATAAGCAGATGATGTAGAAAGGGGGGGACTTCTTAGGCTGGCTTGGGTGGCAGACAGTTTAGTGGGTGACTACAACTTGCCTCAATTAATTCTCTAGGCTTTTTGACAGCATGTTAAGGTTAACATAGTTTGCTTTTGGCACCTAAAGCCAAGCTCAAGTGCCTTTGGGCTGTCTTCAGTCATCTCATATATAGAGTAGACCAGATTAGCCTATTTGGGTTGGAAGAATTTTGCATTCATTCATGTTGCATCGTGAGGAGAGCCAGGAATGAAGTTTTTCCAATTAAAATGTTTCTGTTTTCTGGATGGGGAAAAGGAATCGGGTGAAATTAGTTCTATAGAGAAGTTCAAGACAAAACCGAGGGAGTCATTTGTATTTTGTTATTTACTAGTTTCGAGCTCAGAAGTCACATTCCTGTTGAACAGCCACGCAAATAGCTGACTTTCACACATAGCACTGGGATGTAATACCATAGTTTGCAACTCATGTCTGCTCTTTTTACTGTCTTTTTTTAACAGTAGTCCTTATTTTTATGAGTGTTATGTACTTGGCAGGACAGTAGTAAGAGGTTTGCTCTGCTGGAAAGTATTACAGAGGTTTTGAGGTATTTCAAGGCAAATTAATTTGTATCTCATTAAAGACAAATACCTTATGCGCCCTGTCTAGACAACTAAGAGATTAGGAACTGGAACGCTACTGCAATCCAAACTATGGTAGCAGTTTCCATAAAACAATATTGTTTTATGCAATTCTACTGTTTTTCTAATACGCGTAGTACATGTAGGATATAAAACAGTTTTTATGGGTTTTTTTCTTACTACTCAGCAGTTTTTGCTGTCTGCTACAGTAACGGAGACCGGCCCTATGTGAAATGACTTGTCGAAATTGAAACCAAACCTAGAAGAGGATATGCAAACACAGAAGTAAACAATAACTCTTAGAAGCACCAATTGCTAAGAAATGTGAACAAGTGGTTTTGGTAGAGCACTTCAGCTGTGGCTCATGTTATCATTGTCTGACAGGTACAGTTGGGTGAGCTCTGGAACTGTTTGGGAAGGATCTGTGGCTACCCCTTATGGAGGTTAACATTGAGTTTTACTTGAGTTACAGGTTTTTGAAAAGGAAATTCCTTTATATCAGGAGCTTTTAAGAAACATGTAAAGGGGCTTTTTGTTCAGGGAAGCTTTTGAAGAATAGTTGTCCCAGTAAATGGTGAGATGTGCCCTCTTGCATTTCCAAGGTTGCTACTAAAAATCATTTTCTAGCTGTTGCACCAACTGCTTTTGTAGCGTTGCTTCCTATGTTGTGTACCTGCTGGGAAAACTTTCTTACCTCTCTGAAATTGGTGAATTTTGCCTCTATACTTTATGGCTTGTGAACTTGAAATCCATAGAGGGTTAGGAGTGAACTTTGGAATGGCTGTTTTGGCTTGCGGCTGTACACACAGTGCCAAGGCAAAAAAAAAGGAAAAAAAAATCCTGCCTCTGCTTCAGCTGTTAGGCAGTTTCACAAGGTTTGTGATCACAAACTGCGACTGGCTCAGAGTCAGCCAGCAAACTGGGCCATACAGCTTACACAAGGAGGGGACAAGTGGTTCTCCTATGTGAATCCCACTTTCTGTTCTCATGGCAGAGCAGTCAGTGACCTTGGCAGACAACTGCTACCGAGTTTCTCTGCTACAGCTGCCCCTTACCAGAGGGGCATTTTCTATTCCACATCCTGTCCGTCCATCCGTCTGTCCTCCTGCCCAGCATTCAGTGTCTAGCTTTGATAGACACCATTAATCACCATTGAAAAGCTGTATATAAAGTCATCAACAGTGCCTTCCTCTGCTTTCTTGGGTTCTAAGCTAAAGTGTGAAGAGCCCAGGGGAAAGGAAAGCTCATTCCAGTCATTTGCCTGTCCCCAACAAATATTGGCTGAAGATACGAACAGTGAAGAGAGCTGTTTAAAATTACGTTTGAAGAATGTCTTTTTGAGAATGTGGGAGGTAGGGTGAGTGTGAGTGGGGAGAGGGAACAGACAAAACAAATGTCAATTTTGGATTTAAAATCAGTGATTCCATTTTGAAAGTCAGACAGTATCCGAATAGACTTGAGCATATTTTCTAGTCTACACTAAGGGTGTTAATTAGGAATTAAGGGGAAAAAGAGCAAAGTAAATGAGCTTGACTGCAGTACATTCTATATGCCCAGCAAAATAGAGTATTAAAAATACTACTACAGTGAGGTGTGGAAACCAGATGAACACTGCAAGCAAAAGCGTGTCTCTATGTGAAAGTAAGCTGACTCTGCCCTTGCAGTTGTGCTTTCATAGCTTCAGCTGAGAAATGCTTTACGTCTCCCTCTTTATCCTTAACTGGGTTGTATGGGCAGACAATGTATGCTATTGACTGGAGCCTGAAGATTGGCCTATCACATTGAAAGGAGACTTTTTCTTCTGTGCGTTTCCATGTGTATGTAAACATTCATCCCAGACGAAAGTGCTCTTGTCAAAACCTATTACCCCAGTTCTGACCAGTACACTCTTGCCCCATCTCGCACAGGCAGCTGTTCCAGTGTTCTGGTAGTTGTGGTCCTCCCATACTTCACTATCACTAAAGTCAGTCAATTTTTTCTCCTCAAGTGTGGAGACTAACCGTTCTTTAGGAAAGCAAACAATGACTTGGCACAATCTGCCAAAGACAAGAAAATTGAAGTTTCTTTCAGCAGAGGTTGTTTTAGCAGTCTTATAATAGAGGGAACCTTTTCCATGAGTTTCAGTGTTTAGTTGGGGTTTTTCTTTTCCCCTGTTGGTTTTGGAACAGATCCTAACCCCCAAATTGCTTTCAGGTGTTGCAGGATATTCACTGCAGAGTACAGTATTATAATAAGAGCCCACAGGACGCTGAGTATGTACTTACAGGTACACAGCATGCTTTTCTACATCCTGGCTTCTGTTGTTTATGGGCCCTGGTATATCCATTTAATAAACGGGCAATCCTGCTTTCACTCGGCATTATTCTTTAGCACTTCTCAAACAGCAGTTCACATAGTTAACTGCTATGTTAAATTAACTGGTATAATATCATAATGGATTTCAGAGAGATGTACACTATTATAAGTGTAGCTAATTCTGCCTTTAGCCATCCGCTCAACTTGTATGCTTTGCTGCATGTCAGAAGCCAGCACCCCCTCTCCTCATACTCCTGCAGACAAAATATTCGGAGAATTAACTTAGTTTGCAGAATTGCAGAAAAAATGGATTGTTCAGAATCTACTGCAGCAGCTGTTGAGGTTTGCTCCTTGTCCAGCAACTGTTGTGTGTCAAGGTAGCCTGATTAGAAAAGGTCTGTAGTCTGATTAAATAACTTTTTTTTAAAAAAAAAGATAAAAAAAAAAAGATAAACAGTTCCATATCTGCATCTGTAAGCGTTACTGAGTTCTGTATTGACTATGGATTATAATACCTGGGTGAAGGAAGTTGGTTTAGAGTGTGGCACAAAACTTCACACAGACCATATGAAAGCAAGCTTTTTCCATGCCAGGAAAGAAAACCATGAAGGGATTTTTTCCTCAGCTGAAAACCCTCATAAAACTGGAAGTCTGAACTGGTGGGACAAGATTCAGTAAGAGGGAAAAAAGAACTTTTTTTGTCAGGGGACTTACTAGTGCAGGAGAAAGCAGTGACTGGAGAATTGTAATCTTGGTGTTAGGTGGTTTTAAAGCTAGAGAGAGAGTTATTCCATGAGCTTAAAAACTACTATGGCAAGATTTCTCCTTTGTGGGGAGGGACAGTTGGAAAAACTGACTACGCTGAGACCTGGCTGTTTGCCTGAAAGTGTATTGAACAGGAATGAAACAGTATAGTTCATTCTGAGTATGGTTTATACAGAGGGATTCATAAAAGAAGCTGACAAAGCTACAGACAGAAAATTGGGCGGAAGGCGCATGGCTGCTGAAGGGGAGAAGTGGCTAACGGAACCACAAAACCTCAAACATACTATATAACATTTGGATTTTGACCAACCTGATTATGTAGCAACACAAAAGCAAACAAGCAGAACACACACTGTACTGGAATAATGAAACTGCAAAAACATTGTGATCATTTATAGCAGCCTAGATCCTGTGATACTAATGTCTTAAAATAGCTGAAATGACTTCTTAATTATAAACATGTAACTTCAGTATCATGTGATTGACTTGAAAAGAATTGAGCCCTTTGCCTTCTGTTCCGTGTTCTGGGTAATCGAACTGTTTGAAAACATCTCAGGTGGCCAAAATGGGTAACTTAGACAAGGCACTGTGCTTTGCGCAGAGAGAGCAGCCTTGTCCCACACAGGGCAAGAAGCTTAAACTTCTTGCTGAGCTAATTTTCAGCCCATCTGAAACACAAAACCCAACTGGGACAGGGTGGAAGAAATCATCAGTTTGCGGAGAAACAATCTAAAAAAGTAGAAATAGAAAATAAAAAGCTTAGTGGAGACTTTCAATAAAGGATGCACAGATGGCAGTTGATCTGCTCCAACAAGTGAGATTAGTATCTGTCAAGGAGCAGTCAAGTGGTTTCTTCAGAAAATTTGGGGATTTTTTTATAATTAATTTTTCTTTATTTTTAATTGACTAATAGCAGAAAGATAGCATCAGCCTTGTGACAGTACAGATTTTTAAGAGGTACCATTAGATGGGGAAACACCTCCTCCCTGTGAGCCAGACATGTCAGGGATACACAAACATACGCAGTTACTCTCTGTGCCATCCTCACTGCCGTACCTGCAGGGTTGTGTTCTGGGAAGAATATCTGCCTAGTTTTGTACACTCCAGCTGTGCAGTGTGGATGAAACGTGAGCCACTTCTACCACAGAGCTTGTGGGACCTCTGGGTGAAGAAACTTCAGATGGGGACCCAGGCGTCCCTCGCACCGTGCTGGCTTGAGGCTTTCTCTGGTGTCGTAGCTGGGTAGCAAAGGCTGATGCAGTAGGGAACTGTGGGGCTTTTTTTCCCCTAGGATGTATGTGGCCCTTCAGTACTTGTCAATCTTAAATTAGCATTCAAACCTGTCTGCTGGATGCTCATATGCAGCAAACAAGGCGGGGAGGAAGCACTGAGTTTGTTACGTGCATTTCGAAAGCGAGCGATAATTGTGTTCTTTGACAGGCTAGAATGTTACTAAATGTAAATGAACTCCATCGAGAGCAGGGAGATGCCAGAGGAATGATGTCAGCTGAGACTCTGCTCCTGCATATTTTGCAATATTCAGATTTATTAAAGGAAGGATTTACAATTCACACATGTAGGTATTTAGGCATTTGCAGCTGTGAGCGTGCAGGTGATGGGCTATGGTGAGAGGCACGAGAGGCATGCCATCGACCAGGAAAACGAAATCAAATAGTGTATGACATCTCCTGCTTCCCAGAAGTACCGGCTTTAAGGTAGTGCTGCTGTTACCATAAAGTCCCAGGAACATTTAACGTTACCAGTCCCATGGAAAGCAGCACTGTATTTTTCAGCATAGGAGCTGTTGCCGGCAAAGATGCTCAGGCACTGCAAAGACACGTAGGTTTGCCTGAGAAGAATTTGTCTGCCCCTTTCAAAGGGGAGCAGAGGAGCAGTTAAAAGGAAAAGGCAGCACATTTCCCCTCTCCCTTGGGGCTGTCCTTGCTGGCTTAGGGAAGCTAAGCGTCCTGTGGAGTTTCTGAGGTCAGTGCTAATGTTGCTGGGGAAGAGGAGGGAGGACAGCGTAAAGCTACCTGGCCTGGGATCAAGAAAGCTGTTGCAGAACCATCTCCCACAGAGCATAAAGATACTCTTGGCTGCTGCAGTGGAGCTTCTTCCCTTCAGTCTTGCCCCGCATTGGAAAAACAGCCAACAAGTAATGCATCACAATTGTACTCTAGTACAAGTAGAATAGATTTAATACAAAGGTCTTCAGGCCTCCCCCCACAAAAAAAAAAATCCAAAAGCCTGCAGAACAAGACAATTTATTTTCTTGATGTTGCTGGTATTAATATTATAGAAGAAGTGAAGCCACCTGACACTTTGAGGCCACACTATTTAGGTATGCCAAGGAGACAGCGTTGTTCTGTCACAGAACTGTGGTTGTGGGAAGAACCGAAGCGAGCTTTTTTCCTTGGTTCCCAAATAAGAAATATAATCAGTCAAGACCTTCTCGTATTTCAAGAAGAGGTCTGGATTTCTGTCGCACAGTGGCAAATTACGCTTTTATCCTTTTCTTCAGGAGTGTATCATTGATGAAGACTGTGAAACGGGGAAATATTGCCAGTTCTCCACCTTTGAATACAAGTGTCAGCTCTGTAAAACTCAGCATACAGTAAGTCCTGAATGAGACAGGATTTTATGTGGTTTTTAGAAGCTCAATATATAAGTTATTGGTGCTAATGAAAATGGATTTGTAGACTGTTTTGAGTTTGGTGGGTTTTTTCTGCCTGTTAACACAACTAAGTTTTAAGGTTTCTATTCTTAGATGCTTTAAAACCTGCACTGTGCTCCTCCTAACTCAAGCTTGACTTGTTCGGTGGCCTAAGGACAGCATAAACTAACACATTGTAGATTGCCAGTGGCACGGGCAAAGAGGAAATAATGTGCCAGCTCCTAAGGCTCAGCTGATGGTTGGTCATTTCCAGCTCTTGATTCACACAACACGAATTACAGCAGCCTGCGCTCTTGCCTTCTTTGGTAACTTGTACAATTGCTGTAAACAATTGTTACTGTAAATGATCCTCGTGGCTCATTTACATTATTTGAATCTGTGAACCTCTGGAAGCAGCCAGTTCCTGTCTTTTAAGCTGAATGTTCTTGGTAAGGAGCTATGGTTAAATTATCTTCTGTACGTAATGGGTGCCTGAGAAGTTCGGGATTTTTCTGTGGTGAAAACCCAGTTCAAGAGCAGTCTGTCAAAAAAGGCCATTTTTCTGACTGTCCCTTTTCATCTAAGTTATGCTGATGGCCTCTTGTGGAACAAATTTCATTCCTGAAAGCACTGGCAGACAGTTAAGTCTACAAGCAAGCAAACCTTGCTGTAAAGTCATGTAATCAGTGGGATTACTATAATCTAAAAGCAATAGGCTGTTCCAGAAATGATTTAAATACTTACTTATCTTGATACCTTCAGAGGACTCTGTTAACTTGAGTGGACTGAATGCTTGCTGAAACACAAGTCCTGACTATACGCTCGTGTCATTAAGAAAGCTTATCCTCCGTATTTTAGAAAATGTTAAACTGATAATTTTTCATGTTAACATGGAATAATTAAAAATCAAGATTGGGATGACCTAACACCAACACCCACCTCCCACCCACTTTTCTCTGCAGTCCTCAGTAGAAATTTTGTAGGATAAAGAAAGTAAAAGTTGGGCCCTAGCTAACACTCCTGCTGTAAAGTGAGCTCAGACTGAAGGTGGCAGGATCAATTCCCTGACCTAGAACCCACACAATTGCAAAACAGTTTTCTTTTTAATTAGCAAATCTTAATAGTGCTAGCATAGTCTGACTTCTTGCCCGTGTTAAGCACTTCCTGTGCGATCCACTGGAAAAGAAATTCTGATTTTGTGCGGCCGCCCAGATGGGGCTTTACACAGGCAGAAAAAAGCTGTTAAAACGCTGACCTACTAGGAATCTTTAAGATGTTAATCAAACTACCTAAAAAAAGAAGCAAAGTGACACACCATTTTTATTAGGTTGATTTATTAGGTGTGTATAGTTGAAACACTGGGACAATTGTCATACAAAGCTATCTTTAGCTAGAGATTTGCATTTCTGATTTGCAAAGAGAATTTTTCCTCAAACAGAACTTTTTTAAAGATTCTAGGTTACCAATGAGATCTGGTTCTTATTACAACTAAAAACTGGATTTTAGTAAGATTTTTTTGCTTTGCTCTTTGAAAGCAATCCTTCTCAACGAATTGTAAATTCCTGACCGCATTTAACAACGGGAAAAGAATCAGTAACATTTTCCATTGATAATGTTTTATTTATTAATTTTTTTTTCCTTGATTGCAAAAGGCTGCTCTGAAATCCATATTACACTGTGGGATGTCTGGCTGCTGTTCCCATTTTGATGTAAATGCTGAAATAAGAATTCATGTTTTGTAGGATTGAAAAGTGTAATAGTATAGGAGTGCTGTTACTCTGCTGCGGACGCTCTTGTCTAGCAAATAGTTTTAAGTATACTTGAAATTGAGAATCTAAGCAGTTCAGTTTAAACACTGGGAATATGACACGCCTATATTTAAAGCACGTATATACAGATATCTTCAGGACCAGGGTCTAATTCCACCATTACCCAGCTGTTGATAGATGCAATTAGTGTTGGAGTGACAGTTCTGTCACATGCTTTTTCCATTTGCAAGCATTGCTCACGGGACGTCGAATGCTGTGGAGACCAGCTTTGCGTTTGGGGCGAGTGCAGGAAATCCACTTCAAAAGGAGAGAACGGCACCATTTGTGAGAACCAGCAGGACTGCAACCCTGGAATGTGCTGTGCTTTTCAGAAAGGTACAGGGGTTTTGCTTTTTATCCTAGTCATTTTATAATACAGGAGTGTTAATATTTGACTCTCTTGGCCAGGTGAAGAGGTTAAATCTCTACAGAACCAATCGGTCATTCTCCCTTGGCTAGTGAAGCGCACTGTGTTAACTTCATTAGAAGACTTTGATAGAATTAAGGGTGAGAAACAGCCTGATAGGGGAACAATGGTGAAAGAAAAGCCTATTGCACGCTAGAGAGGAGACCAGCATGAGAAGCACAGAAATCTACTGTTCCTAAAGGAGAGTCTCAGACATTTAAAGTAGCAGAGCTCCATGTAAAATTTTCACCCAACAGAATAAACCCAAGAGAATTAAAAATGTACCAAATAAATTAATAAGAGTACTGACAGTGGCTTTTCCTTCGTCTCAGCAAGCAGGCCATCAGAATCAGATCACAGATACGTTTCATACTCCGAGTTTTATATGAGCCTTCCAGGGCACCATGCTCTGCAGTACTGACTGGCCAGCCAAGATACGTAGAGGAATGGTGTTCCAGATTATGTTGTCAGTCCACATAGGAATGCGAAACTTGATTTACAGAAGGGAGGAGAGGAGGAGAAGGTATCAGGCCTGAAATCAGTCCTAAATGCCGCCTGGTTGGGGCCCAGCTGATTCTCCTCTTTTATACCCACTAGTGCCTCGCTGCTTTTATCATAGATCCCCAGTATTTTGTAGTGACAGGATACAATTCCATCCATCTTTCCACACCAGGTAGATACTTCTCTAGATAGCTTTTTTCCTGGCTTTTCCTATGGAGTAAGAGGTGACCTTGTACCTTCCCTGACAGATGGACTGCCTGTCCCACCACTGTGCCTGCCCGGGGATCAGGCCACTAGGGCATTTCAGGGAAACAAAGGAGAAAGCTCCAACGCCAATTAAAGGCAAGCCGGTCTGCTCAGCTTTTCCTTGTCAGTTTTTAGCATTACATAGTAGACCTTCCATGTTAAGTAAGTTTGGTTTCAGAAAGTTTTGATTAGACCAGTTTTATTTCCGCCCCCCTTTATCAGGTTTCCGTGTAAAGCATTTTCAGGATTTGAGCATTACGTAGTGGACCTCTGATGTTAAGCAAGTTTGCTTTCAGCAAGTTTTGGTTAGAGCAGTTTTATTTTCTTCTTCATCAAGTTTCTGCCAAAAGCATTTACAGGTTTTACCAAGCTCTAGCAGAGACTTCTTTGTACTCTTATTCTGAAATGAGACAGAAAGAGCACTTTTAATAAATGACTATTACTGTGCAATACTTTGAATCTCTGCTTATGCTGCAGAGATGAGTAAATCGGCAGTAGGCATCCACTGGTGTCAGCAGCACTAGACTAGTCTACTGGGAGGGTAATACTGCTTCTGTAGCCCTGATTTCCTCTGGGATACAAACAAGCTGTATCTTCAATGATGATTATTTCAGATGTGTAAGACATTCACACTAATTTGTATAAGTTAGTGCTTGGCTTGAAATGAAATGTAGTACAAACCTGTTACTCTGAAAGGAACAATACCATAGATAAGAATATTGACTAAAATTGATGGAAAACTATTATTAAAACTTTAAATAGAGCTGTTGATTAGTAGCAGTGGATTTTTATTCTCTACAGTTGTCTGCTTTAGCGGTACTTCAGGGTTTTTCAGGTTAGGCCTAACCTCAAGGCCTTTCTCCGTCACTCAAGTATTGCAAAAGGTTGTCCTAATAAAGATTGGACTGTCTTTACATGTATATTTTTTCTATAGAATTCCAGTAAGATATGGAGCTTTTGCTGCTTAAGATAGAATTTGTTTTGGAATTAGGAACTGATAAATCATATAGAATAAAGCATATGTGTGTGTCTGTGTATACTCATACACACACATACATATTTTGACCAAGCCTGTTTAAACAACTTAAAATTCCAAACACTTCACAAATTTTGTTCTGCCACACCACAAAAAAAATGAGGTGAATGAAGCCAAGAGGAGGAAGGGAGGTTTGATAGGAACATCTGGCAGAGCTGAATTCAAGATTGACACTGGAAGTTACCAGCATAAGTCAACCCCAGTGACGGATCCTGTGTAAATTTCTTACACAGGTTGAAAATTCACTCCTGTGCAGAAACAAGGATGCCAAGCCCCAGATGCCATCAGACAGCTTTGTCTGTTGTAGAATTACTATAACAAACTAAATGGCCGAGTAGTTGCTCTTGTAACCTCATTATTTAGTCTCTGAACGATCTCTATTTGTAACCTCTGCAAAGAGAAGAAATAGGAAAAATAACAGAGTTCTTAAATATACAAGTATTTCTCTATTCAGATTTTTAATCATTAATGCTATGCATTGCAACGGATTCACCGTAATGTTAGTTTTCTTGGGTTTAGAACAGTCTTTCAAATCTCCAAGGCATGGAGTTGTGCAGTACTACTGTATTGACAGTAGCCTCTTCTTGAAGAAGCAGGAGTTGACCTTGCTCATTAAGCATAAACTTCCAATGTCTTACTCCCACCTAGTGGAAAGAACATTAAGTTATGGCTCCTTAATATGCAAGGGGACTTAAAGAGAAGTCAACTCTGTCTTTTCATGTCTTGCATGTAGACTTAAAAGATTAGGTCATCTTAGTTTAGCAGTTAACAACTTCTCATAAAATTAATCTACTCTGGCATGCAGAACTACTGTTTCCTGTGTGCACTCCGTTACCTGAAGAAGGTGAACCTTGCCATGATCCTTCAAACAGACTTCTCAACCTGATCACCTGGGAACTGGAACCTGACGGAGTACTTGAGCGATGTCCTTGTGCAAGTGGCTTGATCTGCCAACCTCAGAGGTAAAGATCGCAACTGGGCGAGCAAACTGCTTGAAATTTTTGAGGGGACTCTTTCTGTGTATCTAATACAGCGCTTGCAGTTTCTTCCACTCTATGAAGTGTTTTAACAGCTTTTCTCATCAGTAGCATTGAAACTCTCCCAAACTTAATGCTTTGTCCCACACAGATGGGCCTAACAGTTTAGGAACACCTTAATCCGGTGAGAATTAAGTTTGCCTATCAGGCTGGTACTGCTTTTTAATCAGTCAGGAAGTACTAGCAGCTGCTGAGATGTATCATTCCAATTTAATTATCTACGTACAGCTTTTGTCCACCAACTTTCTATGTTAGATTGGGCTGTTAAGACTTTTTGCTTGCTTTCATATGTGTTAAAGACATTTTACTATATAAGTAAGTATAAGCAGGCATGTTCCTGTATTCATCAGCTTTACAGAAAGTCACTTCTATCACAGGAAAAAAAGATATCCTTGCTTGCACTTGCCTTCAGTTTCAAAGTAATCTAAGAAGCCAGTTTCCCTACCACTGACTTAAGATCCACTGTTCAGACTTGAAAAATTCACTCTTCAGTATCATTGAGCTTTATGGAACAGGAAGCAGGCTGACTCCATATTTTCTGCTAGAAGCCAAAACTTTTAATATCTCATGCCTTTGATCATTCTTTAAAAGGACAGTTATTTGCATTATCAGCAATTTCACTGGAACAAAATGAGATCATTTCAGTTTTGCAATAAAAGCTTTTTTAGAAAACATACATGTTTATGTATGAAATAAGCTCTCCAAGTTTGTTCCTACTACACTACCATTTTCATTATATTAACTTTGAACACGACAGCATAGCTTTGATAGGGATGTAGATTAATATTTCTCTCTTCTGTGTCCAACTTTATTTCTACTTTTTTCATGCATGAAAAATAACCGGATCACATTTTGTTTCAGAAATGTGATCTAAGAAAGCAAGCAGAGCCGATCTCATCCTTTCAGCACCAAAATTTTAGTTAAAGCACCATTAACCTCAGGGAAGACATGACATTTGCCGACACAGCTAGTAAGAAGGAAAGTATTTCAGATGAGGCTATATAAACACAGAAATGAGTTGGGCTGTGAATATAACTGAACTGTCCAGCTATACACACAAGAACTATTTATCTGCTTAGAGGTATCACAAATACAGTAATGTGCATACCACCTGCCCATGACTCCCAGGGACAGTAACATAAAGCTGCTTCTGGGAATTTGCGTGGTGAATTTGAAGATTCAGGTACTTTTTTTTTTTTATTAAAAGGAACAGCTCTGCTGGAAATGGCCCTTGGCTAAGTACTGCTAGCTACTGATAAACACTGAAACTATCGGATGACATCCTAGAAAATATGGGGATAGTCTGCCCACAAATGGAAGTCTTAAAACTCCTAGAAAGGAAAACGTACAAAGAATTTAAAATACACACAGAAAATGAGCTTCGGGAACATCTTTAGTTCATTTGCCCTTTGTTTCGAGTGAAAGAGGCTGCAGCTTTGAGCAGTTGTGGAGGAGTGCCTGGCACAAGCAGTGGTCACCTTGCACTGCCACAGGGACCTATAGCCCTGTGCTGTCCCACCCAGTGCGAAGACATAGCGCGTGCACCATGGTCAAGCTCTGTTCCCCTGCCTCCTGTCAACAAAGACACATCATTCTTGTTCCCTTTTAAAGTTCCTACAAGTGCGGGATGTTTGTTTGCAGGCAACCGAAGCTACTTTTCAAAGCAAAGACAGCAGCAAATACAGGTATTACACCATTCTATTTAGAACCAAATAGATAATGCTCACAGTTTTTTCAACTCTACAGCTTGATGGCAAACGTTTTTTCTGCATTCCTTTTCAGCTGGAGTATCACGTTTCTTAACTTAGTTATTACGACATGAACAGAAAGGACTAGTCATCACTATTGCTTGCAGGTAGAAGGGACAGGTCGTCCTGAGGTCCGCTGCCATCTTGTGTCCCAGTATCAAACATTTTTTGCTACTACGATCTTCGCTTATTCTATCTCTGTATGTGGAAATCTCATCTTTAACTCTCCAGCTGTCAAGCATGTAAAAATCAGATATTTATGACATCAGCTATGGTAGATCTGACAGTATTATGCATTTAACATGCCTTCATATCAGGAGGGAGTGAAAAAATTTTGTTACGAAAGTAGCAAAAGAACATGAAGACACACTATATAACCAGATGTCTCTTTTCCCAACAGCCACAGCCCTACATCTGTGTGTGAACTGTCTGCCAATGAAACCAGGAACAACGAAAAAGAAGATCCCATAAGCATGGACAAGATGCCATTTCTCAGCTTGATACCTAGAGATATGCTTTCCGATTATGAAGAAAGCAGTGTCATCCAGGAAGTGCGTAAAGAATTAGAAAGTCTGGAGGACCAAGTAGGTTTGAAGCCTGAGTCCGACTCAGCTCACGACCTGCTTTTGGGAGATGAAATTTAAAGTCCAAACACCAGTTTAGTCTAGAAATTTTTGTCTAGTGTCTTGCTTATATAAACCCTAAACACATACTGCTGGATAGAAGTGCAATAAACAAGGTCTTCATTGAGCATCGTTCTCTGTGCACCAAACCTGCATGTCCTAATTATTGTTGAATTCTTTCAGTCCTTGGACCAAACCTGCTGTCAAAGACAAATGAGAAATATATCAGTGTTTCTTCTGGGTTAGTACTTTCCCTTTGTACATTAGAAATAAACTTATAAGTACTTGTACTTATTAAAAGAATACACGTAAGCATAAATAATCTTATTAGTGACTGTAGAAGTGACTTTTGAGTACCTATGTTTAGAACCACTTATTTTTCTAGGGTAAGGACCATCTATTTGGGACTGTTTTAATCATTGTATCTTAAGCAGTTTTTTTTATTTTCAGAAAATATAATCAGCGAAGCTGCAACATACAGATTCTGGGTGTCTTGTCCCCCACCCCACACGCGCTGTGGAAGGATGGAAAAGCTAAAGGCTGCTTACCCTTTTAGATCAATATACCCAGAGCTTCTTTTCAGCTGTGTACAGTGGATGCCATCTGTCCTGCACAGCCATCAGTGTAATTTAAGAACTGGTGTTCCATAGCCAGAGTATCCCTTGGGTTTTATACCTTCACATACGATGGCCATTGGCCTCCCCCACTACATAAGGGGCATACTATCAAAAAAAGCCTACAACATTGTCCATATAAATAACAAATAGCGTATACATCTACAGAACACATTGGTTTCTATATAGAAACTTTCAACTTGACTGTTCAGTGCCTTGTCTCTCAATGGCAAACTATATTATTCAAAATTGCAGAACAAACGGCTAAATGGGCTGAACACAAAGAATACAGATTCTCTACTGTACACAGAATGTGTGAAATATCAGTAGAAGAGCGCAGCTGCAATTACAAAGCTGTGCCTAAGCTAGAACTAAATACAGTGCCACATATATGGCAGCACTCCGCACTACACGAACGCACCATCTTGGGTAACGTCGGTTAAAGGATGTTGACTGTACTCCACCATCACCCACCCTTTGTGAGAGAGAGGGGCAGGGAACACAAATTCATTGCTTCAGCTTAGCAGTAAAATAACCTGAATAGCTTTTTGCATTCAGAGACTTGTGCTTCTCCTACTTGATTCTGTTCCATCCAGAGAAAATTCTTCGAGAAATGGTTTGTGCTTTTAATACACTTCACAGGCATAAATCCACGTTACAAAATGTGATTACCATTAGCAGTTTAACAGGTCATTGATTGAAGAAATCAATAGCAATCTAAGAGTAAATTCCGATCCAAACTCCCCGGCTCCCAGCTGTCTCAAGAAACAGTTTGCTACAATGGCTTTTCCACTATTAATGCTTTTTTGGGGTATAGATTTCACTATCTGTTATTGCACATGGTAAGAGATGACATGAAGCTCCAGCCAAATAACTTCTCGTGGAGCTTCTTCCCAAATAATCCCTACTGCTTATGTCTAATTTGGAACAGTAGTGCACCAATAGCTTAAGAGCAGCTCCTAGCCTGAAAAGTCTTTGACTGCTTCTGGTCTATGAAAGCTTTTCAACAAATTCCTTGGGTACCAGAATTAATGTTAATAAACATCATCATCATGAACAGGAAGGATACTTCAGAACAGTGTGACTTTAAGGATTCATTTTACCACCAATTCTCACACAAGCACATGGCACACATACACATGCTCTCTCAAAGTTCACTGGATTTACCTTTCCTTTCTATCCCTAAGAAAATTAGTGTGCTTTAGAGACAGCCGATCTATACAAACAGAAGAAATTAAGTATCTTTGCAATTTTCCTGTTAATAAAATACTTCATGAGACCAAGAATTGTCTGCAAACACTGCCCTACTTAAGGATAACATTAGTCTCCCTTCAAGTTTTGCGATGCCTCAATCCCTGAAACATAAAGGTATTCAGAAGTTCAGCATGATTTCTGCCGAACTAAGCAAATTAGACACTCAAGGCTTTTTGTTTCTTTAAAATGCCCATGGTCAAACTCAAACACGTTTGAAATGATCCAAATGTAAAGCAGATGCTGAAAAACGTCTCCCAGAACAATCCAGGATATATTCCAGTACACAGTTAGGCAGAAGGAAGTGCACCACTGGACAGGAAATCAATACAAGGATGCACCTCTGTCCTCTATCCAGATTTCTGTCAAGACTTACAGGTTTAAAATTAACTTTTTTGAAGACACTCTCAACAGAAGTTTCCCAAATAGGGTTAGAGATTAAGCAAGGAGATTTTGGAATTCTTTTCTTAACCCTAATTTATTCCATTTCTTAAGATTTTTGCCTCTCCAAATGTCTAAGTTTGAAGAAAATTCATGACCCATTTGATAGTTAATTTTTTTCCCTCTTCCAAAACCTGCAAGGATCCACCGGCAGCCTAAATACATACGTAAATGGTAGTTTCATGAAGTACTCTACCTACTAGATGCTACTCGCTCTATGCTTCCTTTGCTCCTGCTTCCACCTCATCTATGTTGGACAAGAGGCGGCACAGGTCAAACGGAAGAGGAGGAAGGAGGGAATTCCTCTGTCAGTGCCTGGTTCTCAAGCTGCCAGATGCCTCAGGATTTTAGGTTGCTGTGGGTCAGCATGCAAGGAAAAACTGAGCATTCAGTTACTGAAAATCCTTTTTGCTCTCTGGAGCAGAGCTTAGCTGTCAATCATATCTGGAGCTTGGAAGTTTCACTGGGGAGGAATTCAATTCTGGAAAAGGAAACTTACGGTTGAAGAAAAAACTGGTGTGACCATAAATAAAGAGGAGCAGCAGACAAGCTATAAACCACTTCCTGCAATACTCTGTACACACGGGGGGGGGTGTGTGTGCATATACACACATATACATACACAGCCTTACAATTCTGACATTGCCTTGGAAAATTCTATTTGCATGAAATAATTCCATGATTTTTCAAATAAAACCCACAGCATTTAATGATTAAAATAACACAACAGAATGAACAAATGTTTTATTGGCATGTTCATTGTTGTAAACAGCATCTGGCAAGAAAAAGTTTACCAAAATCTTTTGATTGTTATAAATTAGATGGTTTTCCAAAAACTACGGAGAATTGTTCTCTATTGATCTTTATGGACCAAAGCAAAAAATTGCTGTTCCTAGGCTTCGCAATGAAATCACGTTGACCGCATCAGGCTTTGCACCACAACCTGAACTACCAAGTTTCTGTGTTGAGGTGTTAGAGGTTGCCCCAATATTTGACTACATATAGCTACGGAATCAACTCTGGGGAAAAAGAAAATGACTTGAAGTGGGTGGAGAAGATGAAAACTTGTAATAGTCTCAAAAACAAAATGTACAAAAAGTAGCTGAACAAAACAAAAACTTCATTAACAAGGGGAAATACAACCCTAAAGTACCCAGCATCATCAAACATAAAATGAATACAAATTTAAATAGGCAACTATACTTCCAAATGTACACAATGAAGGTTGATATGTGAAAAGAAATACCATGGTAAATAGCTGAGCTGCAGTTCTGTTAAATGGACAGGGCAAATTTTATTTACACATTGAACGCAATATAATAGAGCTGCTCATCGGCTTTCGTAACCTATTGAAAACCAGTTTACCTTGCAACAGCACTTCTGCAAAACGAACCAACACCTGCTGGCAGCTTTCTGCAGACACCCCTCAGACTACCTGCTTCATGGAAGAATATTCTAAAACCTTGCACTTGCAGCGCTTCCATTTCATCTTCGACCCTTTTCTGCTGCTTTTCTAGAACCAATGTGTTAACATTTACTTCCGACTCTCTGATGAGGTAATGCGTGTATCAGTGAAACAAACAGAAAAAAGGATTCTTTCATGGCCTTTGCACAGCTTTTATTATTAAGCTATGAGTATCCTGTTTGAGGCTAGTTTCACTAGCTACTATGTGCACACTGTCCTCAAAAATTTCCACTCGTTTCCCTCCCCGCCCGCTTTTTAGTTCTAATCTTTTATTTGCACATCCCTTTTAGCTTTACAGTACATTTGACTATAGTGCACAACATTATTCCAAGTCAAACAGTGACCCAAGGGGACACTGCGCTTCTGATTGGTAACACAGCCCAATCAGTGCTGGTGTCAGCGCTTTACACCTAATGAGTGTCCTGCCGTAATGGCACTACACAGTAGTAGTGAACCTTTTTATTTTAAACAAAAAATTCCCCAGGGAAAATGCTATAGTGAGTATCAGTCTTGAGTCAAATCTTTATTTGGTGCTCCATCCAGATAAATTTTTAGTGCTTTTTCTTTACGAGGAGAGTAGGTTACCCGGTGTCCAGTCTTCTGGAGCCTGCTGCTTTCTTTTTTCATCAGTTCATTTCTCTGCTCATCTGTTAATTCCATTAATTCTTCAGTTTTATCCCTAAAATGTAAATGTATGTTAAAATTCAGATTAATGCGATAACCATAATTGGATTTCTGCATTTTTTTTCACTTGGAAAAACTTAGTGAAAAACACAACTAAGCATAGTACTCCTTACAGATTATCATCTTCTTCTCCAGAAACTAACAACCTGTCTAAGCCTGTTCTTCCAATGGAGACATTCAGTATTCTGACAGCAGACCTAAGGGAAAACAGCACCAAACAAGCCTATACTCCTCTTTCTACCTGGTCACTCCTATCCTTTATAGACAACTACAACTCTGCTCTTTAGTCGGTCGCAGCACCAACATCTGGAAGCAGCAAGTCAGCCAGCCCCTCCTAGAAATCACCAGCTGCTCTCCCAAATCATTTTCTTTAAGGCCAGCACATTATCAACCAGCTGCTTCCCCCAGACTCACAGGCCATTATGAAAAATACTGTGGAAAAATGTGTTTGTGAGGTTGCCCCACCCACCAAGTTCGGCAGAAATGATAATACTCAAGCTCTTAGTCCTCAAATAGTGTGTCCTTGGGCTATTGTCACCAGCTGATGAACATTTTTCACATTAACAAAATTATCATAACGTTCTTTCTTCCAGAGAAGCCATACTAGCTCTCAAAGAAACCAATTCAGAGAATAAAATCCTTGCTCTCCAAAACCTCCGGTAAGACTCTCACAGATTCCACAAGGGACACGGGTTCTATTTTAAGAAATTAAATCCAGATATACGCTGAAGCATAGCAGCTAGTTTTGCGTCCAGCATTGTTTTCAGTGGTTTGGGAGGGAGGATTGAGTAAAAGGGTGCAGTGTTTGTTTTCTTAAACAATCAACATAATTGATATTCAGGTTTTTTAGGAAGCTGAGGAGCACAAACATTTCAGCTCAATGTTTTAAATCCTCTTTTTCCTTTAAGACAATAGAAGAGTATTTTTATGCTTCTGTCAATTACATCACCACTCAAATCTTATGCACTGATTTTCTGCATGGTTTATTATACTGTAATAAAATACATACCTATAAAATATTACTGCACCGTCATCACAAATGTACAGAGGCCAGACATTCAACGTAGATACTTTAGGATTCCAGTCCAAGTCTTGGTGAATCTCTAGTATGGAAATGTCACATGGAAATGTTCCTCTGCCCTGAGAAGCAGCAATTACTTAGTGAATAAAATGAAACTCATAACCACACATCCATGCCATTAAAAGGTAAAATAGACAAAATCTTACTTACCTTTGCAAATTCTATGTTTTCTAAGGGTATTCCGCTTATTTCACTCAGCTGTAAAGCGAAGAAAAAGGGTGGATTTAACAAGATCCCGCAACAACGTTACACATTGTCCACATAAAGTCAATACACCTGCCAAATCTAGAAGTCAATTACAATATCCGAAAGTCCTCCAATGTTCCAAAGTATTAGTACAAGATTACAGTAACAAGGTACAAATTTTTCAATTTCTGGAGTACTAGTGTGTCACAAGTGACACTTGCTGTGATAGGGAAAGCTATTACCAAGTCAGCTTGGGAAGAGGCAAAGCCATAAAATATGCACAACTAAAACCCATCTCCATACATCTGCGCTTCCTACCGTAACACCACAATTCCCCAACAAGCACCACCGGCCGCTCTTCCCCCTTGCAACCACCTCTTGTCCTGCACCTCCTCAGCGCATGAAGTGCATCATCCAGCCCCTGTTCCCTGCTGCTGCTGCCCAGTCCTGCCCGGCACCTGTCACAGGGGCACTCGGATGTGCCTGGAATCATGGTGCGTGCACAGGCCCATCACTGCCCTGCCCTTAACGCAGGTGTGGGCTGCAGGCTTGTCTCCACGCCAACGCAGATGCTAACTTTGATTTCCATTCATCCCTGGCTGCTTATTTCCCCAAAACCTGAAGAGATTTCTTTTCTAAGATTCCTGCCTCCATCAAATCCGCTGCTAAACCACACGAGTTCAAATTAAACTGACGGTGAGAAAAGACTGTAATTATAGTCATTGTAATTTTCTCTCGTTTTCTCAGGAAACTAGGCTAAATAAACAATACTGACAAAAGGCAGGCAAATCCTGAAATGTATTAGCCCTAATAAATACTTCACTCTGCTAATAAAATTTGTCTCAAAGAGAAGAACTGGTTGAACACATGTTACTACAGAGGTATCAAATTCAAATTTTTCTTATTACTGGTGGGAGGAAAAAGATTAAGGCCTCTCAGAGAGAATGCCGCTAAAATTGCTCCCTGCACATCAATTCTTAAGACGAGTTGGATAGAGCCAACTATCTCTCCAGTTACAAGTGAAGAGGAAATCTTGAAGACTGTATGGAAGAATCTGTAGGTATAACTGCATTTCTACCCGAAAAATACAAGAACGCAGTCCATAGCTTAATCTGTGTACGTACACAAATCAAAGGCTGTTACATTCTATGGTAGCTGAACAATGTTCCTCTTTCCAGCCTATGAACTCCCCAACTTAAAAATGCCAAGTGTTTTAGGTATAAAATTTAGGCAGACTTCACTGATACTAGGATTTTTGCTGGCCTGAACATCCAAGGTGGCCTTCTTACATCTGGGTATTGCCACATTAAAGTAACCATTTCTCCAAGAGTGGAACCCTGTGATACGCTGGATTAATAAAATAGTCTCAGTACGGGACACACCTCTACTCTAGATTTCTGCTAGGATGGCACACGTCTGATTACCTGTTAGAGGGTTCTGGCCTTAAGGAAAAAACCTCCTACAAAAGTCATATTTCTTTCCAACAAAAATACAGTTCAGGCTACTTGCTATAGTTATACTGGCCCTGAGCAACAGCTCTCAGATTCAATTATGAAGAGGCTGAAAGGTTTGATATTTTGAATACCAAAACACTGGCATGAAAGAACAAAGTGACAACAGTTTAGCTTTTCTTTCACATGTGTTTTTCAAGGATAAGGGACACAGGTAATAAATACTATGCTTCTTAAACTTCAAAATATGACTTTTCTTTGCAGGCATTCACCTGAATACTTTGATACCAAACCATTACATGGAGCTAAGAACTAAAGCTTGTAATTCGTGCAGCTTTGGTAGTAGGACGGGACAGGTTCTCACTTCCTGGGAAAAAAAAATATTCACCACGCAACAAGATTTTTGTAGCTATGATGTCTTGATGCTTCCCAAGAGAGGACATCAATAAGACTCTTAAATACCACAAGAAACTTCCATCACATTACACCTTTTACCTTCTCTTTTAATTCTTCAACACTGCTGCTTTCTAGCACTACTTCCTGGAAAGAATCTAGTTTCATCTCTGATGGCCTCCATCGTCTTGATAAAACAGCAAGTTGTGACATGGATTTCATCTTTTCTACTCCTAGGAAAGAAAGAGACATTTATTATATTAACAACACAAAGATACTATTTAAAGTTAGGGGCTTTCCATATCACAAGCATACTCAAATGTGGGAGACTGCACTACATATACATACACAAACTAAGTAACCCAGTAAATGTGCTGCAAGTGGTCCACCAAAAAAAAATACATACAACTTAATTTTCACAGAATATAGTGGGATCTAGCTGCATCTTCTACAACTGGATTGAAGTAGCTAAATTTGGCAGAGCTAGACAGTTATACTTATTACAGAATACTCAGAAGCCCTGTACTCTAGAATATGGCGTGTCTGTGAACTAGATGGGCTGCAGTCATCTAAGAAGTAGTACCTCCAAGACCTACTCAGTACAGAAATAGTACAGCAATTAATTGAAAACTAATTAAAAAAAAATAATTTAAAACTGTAAAGTTTTAACTGAAGAGTGAGCTGACACACATGTCTGTAGGAATTCTACAGGCCTACTGAACCTCTCATGTTTATTTCTAATTCTGGTACTTGCACTGGCAAAATTTTGTTAAAAATTAAAAATACCAAGATTGAACACAGCTGCCAGAATACAGGAGTAACAGCTAAATAAGACTTCTTAAGCCAGGTATGCTTGTGAAGAAAGTTCCCAAGCGAATGGAATTCACATTCCCCATCTATCCGTTAAGAGAAATACTTCTTAATCTAGAGGAAAACCAGCATGGCCTACTTTTTCCCCCTTAAGTTATACTTTTGCATTCAGAATCCAAAATGTTATGTGCATATGCAAAGGATAGCTTAAGAAATTCTGTATTTTTAATTATATTTAAGCAGAACTTAAGAAACAATCTGCTTTTTAACATTTGATTCCAAAGTTGCTGAGATGACCAAGCAACGTTAGCACTTGATGACAAAAGAAGTTTTTTCACTCCTGTCTGAAAACTACTAAATGACTGAAAAGCTGTGCTGACTTCAAAAAACAAATTATATGTGTATTACGTATATACATACACACACATTTGAGCTAAATACAGACATCACCAATAGCACTCCAAAAATTAAATACAAATAAAAGCATAAGGTCTAGGCCCTCCTAGAGTTATTTTTATGTACAACGAAAACACACACATGCAAAAAACTGCCAACAGCACTACAGTATGTCCTAAAGTTTTCACAAACCCTACAAAACAATACTGCTATTAGACGTTTAGTTCATTGCAGCCACAGGAAATCCGCACTTGCACAATCCCCTGCAAAGCTCCATGCAAAGTTTTTACTATTTTTAATTCTTTTGCTTTTTATCTTTTTTTCTAGTAAAACGCCATTAAAATGTCAGCAATATTAGCCTTTAAAAAAGGAAAAAAGGGAAAGTACATCTTCTGATGTTCTCTAAAGAAAATAAAATCTCTAACATTATCTTCACTTCCTCTTCACACTGTATCATTATTACCATCAAGTATTTCCAAGAAGACCTCCCAATTGCTTGAAATATTGATATCTTCTTCATAGATATGATAATCCAGAAACACAGTGCCTGGGTTCTTCCAGGTTTTCTTTCGCAGGCGAAACCTGTAAATACATCACGAAGGAAACACCAAATTTTTATCTGCTCATAAACACTTTTCACTGTGAGAGATCAAAACTGAGTACTTTCTGACAAAACCAAAATACAGCTCATTTATGTGAGGGTTGGTTGGGTTTATCAGGAATAAGCTTATCTATCTGAAATAGTCCTGAGCAAGGTTGCACTATTGGCTCTTACTGCTGCATCATTCATAAACACAAGGAAAATAAGCCTGCAAGAAATGTGTAGGGATTTGGACGAAGAAAGAACTTCCTATTTAGGATAAGAAAACAGAATACTCCCAAAACACTTCTGACAATTTTATTGCGCCTTTTTTTTTTTTTTTTGAAAGGGAAGTTAGGAAGGAGGAGAGGCAGAGGATTAGAAAAGAACTGGTGTCTGATTTATGTACTCAGTTCTACTGCATCAATCCAGTCACAATATAAAAGAATGAGCTTTGATTTTGATATGGAGGTAAATAAAGCTATAAATAACTGAGACTGAACACAAGTACAAAACTTTAATTGCAATGGTTTCTCCACACACGGAAGCACACAAATTTTGTGATGTGTCCTGTAATTATAGGGCAGTAGAGAACATAATCTAAGCACGGCAGTCAAAAATCCTTTAGTCCAGTCATTGTGACAAAAGGAAAAAAACCTAGTCCAGATCTAGGTTTCTATTCTTTTTCTCAACAGGAAAGGGGCACACTTGTCTTCCAATGTTTTGCCCAAGCCTGATTTTAGGCATATGTTAAGGCCCCACCAACTCATTTACAACATCTTACAGGTTTTTCTTTATTCCAGTGAATACAATGCCAGCTATTCTACAGTAAATACCACACCAATTGTCACTGACAATAGACAGCATGTGGAATCAAGCCCCCAAAGCGAGTTCAGCCTTGAGGAGATAACCGAATATGGGTAAAGGGAAGACTGTGCTGGACCAGTGTTGCACACACCCTATGATAATTCACGAGACTGTCTGCTACAGTGATCTACGCTGAGCCGGCATCTAGACAGAAAGTGCCTTTTTTGTGAACTGATTTACTTACTGGTCTCTCCTTTCTGAAAGAAATCTTCCTTAGAGAGAATATATCTTCTCAGATCTAAGCCTGTAGACATGTTGCACACAGGCAATTCTAATTATTCCCTCTATCACTCTACATGAGAGGAGAGGCAAGAACTGCTAAACTAATGTTTATATACACAATCTGATTCAAAGACCACAGTAACTTATTTCTCCTCCTTTCAAAACTTCCGTTCTCCACAAGAGAAAAACCCCACATTTTAAAGTAATATTTAACCAAATAACTTCCAAGGGGTTGCAGTCTCTTTACCTGTCAATTGTCAAGTCTAGGCCACATTGTTCTCGAAGCTGAGGAAGCAGTTCCTCTTTTGACTGTCGGACAGTCATTCCTTTAGCAAAAACTGCATCCAGAAGAAACCTGCACGGCTGTGAACATAAACAGAAAATGATTAAAGACAAATCCTTTGAACAGAAGAAAGTAGATTTGCCTCTCATTCATGGTTTGTGACCAGTCCCATCCGCCTAGCAAAAGAACCATTAGAATGCTTTTCATAAACAAGGTAGGCAATGAATTGATTAAAATTAGGTTTAACTAATTTGTGTAGTGGAAGCCCTTTTGGCAGGTCACTCAAACACTCCGAACACATGCCACTGCAGACATAGTGTCTTGTGTCTGTATTACTAAGTGGTACCACTATACTAACGTGCTAAACAATTTGAAAGGTGCTTTTAAATTAAGTAAGCCATACAGTAATAAAAAAGCCACCTTCTTGGCTTTCTTTGGTCACACAGACCAGAACTGCATGACTGGAAGTTACTTTCAAACTTATTTTATTCCCTGCTTTAGCAGTTCAGCTTCAGTCTCTTATACTTATCCATTAATATCTATTCTGCAGTTTGGTCCAAAAAATAAAACTAGAAATTAAGGTGCATACAAAGTCAACTTTTAAAGACTGCAATCTATGTAGTGGAATAACTTCTACACTTTTCACATCCCAAGACGTAACAAGCAAGTGAGCTGCAATGCAAGAGAGCCATTTTTATTTCAGACTTGTTTTATGCAGAGAGGACTATTATCCAGCTAACCACTTTGATAAGCACTGTCTGCAGTGCATGAATGCAACAAATTATAGTACAGTATTACTGAAAACCACAACCATGAGCAAAACCAGTTTATTACTTGGAAAGAATTCTATATGACTTTCATACATTTAAGGAAAACAAAGAAACAATTATTTTTATTTGTCCTCCATTTACACTGCAGAAATAGACGCACTTAAGAGAAAGACTGTAGATCACATTCCAATTATATACTTGGAACAGCATGAACAGAAATAATCTCAAGTTGCCTTTCTAAATCCAGGAAAACTTGCAGGAAAATGCAGATATAAAAGGGACCTCCTTCTTTTCCAAGATTTTAGAGAAAAGACTTAGTCAAAGTATATATTAATAGTTTCATGAATCGATCTTGAAATATTCAACACCTTACCTCTGGCTCATTTACCAAAAGCTGATAGACCTTAACTCTGTATTCACCCTTCTTAAGGGCTCTTCCAAGTCTAATAGTTATCTAGAAGGTAAAAGGAGTATCTGTTAGAACTGATATCAAAATCAAAATTATATTTCGTAACACACTAAGACCAATGTAATGATTTCATCCGGCAAGTTAACAAAAAGTTGTACATTATGTTCTTACGTTGGCCTACATTGTACCAATTTATTTTTTAATGATTCAAAATAACTTCTGAATAACCTTATTGTCATCAGAAAATGATGAAAGTGTCTCATTCAGCCGAACACTCTCAAACTCTTGATTGCTGGCGTAGACTCTAAAGACTTTGAAGTGAGAAGATGGAACTCCAACAAAAGGCTCCAAATGTTGCTTGAAGGCAGACAGTGTAATTCTTTTATCAACATGCACCATCAGCCCTAAGCAAAAATAAAGATACAAATGGCATGAAACATCGCACCACCACAAAAAAAGAAAAAAAACCCCAAACCAAAAAACCTCTAGTGTATTATTTCCATATATTCACAGTTACCACTTGCAGCAAAAGTACTCAAAAGTCAGAATTATAGTTAATAGCCACATTTACATTTTATCTGAGAGTGTTACTGAAACCCTTTATGAACTTTGCTATATTTTAAGTGTTTATAGGTAACTCCCGGAAGACTTCCAGTTCCAGTTTCAAACTGCTTTCAGGGAAGTAGTGGAGCAAAGCAGTATCTTCTCCATTCAGTAAGAAAACAGAGTCAGATGGAGTGTTTGCAGATAATCCCCCTACAGGTTTTCCCCTGCCTCAAGGGAGAGCCAGAAGTACTTCTGAGCTGGGGCTGGCCAGGCATATGCCACCAACCCCCTTTTTTTTTTTTCTTTAACGGGGCTTTCAGGATTTAAAAGTTTGGTTATTAACTCTGTGTTCTGGAAGGCCACAGGACATGACAAGGCAATCTCAACACCAGATTAAGGGACTTTTTCATGGAATAATTTTGTAATTAAGAAAAAGCCACTGTAGCAGTAAGAAATTCTGGCAAGTAAAGTGAATAGTTTATCCTTAGAAATTGTGTTTCTAAAAATATGTAATCTGGACTACACTCAAACTACAGTATGATTACATTATGTTACAACTCATTAGACTAAGAAAATGCTATTCTGAATATTTAACTGAACAAATAAATTATGTGAATTATAAGTCTGTTCATGTTGACACATTAAAAATACATAGAGCCTTCCCCCTTGGGATAATCATTATACAGCATGCTATAAAAGCCTCAAAACTACTACAAACAAGTAATTCCTGCATCCAACTAGGCCTACTGAGAAAAAAAAAGAGGAAAAAACATAGCAGTTCAAGATCAACTCCAAAAGATCCTTCAAGGGTAAAGGAGTAATTTCATTAAAATTTTAGTAGCTGCAATTAAATTTCTCTATGGTTTTAAAAATGAAAATGTTTGTTCACAAAAAAACCCACCTCACCAGCAAAAAAGATTTTATTCTGTTGACACGAAAACCTTTGCCTTTCAGAGTATTTCTCTTGTATCTTTGTATTCTTTAATTATACTTCTGTTGGTACGCAGGTACTGAGGATTGTTTAAATGATTTATCTTTATGACAATTAGTATGCTACTTAGGCTCTTACACTGAA
This sequence comes from Chionis minor, assembly GCA_013398295.1. Lineage (NCBI taxonomy): Eukaryota > Metazoa > Chordata > Aves > Charadriiformes > Chionidae > Chionis > Chionis minor. Next base: position 61,745 of record VZSF01000964.1, on the reverse strand, counting down.
CTTGTTTGGACATTTTCACGTCAGCCGTACACTTCATTGTACCTGTCCCTGCCCACGGCAGGGGTTTGGAACTAAGTGATTTTTAAGGTGCCTTCTAACTCTAACCATGCTATTATTCTATTGTACTTCAGTCAACGAAAAGCAACAGTCTACTGAATTTAACGATCAATATCAAGTATGTTTGAATTTTCTTTACAGTCAAATGACTCGGAGTTTTCAGGTTTGTTAATCTAAACGTTAACAGAATTACTACTCTGTGAACCACAGTAAATAACTGCATTCTGAAACACGTGGATCAGCAGCAGCAGATGCAACTATTTTCCTTTTGCTGCGACAATTCAGCTTGCTCTCCAGGAAACACCTTCAATATAAGGAAACAGACGTATCACAGAGGTAGCTTTTCATTCTCTTGAAAACAAAAAAGCAAGCCACTGTTCAGATATGTCATCAGTTATTATAAGATCAAAATTAGTCTAGATTTTTACTGAACATGACACCATGTCCCATCTTTGCACTTTCGCTAGCTTTAATTAATATTCATTTGACAAGTTTTTCAATACTGTCATTAGTCTTTTAAACACAGGCTATGAATTAAATAGTAATAAAAGCTGGATTATTTTAAGGTACTTAACAAAAGAACACATACATTTTTGCCCTTCTCCTGAACCTTCATCTGCAGTGTAGGGTTCTGACTTAAAGTACATATATTGTGCTTCTCCTCTGCTCTTGCCACTTTCATCGTATTCACTATCTGTTCCAGAATCTTCTTCTGCTGTGTCCCAGGTTTCTTTCTTCCCCTGATTTGCTTTTGATCGCCTACTACTTGTGATGCTATGAGAATCAAGTCCATTCGCCAAGGGAAGTGGGGCATTGTCCACGTTGCATAAAGTATCACTGCTGTGACTGGAGCTGAGGATATCGCTGTCCACTGAACTTGTACTCCTGTCATTATTTACATCTGAATCCGAGCGTTCCTCAGACTGGAGATTTTCTGGATCGGAAATCTGAATTTGATTTTCAAGGTCTCTGTTTTCTGCTGATGCTGAAGAGTCTATTTCATTTAAAGGTGATTCAATGTTTTCAAAATCACTGGCTTCTGTGCTTTTGCTGCTGTCTCCATTATCCCCCTCCTGCTGCTGCTGCAGTGACAAGCTTTTAAGCTTTTCGGTGCTTTCTTCAAGAATTGCCTCTACAGATTTCATATTACTTACAGGTCCTTTTACCCTTTCACATGCTTCATCCAAGTTGCCTGAATCTCCACTGGACTTCTGATAAACTGCTCGTCTAAATTGAGATCCAGGTGATTGCTCTGGTAATGAAACATATAGTCTGATTGTATTTGCGTGACGATCCAAAAGTTTCCATAAATGAGAATCTGTATACGCCACATGACGATCTAAAGACTCTGAGCTTTCAATAAATACCTGAACATAAAAGAACAGTTTTTTATCATGTAGCATTATTTTAAATAAAGGTAAAAGCCACAATAGTAAACAGATAGGATTGAGCACACATCAGAAATTATATCACTAAGAAACATCACCTTTTATAAAAAATTAAAACACACGTTTTGAAAAAGATAGACTAAGGAGTCCACAGTTTAATAATGATTTAATTTCTCCTTATTTTCACAATTACGTTAAGATTGAAGTATAACCAGACTTACCAGCTGCAGTAAACGCTTATGTTCAGAAGCATATTCATATATCACTTCACATGCACCCTTCACCTGTACACTAATGCTAGTTATGGTAGTAATGAGCCCCACACAACTACAGTTGGCAGTCTCTATTTTCTAGTATGGCACCATAAATAAAAAGCCTTTAAATGTATACATGGGTCAGCACTAGCACAAATTAGAACATAAGGGAACGAATTTCTCTTTTCCCTTTGTCAAAGACCACTGTGCTGCAGTGACAATGTGAATGCAAAAGGGCGTGAAGTAAATGAATAACAAGTCAATGTCACTGTTTTGCTCTCCTATAAGCATCAAAGCATTAGGTAATCTTCCTTCATCACGGATAACTGTTCTTGAGCTTAAATTTCAGAGAGAGGATGCGCAAAATGTGCTAAATGACGTGTTACTACTGTAGTAAAAAGGGCAAAGTAAAAATAAGTAACTTTAAGTTACTTAAGTACAAAGCCACTCTTCTTCTGAATGCATTACACAACTATTATTGGAAACATGCATTAGAATTCTTTTTGGAAAAACAATATAAATTTGCTTGGGGGAATTTGCACAGTAAAAATCACTGAATTTAAGACAAAAACGTGCCAAAAATTTGCTCTTTGTTTTGATATTTGTTTCTTAAGAATTTTAATACTGAGAGCAGGCAGTATCTGAGCAAGTTGTTCAGAAGGCTTAGGAAACAAATTAGACAGGTTTCATAGTAATATGCCAACCTTTGCTCCCCAAGAAGGGTTGACTTTTAAAAATCTTCATCAGAAGGTTGTCAAGCTCACCATCAGTTGAATCACTGTGTATCAACCAGATGTCTGATTCTGAATCTGCTCTACCTTGTTACGTACACTTGGTTACATACACAGCCTACAGTATTCCATCAGCACCACAATATCTGCAGTTAAAAAAACTCCACACAGTACACAGTGAAATACGTGACAGTTATCCACTACAAATCCGATAGATATCCATTCCTGTTACAACACAACAGTGAAGTCTCCATATATACAAAATGAACAAATTAAAAACCAGAACATGTACCTTGTTGCTTCTAAAAAAGCCTTCAGCTTTCAGTGTTTTGCTGGAAACGTTCAGAAGACGCAAGTCGTTGTAGCAACGTTCTAATACTACCCGCATTGTTTCAGCAGGCAGGTGTGTAGCCTAAAATAAGACATTGACAGTAAGGTAACATGCACATACCATGTAATTTTAAACAGTGTAAAAAGTACTCCATTTATAAGATTATTCATAGGGAAAGGAGAAGGTTTGTTTACTGACTTATAAATTGCAAAAGACAACGTGGGTGAAACCTGTTCAGTCCCAGTTCCTTTCCCCCATCCTTTGACATACAGCAAATGTTAGTTTTTCCAAATGGTCAGTAGACTAAAATGGCTTGGCTTTGCAGACAGCTGGCAAATTGTCAGTGATATAAGGAATCAAGACTTTTTAGGGTATGAAGCAACTGAAAATAGAGAAATATTCTCGAGCACCAGGTTTTGCACACTGTTCACTTAATCCTTAATTAAACTGAATTCAAATTACTGAAATTATGCTTCATAACAAATATTATGAAGTTACATCAATCACTGAGCTATTTTACACAGAACTGACTGAGTAATATGTCTGTCTTCCAATTCAATGGAAGCAGTAACCTCCCATGGTTTAAACCATGTTAAAAAAAATGAAAAAAAAAATCAATCCGCTTCTTAATAACAAGTGGCTGCTAGGATGAAAAGGAGGGTTTGTAGGGAGAATGTGGACAGCTTTGGATGTTGAATTTCAATTACTGAAGCCAATGGTGGAAGTTACATGTTGGTTCAGTTACATGTTAACCGTTCACTAGCTCTGCCGCTGACTGGATACTCAGTGAAGTAGTTCGATTTACTAAACCAAGAAGAACATGAACCCGACTCTCCAGCTTTCCCAAAAATCAAATTATCTGATAAGCTAGTAAGCAGTAATGTGGACAGACAGTGGCTAAGTTTGTGCAAAAGCCAGGGTAAAACTCTGGATTGCTGCTTTTAGCAGCTGTGAGCAGACGGACAAGCTCAACTGTAACAACTAACCTAACCTTACTGGACATGACACACAGCATGAACTGCAAAAGCTGCAGGCTCTCCTTTTTGGTATTTAAATTATGACACACTTTCAGAATGAATGAAAATTCTAAGACAAGTCCTTAACGACTGTAAATTACCTTTGAAATTAGCTGTTTAAATTCTGAAACTGTTTGATTCAAATATGCTCGTATGCTTATTGGAGGAGCAACAGATTCAGTCTTCAAGTCAACTACGTGAACCTTTACCATGACCTCTGTAGGGAAGAGGAAAAAGAAAACAAAACCACATATATGTGAGAGAGAATTTAACAGGCAAAGAAAACACACATATGCTTGTCTGATGTACTGATTGAGGGGTTGCATTAAATACATACGAAAAGTAATAAATTTGCAAAGCAGCCCAATTTCAGAATTTAATTTTCAGATTCATTTTAATGCCAGGCAAAAACGTTCCATAGCTTGACAAATTTTAGCATACCTTAAAACTGCTTCATCGGAAACAAGTTGGCAACACAGCACAGTATATAGTTTCGAGTACTGACTTCTTAAAATTTAGCACAAAGTTTTTCTTCTTTCACATATCATAACAAAGTTCTATGTTTTACAAGTTTTATTTTCATGTCATCATGCAATATACAATTTTAGTCTATCCTTGCCTATACACAATTACACGTCTTACCACCAGGTTTATAGCACTGGAAAATCTGGTCAGGTCTTCTTGTTTCCAACAGTAAGTCAAACATGTATGTTGATTTGACACCTCCGAGCAATAAACCCATTGGTGTATCCTCTTCTCCTTCATAAGATCGTTCCAAGTAGTCGTGGAACTCATCGTATTTGACAAGACGACAGCAATCCACAGGAACGGCCTCTTCTAAATCCATTAGCTACATCATGCACGCAGAAAAAAACAAACACCTTAAAACATTTAATAATGGTTTATTTTTGAGCTTATTTTTTCCCTTGTAAGCTAGAAATATCTCAGTATGTGTACATGCAGGAATCCTCTGAATTTACCAATTTCAATTTGGTTTTAGTAAAAACATATGCGTACATCATATGTATTACATACATGAGCACAATATATATACATGTTTTCAAAACCTTAACAGAAGGCTGCATCAAAATGCAGAGAAGAGGGACGTTTGAAAAGTATGCATAAAAGCACGTGTAGGCAGGTCCTGGAAATATATTCAGAGGCATACGTTGCCTAGCAGTTACACCAAATGGCATCTTAGAGGCCTAAGGAAGTAATATCCATTAATTATCTTCTACACATCTCAAGGAGATGTTAACACATTCCAAATCTGTAACTGCCTTGCTGATACTCTCCCAAAGACACATATGGCAAGAACCGAAGATTACAGTAGGTAAGAAAGAATAGATGTCTTCAACTTCTACTTGTTTGTGGTAGGCAAAGATCAACAGATGCTTTGGTGCCCACTGATGTTATTTTACTAGTTACACAGAAGTTTATTGAAAGAATTCTCTTATTACATATCTAATAAAACAATTTTTACCACAGTACAAATAGAAGTGTTCAGAAGTCTTTCAACTTTCTGAAGCTGTGGCAAGTCCAACAGCAGTTCTTACTGTCTGATTTTAAAATAAGCGTATGTAAAATCATACTGCCTTTTAAAAGGGCAGGCTATCTCATTCCAGTCAGAAATCACCTGATAGCTACTAACAGAAAACTTAGTCAATAATCCCCAACCAGAACACCTTTAAAAGAAAACCCCAAATCAACCCCCCAAAACCAACGCACAACAAAAAAACCCTCACAGACAACCCCTCCCAAACACTCCCACAGTATTAAAAATTTAAAAACAGAAAAAATTACATCTAACAGTTAAACTTTTATGTTATGCGTAGCATACCTTGTAAGCTATTTCCACAGCTTCCTTCAGTGTCCTGTCCTTATGAACCTCTAATTTGTTCTCCATCATTATTTGTTTTGTAGGATGCATGCAGAACAATTTAATCTAAGAAATACAAAAGGAAGAAAACTGATCATGAAGGCATTTGCAAATGCCTTTCATATTGGAGTACCTTTAAGTTTACAACCCTATAATTCAAACAATCTAGTATAAAACACATCTTTATCTCTACTTCAGCTATAGGACAGGTATTTACACAACTGCAGACAGAAAAAGTCAAAGGCACAGTAGATAGCACTAGTGTGTATATATGTTTATCTTTTTGCAAGCCAGGATACAACATCTATAACCAGAACGTCTTTGAACTGTAGGCAGCGTGCAAATCCTCCGAAACAAAATGCACGTAGGAAAAATGAATGTGCAATTCCTTTTTTACATAGAGTTACATATTTAGCAACCACAAAGAACCTTCTAATAAAACAATCACTTGATTCATAGGCAGACCAGCTGACTGTCATGCTTTTAAATCACAGATGTCATATTTTGTTTGTTACTGTTGAATCTATGGTTGGAAAAAGATTCCACTCTTTCTGCTAAATAATTATTTTAAATTAGTTTAAGAAACATCATTTTACAAAGCAAAGGGTCACAATATGAAAAGATTTAACAGTACGCAACACCTAACATACAGCATTACATACTCTCTGGAATTCATTTTGCTGAAATCAAGTGATGTTAGATTAGCTAGTTTTGGTTTGGTTTTAATACCAATTCAAATTCACATGGAAGACATGAACTCAACGAAAATCTCTGGTGAATACCTCTAACAGATGCCTCCATGCTTACAGGCTTCCAACAGGTGTACAATTAATTTCAAAGAGTAATTAATACAAATACACTTATCACAAGAGTCCTTGTATTGCAGTAAAAAATCACTATTTACTGTAGAAACATTTCTTACTAGAAATGTATTGTTGCTTTATTCAGTAGAAATTCTAACCTTGCAAGTGTTGCGCTCAATTTCACGTTGCCTCTTTTCTTGTTCTTCCAATTCTCTCTCTTTTTGCACCAATTGTTTAATATGCTCTGGATATTCATGTGCCTCAAGAAACTCTGCCAGTAAAAACAAAGCAATAGTTTAAAAAAAAAAACCCAAAAACTTCCACAGTGGCCAACATCTTAGGAATTATGTGTATATTTAATGGTTATATTTCTTGCCTTCTTCCCTCTCTTCTCCACCCAAATTTCCCACCATACCATGTCCTGTTCTCTTTTTCATGATTTAAATGTAATCAAAGTCAGTCTTTTATTTCCCCTAATTATACAGCAGCAACACAAGATTAATACTCCAGTATCAGAATCTTCATTTTCCAGCCTGACATATTTCAAAGATTAATCAACCTGTCAGCTATTACATGGGGCCAGGCATCCTCTAAGCCTCGGCGAACTAAATCAGAGATGCGAGGAATAAAAGACAATTAAATCCAAGATTTGTTTCTGACTATATAACTTATAGTATATTGTCTCACCTCCTAACTGAAACAGAAACAATAAGAGCTGGTTATAAAGTGTAAAACTTTGTCATTACGAAGTCCTTACATACTCATTTTTAAGTGGAAAAAGTAATTTTATCTTACAATCCATCACAACACTAATACAGGATTACATTGTAATTTACTCAGTGTCACCCAGTATATCTGTTTTTCATTTCCATGACATCCAAAATACTAAAAAATTAGAGAATCTGTTTTCTGATGACCTCCTAATGATCCATAAAGTTTTACTGTACGAAGAGTAATAAGAAGCTATAAAAGGCTTCCTATATGAAAGTTATGTTAGCTTACCCTAAAAATACCATTACCACCATCCTTACAAAAGTTAAACCTCATCACATGTAAAAAATCTCCTTATTCCACAACAGAATCTTACAAGTTAACAAAACATACTTACTTGCATTTCTCGTTGGATCCTTCAGTCTATATATCAGCATGTATGCATTTGTGGAGCTGGGAGAGAAATGAACAGTTATCTGAATTTGTCAGATGGGAAGACAACATTGACTTCAAAAGTTTTTTGTGGTTCCCTGCCCAGTACGGAGCTATGTCATACATATCTTAGCAATGCACTAACCAAAACTGATTTTCAAAAATAAGTATCATGTTATTTTAATGATCTGAAACAGTCAGGATAGTTTTTACTACTATTTGAAGCATCTGCTATTAATTTTCAGCTAATACGTTAAGCACATGCATCTTGGCCATTCATTTGAGTACACTAAAACACCACCCATTTGAGTACACTAAACACCACCCAAAAGAAGAGTAATATTACAGTATTACTAACCTAGCAAAAGCACTGGAATAATAGCCTCTGCTTCCGGAAGATCCACCATATGTCTTCTTAATATCTTCCTGAGTTATCTAACAGAAGATCAATTTAACGATTATTTGAGAAACTTGCAGTAACTGAGATGCATTTATTCTCATTAGTAAAAATGGCATTCCGTAATTTACATATAATATTAATCATTCTAATTTTTAAAAATATTTCTGCTTATTTGCTGACTGCAAAAAAACTATCTGTTTCAAAGCGATCTGTCTCTTCATTTTATAATAACATTTTTATTTTTCTTAAAAGTAGGAACTTCTTAGAAAACCTTTTTCCAGTTCCTTGACTGCACTTATGGATACATGTAACACCTGAAATGCATCAGCAGGACACGTTTAACAGCACAGTCTGGGTTGTAATAGATCTACAAATACACTTCTCTAAGCAAGAAGTATATTTCACATGTATAGAACGCAAAATTCTAAATCCAGCCTGGTCTGTACAGGAATAAAGACTTGTTTATGAACCATCCCCCCTTCATCAAGAAAATAAAAAAACCCTAGAAATCAGTTAAGCTAAGGAACACACATATATGGCAGGACATTAGGATGAAAAGATGAAACAATATGAATGCTTGAAATACCTGCACATAAAATCAGCTTCATTATATGCAAATGAAAAATCACATGCAAAATACAAACTTATGTACTTATAGATGACTCAATAAGATAACTAAAAATACTATTTTTACCTTGCTAACATGCTGATCATTAAAGCTGTACCACTGGTCATCACTAAAAGATTTTATACAGGCATAATAATGGCCACCAGCAGCACTTCCAGAATGAACCATAACAGAAAAGAGCTCATACAGTAAAGAACTCTGGGGAGAGAAGAAAAAGGTGTGATATAAATTAAGTAAAGTAACCAAATGATCATATTAAGTTTTAAAACAATTACACACACTCAAATATATAAATAGTTGTATGTTACAAAACAGATCTGTTTAACAGAAATGCATTACTGCAATAGACACAATGAAATCAGAGCTCTGATATGCTAAACATTATACAAGAGTATGTAATAATGACAGTAAAGAGGAATTTCCCCTTTCGCTGGTGGGAAGAAAGGGGAATAAAATAACTTAAGAATTAAGAACCAAATAACTTAAGAAAAAAACCCATGGAAACATTTCTAAACTGGCTTAATGCATTACTTTTACTTCCTTTCTGTACAAGATCTGAATTTATGACTTCTTATGCTACCTCGGTATTAAACATATCTCCACACATGAAGCAAAGTAATGACTACCTTGTCTGTAGCTACAAAATTTAGGCTTATTTGCTCTCACCCTTCTCTGCATTCCTGAAGATTGCTTCTTGCCCCTTAATGCATATTGCAAAGCAGCAACAGACTATTCAATGCTTACCAGCACTCTGCATTAATCTCTCACAGCACTCCAAATTTGCTGCCATAATCCTTTCTTTTCATAGATGAAAGGATGGAAATAAAGGGTACTAAGGACATACCTTCAGTCTTCTATATACATTAAAAAATAAAACTCAACAATACCGACTCAGACAAGTGTTACAAGAATTAACTATTTTTAGATGACATAGATGAAATACTTTGAAAATTCTTAGCATATACTGCAACTATTATTAAGATATCCAAACCCAAAAGCTAACAACGTGGCTTGACAGCTAGTTTGCCTTAAGAACAAGCAGCATGAACTAACTGGTCAATACTAGGACATGACATTTGTGTTATAGATACATTACGATATTCTGTCCCTGTTCCAGTCAGCTGACTATTAATTTCTTTCTTTTTTCCAGCTAAGACTGCCAGTATTCAGAACATTTATCAAAAAACCCTCTCAAACGGTTTAAGGTAAATGTAAACAGGGACAGATGTGCAGTTTAAAATGCAAGTCGGCCTTTAAATATTCATGAAAGTAACACAGCCAAACAGCTTCCTAAAAAGTCTGAGCTATTGGCCAAATTTCAGAGGGGTTCACCGAATAATGACCCATGCAGTACACATTGTAGACACTGCCATAAAACTCAAAAGAGTTTTGATGAATTTTGTTTTAGCAAGAAAATTCAATCAGGTTTCTTGAAGACCTCTGCTAATTTCTATGTCCCACAGAAGGATGACTGCTACCCTAGGCTCACTTGGGCTCAATTCCTTTATGTTAACTCAAGATGACTGAACAAGTCTTTAACATTTAGACCCATCGCCTCATCTATACGACCATTTTTGTAAGGACAAGAAATGGATGGCAGAGATTGATCAAAACTTTCACATCTTCTCCTACTAAACTGCAAAATGCTTTTGCACTCAAAGCTGGTAGGCCTTTAACAGCTGACCTCAAAGAAAAAACAGTGCTCACAAGCCAAAACAAATTACCTGGAAATTCTCAGTCTGACAAGCTGGGAGGATCTTTATCTTCAGGTGACTTACCAATCAGGTTGCATGCTTGCCTTTGCTGCAGTCTCAATTTTTGGAATTTGAATAAAAAATACACAGTTCCACCCCCAATATCAGATTTATTTCTATTTTCATAATTTACATTTTTGGTGGGTTGACCCTGGCCAGCAACTAAGCACCCACCCAGTCAGTCAGTCACTCCTCCCCTCAAAAGGGATGGTGGAGAGAATTAAAAGAACAAAAGCAAGAAAACTTGTGGTTGGAGATAATGATAGTTTAATAAGTGAAGGGGGGGGAAGCAACAACGCAAAGACATTACTCACCACCTCCCACCAGTAGAGCAATGCCCAGCCAGTCTCTGAGCAACAGCTACTTTGAAAAGCCCCCAGTTCTTACTGCTGAGCGCGACATGACATGGCAGGGAACACGACACAGAATACTCCTCTGGCCAATTCACGTCAGCCATCCCAGCTCTGCCCCCCTTCCAACCACTTGCCCACCCCAGCCCCACTCATTACAGGGGCAAAATGATAAACAGAGACAGCCTTGGTGCTGTGCAAGAGTTCACACACTGGTGTGCTGTCAACACTGTTTTTGTCACAAATCCAGAACAGATCACCATACCGGCTGCTATGAAAAAAATTAACTCCATCCCAATCAGACCCAAAACAACATTTTTGTAAACATACCTTTTCACTGCCAGCTTTAGAAATTCTTTCTGCTGCACTGTTGCTTTCAAGGCAGATTCCTTCATCAACTCCATCATCATTAGAAAAATCATTGCTCATCTGATCACTGTGACAACTGCCTTCATTTTCAGCTCCACTATCAGTGCAACTCTCAGTCTGAGGAGACTTCTTAAAAATAAGACATACATATAACATTTGAAGTTACATGGAACAAGAAATAATATGTTTGTGAAATGAAAAAGTCCCAATCAGCAAAACAATGGAACTCCTCAAAAGCCTAGAGACCTCTGCAATTCATCATGGAGAACGGACTTGTTTTTTTAAGTAACTCTCTTCAGTCCAGCTCTTAGATCAGTTATTTTCTGGTCTTGTGTGCAACTGCATGGTAATTACACGATCTCATACTTGACAAGATTACACCCATTATTAGCCTACTCCATTTACCAGTTATCTCCATTAAATACCTGGAAGTCTAGTATCAGATAGGAAATCCTATTGTAACATGGCCCTGTTAATCAGAATTGATCTGACTGGAAATATTTTCATCCACATTCTAAGATTATTTTTTTCCACTTCAACTCACTGGACAGAGAGTCAAGGTATTACAGTAAGACTGATTAGCATTCTATTAGCTTAAAAACATGATGTCAACAACACTACGAATGTAGTTCATTTAGTATAAGTCAGTATATCCATCTCTTACCTGATCCTCTTTTCTCTGGATAATTCTTTTCATTTTCTGACAGCTGTTAATTTTGTCCCAAGTTCTACTCTCTCAGATCAAGCTTCATTCTCATTTAGCTCCCCCCCATTAACAATTTAAGAGGTATCAAATTGCTTAAATGGCAAAATTCATAAACCTAAGGTTTATATAGAGTCAGAAAAGCCCCTCCACATGCACATCAATGCAGTATTTCTCTTACACCACTGCAAGCTAGAAAAGTGACATAGTGTTTTCAGGAATGGAATTAGAGGAATATATTTAGTTTTTAGTGTACAAGGCATATTAAATACTTTTTGGTGAATGTAATTGCACAACATGAATTTTGGGCAAAACCAGAAGAAGATGCAAGTGAAAAATAAAATTTTAGAAAATCTCATTTCTACAGCATACAGAACATTGTGAGTCAGAGGGAAGGAATTAATCATTAATGTTTTCTGGACTAACTTCAGTATTCAGAGTTTCAAAACTTTACATCACCTCTTGTGACCAAAACAGATTCAGACACAAGTTTAAGAAACATGATTCCTTCTGGATTTGCAGTGTATGTAGAAGCCCTTCAAGAAACTTCAAGAAAGATACAGACTTTTCTCTGAAACCAAACACTTTACCTCATCTTCAACATCAATGAAGACGCTCATGTCTAATTCCTCAGGAAAAGTCATACGATCATTGAGTTTAATTCTGTGCATAGTGGTATAATCAAAGTCAAATCTCTTCAGCTGTAATGTCAGCAGATATGGAAAATGCAAGAACCGCAGACCCTAAAAGAAGCAAACACAAGATTATGCTACCATTGTCAGGATTGGTATTTACCAAAAGCAATTATCGCAAATCATTTGGACAGTCTTTACCTTCCTTGCATCACATTTCTTCTTACATCGTTCACAAAAATACTGATTGGGGCCATCAAGAGTCTCAGGCTGAATGAAAGCATGCAGTGCTTCTTCCTAATAATAAAAAGATGTTACCTGATTTTTAAAGAATGTTTACTATGTAGGTATAAAGCAGAACTGTAAGTTTACAATGAGACTGCAAACACAGAAAAATTACTTCAATTAAATCTACAATGAAAATTTGATTGACATAAATTTTGATACAGACACAGTGTCAGTAAAATATGAAGAGAAATGAGCCTCTCTACCCAGACCAAGGTTAAACAGTCAAACCACAATTACTACTAACTACATTTCATTCAGTATTTGATGAATCCAAATTGTCTTAAGTGAACACACAATATAAAGTGACATTTACTCCTGTTATCTTGCACATCACATTTAGTCATGTCTGCTCGATCAACTGCTGTGAAAATGAGCTTATTTTTTAACCCTACTTTGGCCCTATTCTCCCAGAATTTTGAGATGGTGATTCTGCATTTCAAGAGGAATTTTTCTCAACAGATACCACCCAATAATTACTGGGGTGGGAGGGAGGTGGCAGAAGAAAATGTGACTCAGTTAGTTCCTCGGTGCCCTGCCTGAAGACACCCTTAGTCCCATTCTCCAAAGGGACTTAGGAAGCTACATTTGAAGATATTAAAGTGAAAGGTGGAGAAAGGACAGAGGGAGAGTATTTGAGCTTCACACCCAAAGGAGTGAGAATCAGATACAGCCATCTCCTATAAAGACAGAACTAGCTTCCTCACATAAACCTGATGAAGCAACTGACCAATAACTGGAATTTCACCCTCTGACAGCTGCCTAAAAGTTCTGTCACTAATGCTTAAATCCAGGAGTTAAATGATTTCTACTTTGCTCCTCTCTGCAGCAAGCAATATTCAAAACACAACCAAACTGACCATTAGTCCTCCTCCCCTACCATAATTTGCAACAATGATACTGCACGTAAGTTGTACACACTTGAGAATAAACTTGTTCAAACTGAATATTCTTCCTGAATTTTCATGGGTTCAGTGAATAACTTTACGCAGAGATTTTAAAAGTTAAAACCTTTAACCCAGTCAGCTTGTAAGCTGACAGGCTATGGGTTTCTGCACTCCAAGTGGAACCCAGAAGTACTCGATTCAGCTATGGAGGTGGAAACAAATACAACTTGCATATTTGGACATTCAGTTTAAAGCAAAGAGAATCAACAGAAACAATGTTTTTTGAAATCATGGTCTCTTATAAAGGACTGCAGCTGCTCCCTGAAGTCTGAATAAGTAAGAAGAGACTCAACAGGGCAGAGCAAAGTCACCAACTGTAACATGGCTAACACAGAACTTAAGATTACTATCTCACTCATGCTGTTAGGTAAGCCACACTTCGGGAGGAAATCACGGATATGCCAAGTTCTTCAAAAAGCCTCCAATTCTTCCCTTCCCCTTTCTTTCTGAGAACTCAGGGAACCAGCAAGAACAATAATAAAACAAATGTTTACAAAAGCTCTGTTGCTGTTCTAGGAGAAAGGACTGTATTGCAGGTGACAACTACTCACAAATGAAAAACGTGCCAAACTCAATAGGAACAACTGTACATTGAAGGCAGTCACCACACACTACCATTTCTGGATCCAGCCAGAAAAGTCTTTGAACAGCCCTGAAACCACAGCTCTTGGGCAGAGAGACCCTCTAGACACATGAAAAGTTTTCAGAATCCGAATTGAACTGCTTCCTACGCATTTACTTCCAAAACCTACAGAGGCTGAGTTGCTTTTTAGTGAAGGGCAACATACAGCTAATGTTTAATAAGATTATGAACTGAGGTGGGAGGAATCTCATTCTAAAATGTAAGAAAGAAGACCAAACACGTTATAACCCTGCTTAAAAAGGGGAAGAAATGGTCTACCACATTCTGACTATTCTGTATACTAGTTAAGGAATTACCATTCAGAACTATTTAAATGAAAACAAGGTAATAAGCAACACAGAAAGTATGAAACACAGACAACGTCACATAATGACCCCAGAACTACCTGTTATGAATCAAATGCCAATTAAGACAATAAAAATGTTTTGAGTGCAAGAAAAAATTTGTAATTCATGCGTCAACATGAATATGAATGATGGGACACAAATGATTATATAATGCTCACATAAGACTCTGTGATGTGCAATTTAACAAGGAAACATACTTTAAATTTTTACATATAAAAAAAAATCATGATCTTTCAGACCCCCAAGAACTGAATGAAGTATCATTACTTCAAACTACTCTTGTGGTTTTACTGCTTACTGCCTGCACATAGTGAGCTGTGCTTTGAAAAACCTGATTAAAACTCTTGAGAATTCCACTATTTTTGACTTGTATGAATATCTGTGTATTTTTCAGTCCTCGTGTAAGTAACATCACTGTTCATCATGTTTACTTATTTATGTCTCCTACAGTTTTGTCCTATATAATCTTTACACCAAAGTGAGTTCCGCTGATTAGGATGTTGCTTAATACAATTCCTATTCTAATGCAGTTGACCATTTTCTACTCTGACAGTTTACTCAGCAAAACCAGTGATAAAGCTTCTACACTGCACAACCTATCACATGATACCCCCCATTTTTGTGTAACTTGACTTTAGAGTAAATGTTACCTTTGAAGTTATCTTCAAAGAGGTAACTATTATGTAGTCTTAGAACTATTAAACAGTTCCACCATTCCTAAACACACACACACTTCAAAATATACCATAAAAGATCAAGCAATAGATTAGTATGACAAAGGCTATTTAAACTTTTTTATAGTTCACAGAAACAAAACAACATAGGCTGAAAGAGACTTCTGGAGATACCTGATCCTAACTCCCTACCCAAAGCAGGTCCAACTTAAAACACATTGCTCAGGGCCTTGTCCAGCCAAATTCTGAGCACATCCAGGTTTTAGTATTCTGATTATGAGATTTCTCACACTTAACATACTAAAATGCCATAACAAACAGTTCAAACTAATTATTGTATGCCTAAAGACAGACACTTAGGACACACTCTGCTCCACAAAAATGCATCATGATATAGTCAGTAGTTTGACAGCTATCTTACTGCAAACATTTGTATAAAACCTATGAACAGGAGCAGCAGAACCTTTATGAAAAGTTACGCAATAAATAGGAATTAGGCAAAACTGTTAGTGGAAAAAACTGGAAACTAATTGCCATCTCAGATTTTTAGATCTCATCTACTTTTCCCATGTCCAAGGAACACGCTCAACTAAAAATGTAAGATCTTGCCGTTACCAATCCAGCTTTTAAAAACATAAATGTCACATCATCTGTATGCTAACTGCCTTCCTTTAACAGTTTTAGTTGGGCAATGACACCACAAAGTAAGTTCACACAAAAGTCCAAACTAATTTCTACCCAACAACAAGCCTACTTGTATGCATACTTGCACTGTCAGAAGAGAAGCTAACATACTAAAGATCGTTAAAACCAGCAACACTTAATGAAACAGAACTGTACTTGCTACATCTCCAGAATACTTGTATTATTACTAGCCTTCTGGTATTACAAAGCCATTTCCACTGTTTTCTAGCAGCGTGATTTCAGCATGTGAGCTAGTTCCCCATCGCATCCACTCTTCTCTTGGCTGTTCTTCATCTTGCAAAATTTTTATGTTTTGCAGTCAAAAAACCTCTTTTTAGGTTATATCTAATGCTGTTAAATTCTACGAATTCTAAATTCTATGTTAAATTCTGTTAAAATCTATACAAGACATACTAGTACCTACAAAAATCAGTATATGAATTGCTGCTCCTGTTTACTGCCCTGGAATAAGCTATGTATTTTTATGTCTGTATTTCTACTGACTTCAAGAAAAGACTGAGTCAGTCCTTTTTTTAAACCATACCCTTGAAAAATGCAGATAGTATAAGTATCTTTTCCGAAACTACCTTGAGATAGACACTGACAAGATCTCGGTGCTCCAGAGATGCCCTAATGAGTTTGGAGCTATGTAATCTTACTACATGAACTTGGGAGATGGATTGCGGAATCAGAAAAAAATTTCAAAATGCAAACTTTAAAAACATACAGAAGAATTTCAGAATTAACTCGTATTAGGAAATAAGGAAAGCATAACATTATCCTTCCCAGTTCTTCAATGTTCCCATATATTTAAGAATTAATACATATATATTTATAAATGCAACATTTCATGTATCTACATTTTTTTGGCAGTACACAATGTCGAACAGTGGGATAATGCACTTTATGTGGCATTCTACAGATTAACCTTAAAGCTCACACATCCATTCTCTCTTATTAGAAAGTAATGGAAAATCACTTACCTCTAACTAGAGTTCTTTGAAGGTAGTATCCTCCTTAGATCCCCTATCTTGGGTTGTGTCGCCTGCTGCAAGTTCCCTCAGGAGCTGACTAGCAAGGTCTAAAAAGTTTTACATTCCCTTCTATAAGCCCTATTAGCGCATGTGTGAAGTTTTTTGATCTCATACCCTTTTACCTACACCTACTAAATCACCATCATCTATGGATCAATGGAGGATACTACCTTCAGAGAATTCCATTTAGAAACAGGCGATTTTTCCCTTCTCCAAAAGCAAGTATCCTCCATATCTCCCCACTGTTGAAGACTACAAAACTAAAAATTACATCTGCTATAGATAATACAAGTGCAGGGAGGAGAATAAACTGAATATAATCAGAATATGAATTAAAAAAAAGCTCAAAAATTGAAGCATCAATACAAATTGCAACCATGTAAGTCTGTGTAACAAAAGCCTTAGAATTATTTTCCTCAATGTAGTAAACCCAGTAAATGCTGATTTACAGGAGAAATATCAAATACTACTAAAAGTAATCTGGTATTTAAAATCTTAATTGTTCAAGCTTTCTGTGTTTTTACAAATACACAGTCTGGTTTGGGATTTTTTTAAGCATTCCACTATAGACTTCTCTACTGATGAAAAAAATTTGAGACAAATGTACAATGCATTGTTAAATGCAGAATACAATTACATGAATATTTTTCATTACTTCAATAGATCAGAAAAATCAGAAAAAAGGTGAAAAGGGAAGCCATCTACACAAAATATCAACCTGTATCAATGGAATGGCAGCTCAAAATACAGCTTCAATTAGCTGGATAGTTCTAAAAATCTTTAATGCAATCTTAGAAAGAATTCAAAGGACTTTAACTTGAATCCTTTCTGAACGATCAATGACCCTTCTCTTTACTACTTCTCAAGATCGGTATTTAACGTTTTAAAGTACAAAGTACTTTGAACTTACACTGCAGTTTAACTTAATTCTAATAATTCTCTTCTTAACAGAATTACTGTTAAGAATTATGGACTATTATTGCTTAAAAATATTGCCAGCATACTAAATACAAAAGGAAAAATACTTCATATATAATAAATAATCCTAGTAAGCCAATTACACAACAAGTGTTCATTTAAAACCACCTTTACTAAAAGATTTGTTTTATTTGTTTTAATTCTTTCACACAACTTCATCAATAATACAGGTATTTTAAGCCACAACAGTGGAATTCCAGTTTATAATAACTTCTTTTTGGGGGGTGGAAAAAATAAACCAAAAAACTTCCACAGATTTACTAAGCAATATATATGCTTGGCAACATCTGTAATGCTGGAACAAAAGTGATCAAGAACACTGATGTATGATAGGATTTTTTATTATCATTAAATTGCTTGTTAAAAGCATATGGTATTTGAGAAGTGAACTTTAAAAAGCACAGCAACAACATGGCAATTAAGCTAAAAATTCTAAGTCAACGTTCTGTTCTTTCACTAAGACTTTTCAACAATGCTATGAAAAAATTTAGCCGATGTGCCAATAAAGAGAACAAACCAAATAAAACTTAGTGATCTCATAAAAATATCTCAAGTAAATGCTGAAGATTTTATCAGTAAGAAAATAATTGATTACTGCAGCCGTAAGGCAATAAAGTTGCATTTCCCCTCCCCTTATACATGCACCAGTAGGACTCATTGAAGGGCAAAAGAAAAAAAGAACAAAACAAAAAATAACCCAAAAAGCCAAAAAAAATCTTCTAGAACTTGCTAGCTCGTTCACTGCACAAAGACGAACACCCCAAGATGGAGTATCTAGGATGATACTTACCATGTAACAAATTATACCACTGTCGCATTATGTATTCTATGTGTGTATGGATGCACTATTAGTCAGCATAATAGTACACACCACGCTAGCAAACGCCTGGTTGGAGCCGTACGGCCGGATGACCAAGGGAATATCCAGGTAAGTGTCGATTCTCCAGCCTTCATAGCCGCATTCTAGACATCTTACATAGTCCTTCAGTTTGCCTTGATACAGTTGATTTATAAGATCAGCCTGAAATAAACACATATTTAATGGAGCTTTAAACAAGGGAAACAAAACGTATTTCCTTTCTTTAGTTTTACAAGAAAATGCTGTTTTAAAATTAAGCGTTAATTCCATAGCTACACATTTAGAATACCATTCCCCAGCAGAACATCCATCTCTTGATTTCCTGTTTTCCCCTGCCCCACCACCACACAAAAGGTGGATCAAATGAGCTTCTGAAACCACTTTACATAAGCTTCACAGTACACTTTACATCACCTCTTAAAAGTGACTACAAAACCACAAAAATTGAAGTTTGTGTTTTAAAAACAAGCCTGATCTTGCAGACATTGTCAACAGAGTAACTGATACTGCAGTCCTTCCCTGTGTCTCCAGAGGTAGGTGCAGAAAGCAAAAGGAAGTATTCGCCAATCTACAAACCCAACAATTGGCCCACAAGAAGTTGGCCACTTCCCAGAAGCACGTGTAACATGTTATGAATATATTCCTAGCTTTCTCCTACATTAGGAGAGTGGCTTGAGCTGCAAGAGCCCGCAACATTGCCTAATAAATACTGACAGCAAGGAAGCTATCGCAGGAGTTACACAATCACTTTCTGTGCTTCAAATAAAGAATAAGTATTTAGAGTTCAGAATATTCCACTTTTAACTGGGGAAGGGAAACATAAGCAATACACTCCCAAAAGTCATATGTTATATTAGCTTAACTACTGCATCAAACAACAAAACGGACCACTATTGCAAACTTTCAATAACCCTGTATTTAAAAATCAGTTAACAGTTTTCACAGTCATCTTTAAAAAAACCAACAAGCCCACAACACTATCTCACCACTGAATGAACCGAAGAAAGCTTTTACACAATTACCTGTTCTGTCTGCTTCCATTTCTGCTCCAAAGCATCAAACATGACTCTGCAAAGCTCCTGTACATCATGTTGCTGCCATGCTGTTAAAAATTGAAATTAATCTTAATTAAAACCAGTGATGCTATTAGCCCGAACATTCACTACTGGGCCAGTGCTCAATGTCGCAAGCAGCTGCCTCTCAAGTTAAGGTAGAAAAATAAGCATCCAGCTTGCTCACAATGTGCGTGTATGAACAAGAATTGCGTATCTAAGCAAGAATATGTAAAAAAAATACAGAAATGCCAACATACACTGTTATAAAATAAACTGGTTCTGACTTATTTCCCACTTTGTACTGATTTTCTAAAATTAATTTTTCTTCCTTGTAAGTTTAAGAACACTGAAATGCAACTCCTTATCATTATGTTATTACTCCATGGAAAAGTCAGCAGGTTATGGGACAAAATTACACTATGCAAGTGTCAAAAGGACAAATACAGTTATTGATTTTATGGAATTACCCACATTATTTTCTACCAAAGTGGAACAAGTGCATTTGACATTTGTGATTCAGAACAGATGCAAATTTCTCATAAAGAGCTACTTCTTTATAGAAACAATTAACAACTGTAATGCCAGTTTAATTACAAAAACATCATGCTTTTTACTTTAACAGCCTAAAACTTAGACATAATTTCTTTAAAAATCAAACACAAACACAACAAAGTATACATTAGGCTATTTTGCTTCCACCGAAACAAAGCGTATACTAACAATTATTTTTAATTATTCTGGTGTTTTTCCCCATTGAGAGCAGTTTAGGCCCCAAACAGGCAGCTGCTGAAGCAAACCACACAAGCATAATAGCTGCACATTACCCTCACTACTATCCCATCCAAAACTCCGTGTAACATCTGTTGTTTCAATTGCTCTTTTTTTGCTGGTCTGGAGTAAAACAAACAGTCTTTGAAGCTGGTAGGGGATACTCGTCACAGGATCCTCTTCAGATTCTTCAAATTCCCATCTATTCATAGCACAATATATTGACAATTAAAAATGCTTTGAAAACATTACTCAAAAAGACATTTAAATCAGCATTTATTACATTTCAAGTGCTCTGCCAGATTACTGAAGCTAACTGAAACTCTCTTTCTTGGGAAAACTCAAATGAAATTGCTTTCCATTTCTGCACTAAAAAGCAATACTATTCTTTAGATGCACAAACCTAATGCGAACAAATTAAATAGTTTTGAAGCCATTCACTGGACAAATACAGACATGCAGTGCACTCAGTATC
Source organism: Chionis minor (assembly GCA_013398295.1). NCBI lineage: Eukaryota > Metazoa > Chordata > Aves > Charadriiformes > Chionidae > Chionis > Chionis minor. The sequence goes on along the minus strand of VZSF01000964.1, from coordinate 40,558 downwards.
AAACTTATTTTCAAGTTTGATGTTTTCAAATGGGGTAAGTTCTTTCAAAAGCTTGTCCCTGCCACAGTCAATACCATATCTCAGTATTTTACTTATTTTGCTAAAAATCTGAAGCTTTTAAGCAGATATAATTTATAATAGTCTATCCAGCTTGACTTCAAGTATGCCTTTCAGCACCCAAACAAGAAAATTTTGACAGGAGGAATTCAAAAGGGTGTCCTACCAATATATACCAGGACAAATTTAAGAACAGGTTCTGATTATATATACTCACTTATATAATGCATTTCTAAATTCAGGAGTCATGAAAAGCGTTTGCAGAAGGCTGTTCAAGTAGCAAGTCATTGCTTGATTTACTAGCCCCACATAACCTAAAAATACAGGAAGAATGAGATGGAAATAATGCAACAAGATGAGAAATCACTTTAAGAGTTAAAACATTTGACAAGAAAACAATTTTGTGATAATGTTTATTTAAGAACTGCACCCAGCTGTTGTCATTTATTGCTATTTGCACTATAAAAATATTACAGTTGCTCACTTCTGACAACAACAGAGTAATAGTTTACACAACAGAAATAATTTCACTGAATGACACAAAGCTATTTTAGTAATCATGAATTATGTTTCACAGTAATAACCAATATCTAACGTTGAATACTGCACCAATGGGGACACGGGTAACTGTAAATATTTTAATAGCTGATTTAAAGATTTACAGAAGAATCTAGAATTTGTTAAGAAACAATTGTGTACTAGCTTACTTATTGCCTGATGTCAACTAAAAATATCCTAGTTATAATGTAAATATAATTTGTTTCTGCATTGGCTTGTACTATCATCTCAGAGCCATAAATAATAAAAAAAATTCCTTAAATTGCCCATGCACACATATCTTCTAAAACCCTCTCCCATAATAACCAATTAAAAAAGCCATTAAAATCAGTGTTGTTTTTATCAGCTGAAAAGGGAATTATTTAATTTTGTCTTACTGTGATGTTCAGATTTCCTCCAAAATATACAGTATTAACAACAGTGGATAAGTAAGCAGCATACACTGAAGCCTAGTATAATAAAGACATTAAATATGCCTCTTTCTACTCTGAAGCTCTTAGTAAGTATAAAAAAACCCATCTGTTTCATACTAGTAACGAAAAGGCAGCTACTCCATGAAAAACACAGGCACCTTTTATGAAAAGACTGAGTTGGAAAGACGTGCATTTTATTTATTACTCTGCTCTACACACATCATTTTTTCACAGTCATATTGAATGAAAAAAGGCACATAGCAGATAAACTTTCTTATCTCTCAAAACAATCTTGAATGCACATGAACTGGTGCAGTCTGAATGTGGTCTTTGTGTCTGCTCAACCAATTTGGTATCAGGAGTTTGCTTCATTACTGAGCTATAACTTGCTGTCTCCTCCTGCTCCCTTGCGCAGCAAAGGCTCCCAGACAGCCTCCCGGGATCTGCCCTGGCACTTGTCTGCGAGGCAGAGCTGCACTTCCCCTTCCAGAGGGAGTCTCCGCTTGCTGGTGGGGAGGCAGGAAGCAGAGGATGAACCTCCGGGGAACTCATGATGCAGGCAGAGAAACTGCAATCGGGGGGATGCAGAAGGATGACTTTAGTTAACAGGCAAAGTGCAGAGGTTTGGCAACTGCCCCTCTGAGTATGAAGTACTCGTTAAGCTGCAAGTGTACGCACTTGAGGTGAATACTTTCTGAATACAATCCTGACTACTCAACTAGGGAATCATCAGCAGATTACTACTGAAAAGGAGTGCCCCAACAGAATTTGAATTGCACTGCCACAAGTAAGAAAAGGATGGGATACAGCTCTTCCGTTCCCAAAGTGATACAAGAATAGTGTAGAAAACACAATGAAAAACGTAGTAGTGATGTGGGTTTTTTAAAATAAATTGCAATTTATTTCAAAGATCTTAAAGTGCTGCTATTTGAAAACATGCTAAAAAAATTACGAATTAGAATTGCCTTTAAGAGAAAACACTATACCTGTTTCTGATTTGCTCAGGACTGAAGAGTAAGAGTAGCTTTGACTGACATAGTCATTGGTACAGCCAACAGAGCCTTCTCTTGGAAGAGGGCCTATAAATCTGTCTTGTGCGCTGTCATCCGTTGTACTTGACTCCTCCTAAAAATATAAATATACTAATTTTATGCAAAAATTAGACAACAAATTTTTATTGAAGCACCTACAAGTTTTACTCCTTTCTCCCATGGCCAAGAAATCAATTTTGTTAGGCTATCACACAAATTTTAAAAAATTGGAGATATAAGGTTGCTTGAGTAACTTTAACTCTGCCCTCCAAATTCTCAAGCCCTTGAGAAATTGTTCTTTGCATTAGTGGAAGCAAATGCCATTTAGAATACTGTATAATCAAATACAGTACCATAATGCATACAACAAGCAAGTTTGCACTTTAGCATTTCCTATATCTCAAGTTTTCTTCAATGAAATACAGAATGAGGGGTTTGGGGTTTTTTTGGTATAAAAATTACAATTCTATATTCTTTCAGAATCACTCTCAAATTCTGACTTTGTGCCCAATTATTTAAATGTAGGGTTTGGGTTTTTCCTCCCCTCTTTTCAGATAATTAAGTCCACAACAAAGGCTAAGTAGACCAGCATTATGCTGACATGAGAGCTGAGTAAAAATCTTAATATATCACTAGCCTATCCAACCCCTGATTTAATAAAATGCAACTGTGTTTATCTTTCACTGCATCACATATTTGAGAAATAACAAGTTTCAAACATTTAGTTATGGCAGACACTTTTAGCAACACTGACAAGTCTTCTTTTATGTATGTATATATATACTTTTTTTTTTTCATAAAGGTAAATTTGGAATTAGGTAACTGCTATGAATACAGGACTGCTGTTTCTGAGAATTCTGTCAGAGGCTTAATATTGCTTTCAAACACCCAGAGGAAAAGGATTAGGTATATGATTAAACCTGTATTGTTAAGACTTATCTCTAAATATGTCAAAGATTAATTAATTATATAACCTTAGAAAATTACTCACAGCAAAGCATTACATAAATATTTGACAAGCATGAATAAAAAGTGACAGCAAATCATTACTAATGGAATTGGTCCTACTCAGGAGAAATCTAGAAGTGTAACATAACAGTCTAAAAGTCTGTTGAGAAGGTTCCTGAACAAGTTATTGTATGAAATACATAGTCCAATTTTATTTCGTTTTCTGATCTCACAAGAGCAATACACAGAACATACACCTCTCTCCCCCAGCACTATAGCTTATGTTGCTGAGCGAAGATTTTACTTACCGGCATCATATGAGGCTGCTCACCATCTTTGTCTGTTAAATGCAGGAAGTTCTTCTTCCCTGGCTCAAAACCAGCATCAAGAATAGTTTTGTCACTGTTCTGATCTATTGGAGTCTGCTAAAAAAAAAGACAAAAAACCCCAAGACTTTTTTTGTTTGTTTAAACAGATCTATATATAATTAACAGATTCTATCCAAGTACACTGCTTGAAGTAGCTTCTGACACACTGAGATGAAATGAAAATAATTATTCAGTATAACCAAAATACACTCATCATTAATACCGAAAGAACTTGGGTACAGTTTAAGGAACTGTAAATTAAGTGCTGAGAAGTTTGTTAACTTATTCAGGAGTCAAGACACTGGTCAAGCTTCTTGCAGAACATCAAATCATCTAGGGTCCTATATAGCTTGCATACACTTTCTTTTTTAAAGGGAGAAAAAAGTGCACCTACAGAAATCTAGGTGCACCTACAGAAATCATATTAACTAAAACCAACACTGATTTACAATAAAGTACAGAAGTGATATTAACCATAATTTTTTTCCTATTAAAAATATATCTATTAAGAGTACATTTTGAGACTAAAACATAGATATAATGCAAAATAAAACTCAGCCAAATCAAAATAGTGGTGTCAGTCTGCTCTGGTGTACCTACTACAAATTTTTTTACTGGAAATGAACACTACGCAGCACAGACAGCACTCTTATATAATAGGAACATTTAAATGTTTGCTAGCAAGAGGAAATAAAAAGTACTTTTGCCATACCGTATCAGTTACATTATCTCCATTTCCCCACACTAAATCAAAAGTTCCATTCACGTAGCCCACTTTTGAAGCGACATCTTCAAACAGCCTTTTAAGTGGTGTGGAAGCTGGCAGGTTCAAGGTAACACGCTCATTCACTGTCTTGGAATTTGTGGTATCTTGTATGATACACAGCACCCTAGGTTCCTCAGCAGCACTTTCCACCTGAAACAACACCAGGCAACAATTCACGAGTTAAGCTAAAAACATTTTGGAGTTTAGTTGAAAAATCAAAACAAGACTTCACCAGTAAAACATGGTATACTTTTAAACATAAGAATTCTAAAACTGGACTTTTATTTTTGAAAGCAGGTATAAGAAAATGAAGAACCTTCCAGTTTTGGAAAACCTGTAGAAAAAGAAGTTCCATTTTCACAGAATAAGAAGGAATTTAAATGGGTGGATCACTGCATAGAGAGAGAAACTGCTCAAATTCTGCACAGAATTTCAGCCAGTAAGCAGGTAGTAGACCGCTTCAAATCAGGAACAGACTTTCAAATCATCACTTCAAGCTCATATTTTGCTATGACATGATCATAAATCCTGCTAATACCTCTCGTGATTTTTAGGAATGCAACCCAGAAGACCTGCAAGCTTCCAAATAATCTTGGAAGCTGGCCACTAAACAAAGAGTTTTGTAATCAAGCCACCAACTTTCTTTTACTAAATCCACTGCTGCATGACTCACAGAAGAAATTCTTCTGTGTAAACACAGTAAGAAAATTAACATTGCCAAAGGACTACTAGGCAAAGTAAAGACATTTTAAACAGCAACTTCAACGTATCTGAAGAGTAACAATCTTGAATGAAGGTGACAATAGAGCAGTGATTAATTTTCACAGACCAAGCTAAGCCAAGAAAATGGCATTTTACCAACACTTTCCAACACTGAAGACCCAGGAAGTCAAGGATCTAAGCACAAGGAATTACTTTTCTCAATTATCCAAGGTTGTAGAATGATCAGGAATAACTAATATTTAAATACATATCACACAAGAAAGCATCAGATCAGTAAACAGACTAATTAGTCCCCAAGGACTCAGCCTTTTCAACTTCTAACACATAGAAAGCATTAATAACGCATGTCAGAGCACTCAAATCTCAGTCCATGGCTAAAGTGCACATCATCTAAAAAGGCAAAAAGATACACGCAGTGCTATCAGGATCTTCAGTGGATAAAAACATTAATAAATAGCAAGAACTGTGTTCATGTTAAAACTGTCAGCCATGTCATAAGCACCTTATAAACAATAATTATAAAGAAGATCTAAACAACTTCAGCATCCCTTGTATTTCTACAAAACCAGCCTCACAACACAGATGACCACCACCAAAGTGGTATAGTCCCTTATGAGAGCTCTTACATCACCAAACCCTTTAAAAAGGAACAGAAACATTTTAGCTCATGCTGCATCCCTTCATTTTACAAAATTTCAAGATCAGCTGACAGTCTTCATACAACTCTAAGATAAAATGTTAGCTGACTGCAGCGTCTATTCCTATGATCATCAGAAAAAATTTGTCAGAAGAGCAAATAACCTTCCCCCCCAATCTTTTATTATATTAGCTTGCTTTAGACTGTTATTTTTCTTAAGACTTTAAAGTCCAATTTCTCTAATTTTATCAAATGTAATGTCCTATGTGGAAATCTTCATTAACTCCGTGCTCAAAAAAATGCAAGGCACCATTTCCAGCAAATCTCCAATACTTCATCTTCACACGTTTAGTCTTTACTGGAGAATTTTAGGTTTATGAACTACTTTCCAAGAAGACACACACAACTATTCCTGAAACATTAACTGCACATTAAGAAGCAAACACAATTTAGAAGTCAAAGTCATTTTGACATATGATATCCTCACTTTCATCCACAGCACCCACAGAGACACACAGGGCTGTACTTGAGCAGACTAAAATTAAATTTCACCAGTCATTACTCCTCATGGGTTCTTTCCTTTAAATTTCCCAGCACACCTTCACTCTTCAACTTTTTCTTTTTTTTTTCTTTTTTTTTTTTTCTTTTCCTGAACAACATGCACACAATTTGTCTCTTTCATTGTGTGGTTACAAAAGAGAAGATGAAGCTTGTGGCCCAGTCCAGTGGTCTACTTTCTTGACTTTTCTGGAAGAGACGAGCAGCAGCTAAAACCCAACCAAGGCATAAGCTCAACCTATGCTGATGACCCAGATGCCCCAGCAATGATAGAGGCTTGCTCTGGTTGGAAGCCCACCCTCCTCTGTAGAACAGTACAGACAGGTTAAGAGGCATTTGCTACCATTCATACAGCGTTCATCTAGGAAAATGTAAGTTAACTCAGATGTAATGATTCCCACTGATCCCACAACTTGACCTGCTACTGTATATGGGTGTATCAGGCATAGAAGTTCTCCACTGCAGACTCAAATTCTTGTTGTCCTACTGCCTTTACCTGACCAACACCTTAACTGCCATCCCCCTCTGCAGTAGACACCTATAAATTCAACACCTCCTCCTCACACTTTCTCCACTACCTTTGATAGCAGATGAGTTGTGACTTACAGTGGAGTTGGTACTAAAAATAACTAGACACACAGTATCTGACGGTTGTAAATAACACTAAGCGAACAAATTATAGAAGATTACAGAAGATTTGCTGGTTGAGTTGCTGGATGTTCCACATTGGACAAATCCTCTCTTTCTTGTTCACAGATGTAATTCTGACAGACTGCACTGGTTTAACTCGGGGTTAGTTCAGCAAAGGGTATTAAGCCATCATTCACGCTGCCTCTGCTTCAAGTTGTTCACAGTAAATAGATAAAGCAAAAATAACCTCAGTGCAACTCTGTGTATGACAAGCATTCATATATACCATCTGAACTATCGGAGAACAATGCAAAAATCTTGTTTGTAGCTACTTTACTATAAAAATAGTGTAAAAGACAATACTGGCCACTGACAGGCCTCTAAACTATTTTGACAGGCTGTTACCAAATTGAGTCCACAAAGTAAACACAAGACTTAATTTTAATCATTACATAATCTGATATATTATGACAGCTACACAATTCCATTTTTTTTTAATGAAAAGCTGCACAGGCCAAAAACACACACACCAGTGTAAAAGCATATAAACACACACTCAATTTGAAGCTTCTGTTAAGACTGCATTTAATGCGTACATAATCTTTGTATTCAAGAACATGCACAAAAAATTCAACAGCTCATGCTCACGTTAAGAAATAAACAAAAGCTACAAACAGCATCATGCTGTTACTATGTATCTTGGTTATCATTTTATAAAGTTGATTTCATCTGTCTACCTGTGAAAATTTCTTCTTCATTTCAGCAAAGATACTTTGTCTGCAACTCCAAAACATATCCTATAGTATATAAAAACAAAAGTAACAAGTCATAATTCTTTACAATAGTAAATTGACTTTTTGTTTTGCATAGTAAGTTTTATACTATAAGTAAAATATTATTACTGAGTTCCAAACCACCATTCGCAAAGTAACTTCAAAAGGAATAGTCTCCAAACATTTTAACAAGTTCTCTAATTACATGAAGTTCAGTGCACACTATTTTAACATTTAAATTATCATTGGAGTAGCGCTACATAAACTGTCAGCTAGGTTGTAATGACAGACTGTATTTTGTAAAGTAAAAAAGAGAGTGGATAAGAAAATGTAAACAAAAATTCAAGATATAAATTCATACTAACAAAATCCTTCATTATATTAGAAAAGCTCTACAGATACAGGCAAATGTTTTACCTCAAAGGGCTCAAGTGCAAGATTACCACATAACCCTGTAATTCAGTTTATTATTGCATTTATAAATTATGAAGCTATCCAGTTTCATATGAAACTGTTCCTTCATGCGTGAATTATTTCCTGTATGGAAGTTTTTATTAATATGAACCCATTTTGAAATATTCAGCTGTAGGTAATAAAGAGATTAAGTTACTGACTTTTCTTATTCCTAACACACTTAAAGAAAGCCTGCCTTAGTATCTCTGTTGTACCATCAAAAATGTAACAAACATTACCTGTACAAAACTGCTTCCTGACTACAGACAAACACCAAATTAACTAGTTTATGAATCTGATGCATTGCACTCTGTATTTTTCCAGAAAGGAAAATAAGGAAGTAAAAAAGAAGATGCTAATAACATCATTGCTCTTTTCCAAATTTCTTCAACTGTGCCCTTAGTCAAGATTATCAAAACAGAAAATACTGACATAATCTATACTGACGTGCCCTATTTGCCCCACCAAATGACTTACAAAAATAGCCCACATTAGACCACTGCATTTAACTTCTCAGCAGGATGACACATAAGGTGAGATTTCTTTCTTTGCATACAGAGAACTGGAGATCCAGTTTTGAAGTTTTATTAATCCGAGATCAGTAATTGTATCTAGCAATTGTTTTCTTTACACAGACTGCAATTTCAGATTCAACAAAGGTCTTCAAAACTAGAAAAAACAAACCAGAAAACAAACACCACCACAATTTACATATTTTCTTCCAATTTTCCTCCTAATCTATGTGTCCAAAGAGCCCTTACTTTAGCCTGAACTACTCTCCAGAGACAGGCAAGTTAAGTCCAGCATACACAGGGACATGCGTAATTTTCTAGTGCGCTATTTTACTTGGTGCGTGCAGTGGAGGGATGGAAGGGGAGCACAGGCTCCAGGCATCGCTGGAACCAGACACAAATATCTATAGGTTGCTTCTTTTATAAGAATGCTCTTATGCTGGGTTCTCAGCTCTTGATTTCTCAAAAAAGAACTGCTGGAAGATTTTCTCAAGAGTTGTTGCACTCTAAACAAATTCTGAATGGCAAAAGTTGATTTTCAATATTTCACATAACACAAATCAAATTTAAAAATTATATTGGTTATACGATGTTCAGACATTTTAGAAGTAAATCAAATTTAAATTAAAAATTTCAATTTTAACCTTTTAAAGATATTGAAACACTGATATTTTCATCCCAAGTCACTCTTTTATACTCTTCCACTTCTAGAAAGGAGATGCCAATCCCAAAGCTGCAGGTAGAAAATTTCTGACTATGTATTAAACCAAACTTGCAAAAGAGTCTTTATAATACAAATATGCAATCTACACACAGGTCCAACATGAGTGAACATTCTACAGCACCATTCTGTATAAGCATTCACCCCATGTACCTTTCTAAAAAAATATTTCATCTATTTTACATGAAAGACCTGCACCTGTAGGTTGCAGAACATAAGCCATATTGGAGCACTGAAGTAATTCAAGCTGTAATTCTGTATATACTAACAAAGGAAGCATTGTTATCAGTGCCATCTGCAAGACTGAGACACTAGCTTTTACCATGTGTGTTCTGTATTTGTTGAAAATAGAGGAATATGAAAAAAAATTAGAGTGCTACTAGATCTGTCAAAACAGTACTCAAATGTGAAACTGTAGTGGTTTTAACACTGCATTTAAATGTGACCTGCTATTTTTCAGTTTTGAACCACTGAGATCATTGAAATTCTGTATCAGCATTTTACCAACCTTATGAGGACAAACCAAGACAAACGTATTTTATTTTTCAAATGACGGAAGATTTGCACAAGATTAAATCCTGCTTCAATTCTTCTATAAAATTATTTCCACAGATTGACAGTGAAACCTAAAGCTAAACTCAAACTTCATGTAGATTCTACCCAAGGTTTCCAAATTCCAGTATTTACAACTGGCAAGTTGGAAGGCAAAAAATATTGACAGCACGAATCAGTAAGTAAAATCACAAGATTCAGGTCAAGAGTTTAAATAACAGATGTGTGAAGTTTGACTGCCAAGTACAGTTAATGGCCTATTGAGACTTAAAATGATCACCAGTAGAGAAGTTCTTACATGTCCACACTTTATAAATAATTCTCAAAATCACTGCAATACAGAGGAAAGACAAAGATCAGTAGCAAGTGGCAGTGACAGACATCCTGCTTACATTCACAAAATGACTTGGAAGATTAAGCCTAAGACAGCAATTCTCAAACTTCATGTAGCTTCAGCAAGTTCAGACTACCACATGAAATGCACACAAGTGACTACTGCCTATTACACTAATGCTGGTCAAACTCTGCGGTGTACATTCCAAGACTGTGGAACCGATTGGGTGCACATTTCCAGCAATTACAAGTATAAAGTGGAATTTGGTAGCTAACTTCAAACAAAAAAGTAGACTACGCTTACACGTTTTACTTCTAAGGTATCATTGCATAGAAATATTCAGACATTAACTACGGTTCAACTGAAGATAAGTTTGTTTCAACTCTCCTTCTCAAGGATGACAAATACAAATTGCTATCAAACCAGCTTATTGAGAAACCACAATCATATTTCAGGAACTCCTTCACCTATTCCAAGAGGTTCAACCCATTAAACACCACACTGAATACACATCGACAGTACTGCAATCTGCACAAAACAAACTTTTCAAATATACAGGAAGTAAGGGGAGAATAATCAGGAAGGTAGGTCACCATCTCCACTCTAAAATCTCTCTCCACCCTGTGCATTTTGAACTATGGACTTCCGAGAGTTCTTACAGCCCACAACTCCCTTCTTCCCTCAACCAGGCTAACCATGCTCCATACTTTTCTCAGCCCAAGAAAGCTCTTTTTCGAAGGCCAGCTTCCCTGAAATCCAGGTGACCCAGTCACTCCCCTGCACAGTAGAAAACAGATGATAAAGGTCCTCAAAATGAGCAAAGCATTGAGATCCATTGCTTTGGACATTGCTGTAGATACTCATCTACAAGAAAAGAGAAACTGGACTCACATTTGGTGTTATTTTAGAGTAAAAAAGCTACTCATTTTTGAAAGGCAGCTTACTAGACTAATTCACAGTACTGTGAGTTGTTACTCAACACAGGTACCTCACTGCAGCCTAGTTTGAGTTAACAAGGGAACAGTGCACTTGGAATTCTGTTACAAATGCCTGAACCAAAACATACTTTACAAAGAAGTATTTTATAGTACACTTGAGGCAAACAATACACTTTTTCTGAACACTGATCCCAGGAGGTCTCAATAAACAGAATCATTTTGAGTTTTTGTCTTTGATATATCTTGTGTTGGAACATTTCCCAAGGCAAAATAATTCTGAACAACCTTCAGACACAATCATTTAATTTTGAATCTGACTGACTTTGCGGTATCAGGTTTGTGAGCACCTGAATAACATACTTTATCCTCAACTTCAAATTATTCATTATACCTGGAGAGACTTCAGGCAAAATCCAAGAACTGTGCTTTGAAGCTAGTGAAACTAAACAGAGGTTTTCTGTCCCATTCCTAGCGAGGAAAAAAAAGTACTTCACACCAAGCCTAAAATACCATCCACACTCAAGAATACATACCCTGATTCTGACCACTTTCTTAATTATTGAAACTTCATTCCCTTCCTCTTTTCTTTGCTGGGATGGGATATCAAGGATTCACAAGATTAGGGAAGTCCTTTCAGTCTATCCTCTTGACTAGGAACAAGACTGGAAAAGAGGAAGAAAACTACCAAACAGGTGTGTACAGCGCCAGGCTGTAGTAAAAGTAATTTTCTTCACAGAAGCCCCTAAGGTGCTGTGCTTTAGATTTGTGACTAAAAAAAATGCTGATAACAATAATGTTTTAGCTCTCACTGAACAGTGTTTGCACAGAGCCAAGGCCCTCTCCAATTCTTACTCCGTCCCCCACCAGTGAATAGACCGGGGGGTGCACAAGAGGCTGGGAGGAAACACAACCAGGCAGATAACCCAAATTCAGCAAAAGAGATATTCCATGTGTGAGTTAGGTTCCATGTATGCTTGGGAATTGGCTGGGCATCAGTTTACCTGCAGGACATGGTGAGTAATCACCGTAGCATCCCTTGTTTTTATTTTTTTCACTTCTTCACTTATTAAAAAAATTTTACCTTGACCCCCAAGTTTTCTTGCTTTTACTCTTCCTTTCCTCTTTCTCTGTCCCACTGGGGGTAGTAAGCAAGCAAGTGGCTACATACCGCTTAGCTGCCTCCCAGGGCAAACACACAACAGGGTAGTTTTTTGAAAAAATAAAAATCTGAAAGTGGTATCATTATTGTTTTAGTTTGGTATAACTGAAATGTGGCTTTATTTTTTGTGTTCTTATCCTCACTGCTTACCAACTTCTAATATCCATTCGCCTCTGCTGAATCACAAAGATTTCAAACAACTTCGCCGTTTCCAAAATTACAGTTAGAGACTTCGAAGAGTGCAAGGAAAGGAGAGTCAGTAAAAATTGACAAAATATTTCAGAAAATTGCCAGCAGAAATCTGAGACTCTTAAAAAAAACACTAAAAGAAAAAAAAAAAAAGAGCAAGCTAGTGCAATTATGTCCCCCACTGCAAAGCCTGAACTCCGATTTCAACCTCATGAACCCTAATCAATTTCAGTTCACACAACTGCTTCACTGTTTCACTTGAACACATTTGCAGCCCTATATCCTTGGTCATACTGCCTACTACAATCTACATCAATCTATGGTATTTAGCTATGTTTTCCTCTCATAGTATTTGATATACTTTAACAGAATGAAATTGATGCCTGAATGAGATACCTCACCAAGACTACTGCAATTAAAAAAGAATTGATACTCCTACACAATAATATCAATGCACCCGTTTATTTTGGAAACTCAACACATAAGACTCCGATGAATTTACAGTGCACAAAAAACACTTCACATGTGCAGCAGCCCAAAAACTTCGAACACAGCAATGCTTCAGTTATACAAGCAGTTAAAGCTTGAAAAGCTGCAACTGCTGCCAGAAGCAGCACTCTTGCTCCCACCTGCCTATTTCCACCCCCACACTGTCCCCTTTCTTGTGCTGGTACAAATGGTCATGCAGCTACATGTTGAGCAGGCTCAGATAGCTAATCCGTCTTAAAATTAATCATTTCTGGTTGGTTTTTCAGTGGGTTAGCTTTAACCCAAGTCAGTCCTCTAGCTTCTCAACAGAATCCTTAACTCTCCTGGAAAAGGACTGAGTGATATAATGCTACCAGCAAAGTAACAGTAGTATTTTAAAGGCATGTTTTATATGTAGTAGTACTTGAATTACTTAATACCAACACTACCTGGATGCAGCAAAACTTCCTTTGGTAGCCTGGAAGACTAAAATGACACCCTCGATCCTTAGATATGAGTCTCTAAATGTCAGTGCTGCTCACAGGACAAGAGCAGTAATGCCCGCTTCTACCGTGAAGGGCCTAGAAGAGCAAAAAGTGTCATTACTGCAGCAATCCTATTGCTTTTGCCTTCATCCCAGGCTCACCCTGTTTTCCAGCCTGCTGTAGATACAGGATAACACCTGGAGATTACAGAACAAGGCTGAGGCTACACTGAGACCAATGGCCCTGGCTAAGTGAATCGTAAGAATGCTTTCCTACAGTGAATGACCCAATGCAGAAAGGAGGAGAAGAGGCACTAACTAAAATTCTGTAGCAGGGCCTCTGTGATCTTGTTCTTTTTCCAAAAAGGGGTACATGTTTTACTCTCTGCCTCATGTAGATTATGGATTCATTTGCTGTTTCCAAAGAGCACCTCCTCAGAAACACTTCTCTAGTAACAAAATTTAATAAACAAAAATTAACGAAAGTGTTTGCGCCTCACTGAAAGAGAGCTGTGTGCCAGCTGTTAACTGTCATTCCTGTAAAATGCATGTGGATGAATTATTTTTATAATACATACACACTTCAAAGTCCAATACTTCCAACTTTCTAAACATGTCCAAAAGTAACACTATGCCTTAGAAATAAAGAGTATGTTATGAGGCTAGCATTTACCTTTGAATGTTTGTTCCTACAATTATGGATTACTGGGTCATTTGTAAAAAGCATTTATAAAAGAATAGAAATGACAACCAGAAAAAGTTGGTGTGGGGCCAGATAAGTACCTGTATCCAGTGTGTTCAAAAGACTATAGAAAACGATATGGCAGGGGGGAACGTGTCTGGGGACAATTGAACTAGAGATCAAAACATTTAGTTTGCAGTTTTACAGAGGCTATTTTCCATCCAAATTCTGTCTTTTAAAACACTTTAAATAAGTCTTATTTCAGAATGTCTTGAAGAACCAGTCTTCTTAGGCTTATCTCCTAATGGTCTTTTAAATACGGTAAATTAAGGTGGTTCAAGATTAATTACTTCCCTTAAAAAAGACCAAGCTAAGCGAGTGTCAATAACGAAAGAGTACAAATGCTTCCTGGTCATTCCTACAGATCACACAAGAACTTTAACAAAGTTTCCTGTTGTTAAATTAAGGGGTAACAAAGACTACATCCACAGTAGTAACTGACTGAGTTTTAAAATCTAAGTAGGTTTCTCTTAACCACTGGACGTTTTTAATATTTCACTCTCTTAAAGGTTATAATTTCAACTGATCCTATTTTCTTTCATCCTGTAACTCTGAATTGTTTAATTTCTAAAGGTTTTTGTAACCAGACTAAAATAACTGTGAGAATTAAATGTAACTGAAGTTCTATATATTTGCAAACTATTTGTCAGCCTCTATATACTCATTACAGTACAAACTTTACATTCAGATCTGGAACAGCCTCATCTTTATATGGCTTCCTTTTATCTGCATCTATCTTGTCTCCACCTTCTTAATCACCAAGCTCTTTGTTTTTCTTTCAAAAAAAATATCTGGGAAAAGGAGATGCAAGAACTCCATCAGATATTTATTACTGTTTTATATATTAATTTTATATACATTCTAACTTATAATCACATCATTTGTTTCCTATGGAGTCATAGAAACAGCGGATGTGCTTTCACACTTGCCCTCCATTCCTTCAAGCATGGAACTACCATGAACTTTGTTGTAACATTTTCCTGTGCTGCTAATATTCTAAAGCACTTCCGGCTGGTTTGTTACAAATGCAACATTAGCATAAAAACAAATTAGAGTCCAAGCAAAAATGATAACAACAGTAATAGTAATAGTTTTCTCTTTTTCAGCAATTTTGAATTGATGAAGGCTTACTTCACTACAAAATCACCAAAAATTAATTTTTTACACAGTTTAGAGATTAAAAGATGTGAATACAGGGGAAATTTTTAACTCTTTAATAACTCTAATTTTAAACCATCCACCTGCTACTGGAGAAGGATAAAGAGAAGCTGAATAGTGAGGTGGGTCAGCATGGATTCTCTGTGTACTTCTCTAGCAATATTGCACAGAAAGAAGTGCAAGAGCTAAACACGTAACACCCAGGAAGCCTGGGTTAAACTCTTATCTGCTACTACTACCGCAAAGGGCTCCAGGGAGAACACGGAACTCTGAAGTACAATGTCTTCACAGAAGGTATAGATATGATGATGTATATGTGAGGAAGAACCTAGATGATTTTTCCACATGGTGAAAAATATTTTATTTACAAAAACCAAGTACATCTTTAAGTTATATCAGCTATTTTTTTTCCTTTTTCTTCAGTCATTGTTACTGATCGCAACACAATACCTATACAAATGAGTAAACATACCTGCCTTCCGTTCCTTTAGCTTCTGCAGTACTCTGCCAGAATTCTTCAAAAAAAGCTATTCACATCTGTTTTCGGACATTATTTACAGTGAAAATTTTCATAGTATATCAAGCATATTTCTCACACAGCTTCAAAATTAGAGCATTCATCAATCATATGGAATTCGTGTATAATGAATGTTATTTAAAAGGCTTTCATCACATCTGATTATCAAGAAGATATACCTGAATTGCAGCGTGATAACCAGTTCTAAACTATTCACATAAGTGCCAACCTAAAAAGAATCTGTTGTCACTTTTCAGAAGCACCTAAAGTATCCTTGTGGTCACAATCTCAAAGATTAAATTGAATCAAGCGATTTTACCCCTTAATTTTTCAGAACATGGCCAACATCCCTTTTAGAAGTTATTTCATCTGCCAACACTATGCAAGACCATTTGTTCAGTGCAAGCTGATTAGATGCCAAACATTGGAAAAAGACAAAGAAAATACTGCACACTTCACAGTGGCTGAAACTGTAATCAAGTTGGTTACCATTTCATCGGAAGTTTATTAAAAAATTTAAAGACTTACTAGTATTTTCAATTACCAGTTCTTCAGTTGCTAGTGGCATTGTTTTGAGAATATTTTGTTCATGACAAAAAAAAAAAAAAGATAAACAGGCAGCTTACTTGAAGGTATACCATACTAATTCTGAAAAGGATAAAGCGTAAAATATCAGCTTTAATTGTTCACAAAAGGAATGAAAAACTTTTTTCAAACTAAATAAAAAGGCTGAAAAATATGTATGTATCTGAATCATTCCGTTTCCTAAAGACGTAACTTTCATACTTAGTTTCTTAAACACCAATATATTTTCAAATACAACAGAAAGAGTGGAGCTGTGACTGGATATATGAACATCTGTAGATATTTCAGTGTACTGCTGTTATCAATCTTAATGTACCTGGGAAAAGGTTTAAAACAATACCGTCTCCCCTGCCTGAGTTCAATTCTGACAGGACTAAAATATCTAAGCCAAAGGTAACACAAAGTCAATGTACAGGTCTATTTCAGCAAGCGTGCACATGTTTAAATCTTATGTTAATATCAATACATTCTATCAGAAAAAAGAAGTTGGATAATAATGATTTTCATCAGTATTTGTGTGTCAGGAAATTTGCATTTTAAAACTATGGTGCAAGGCCACATTGATCTAAATGTGCAGGTACTTAGGTTTTAAAAACAACAGAAAATAGAGTTAGTGGAATTTATCTATTTAAAAATGGCAACAAACAAAGCAGTAGAAACTTTTTTGTTGTATACTGAAATCCTGAGCTCAAAAAAAATAGTGTAGAACACAACACTGACAGATCTTTTAAGTATTCTCTGCCTCCAGAAAACTAATTCACAGCTTAGGAAAAAGTTCATTACTAGTTTGAGAAACAGTGTGTAGGTGCACCAAAAAAAAAAAAGGCATTATAGTACTGTACTCATTTGATTTAGAAATTTTAATCACTGGTGACCCACAGAGCACCAGAAAAAAAGGTGTATTACTTGCTTCTGGTGATGTTCAAAATGTATTACTGCAGGGGAAAAAAAAATAAAATTAAAGTGATGTGTTGTTTAGTTGTCAGATTAGTCTACTGAGTAATAACTTTAGCTAGCAGCATCTAAAGACTGAGGTTTCAGTACCAAGTGCTACCTAAGAGATAGCTGGTACCTCTTAGGAAAAAAAAAAGTCATCAGATGATCTCAAGCTGCTATTAGATAGTTATCCTGATCAGCTTTCTCATACTACAGATTAAATACCCCGATGCATATAGCATGGCTAACTAAACCATGGCTGAGAAGTCTCATGCCTCATTCATCAAACTGAATTACTACCTGAATATCAACATTGGGTCTGTTCCCAAGGAACGTGTGACTTGGTGGAACTGTGTGTGGATTTTCTGTTTGTTTCCTAAATTTGATTTCCAGAATATCTGTTCAGTCAATGAAGGAGTCAGTTTCTCCATTTGTTACAATCATACCTTTATGTTTCACAATGGAGCATACCAGAAGGAGAGCAGGAAAAACAGATAAATTACACAAGCTGTAACCACTTGTAAAATATCTTAATACAGAGGAATGAAAGAACAAGGATGTCATCAGCATCGACAAGAACAGCATCCCTTTACTAGACAGAATTGCAAAATATCTTAATCAGTTTCCTGCTCTTCTAATGAAGAAGTTACAGCGATACCCATCAAGAAACATATTTCATTTGTTCAATGCAGAATATTAAAATGGATTCATTAACGTAGGGATGAAAAGACTCGTAGCAGTTAGCCGAGAGAGAACTTGCACTACCTTCTTTGATTTAATGGCAGCAAGTACAAAGCATATATATATATTTATTCTGACAGGTGTACTTTGGATAGTTCATGCTGGAACATGTTGAGAAAGTATCTGCACAGCATTTATTTAATAAGGAGCACTCACACTTCAAAAACCTCATAGCAGAACATACTTTTTCTCTTCTGACCAATTCTTTTTATATTCTGACCAATTCTGGGCAATATTCACTAAGTTCTGATACATTGTGATTTGCAAGAAAAGTCTTAGTAAAGTTCACTTACATTACTGGTAAACAAACATAGGCATCTAATTTTCTCATCAACTGTGTCGATTAAAATAATTTATTATTTTCTATTTGAGGTAATTTGCCCAAAAGTAAGTTTCAAGTCTACTTTTCCTCTCAGAAACACTGAAAGCCATAGAAGTGTTTTCCCTTCTAATGCTACCATTTTCCGCTTATTTCCGTTATTATCTTATTTACAGTATTCCCCTTTCCTCTCCTGGGTTACTGTTTTACTAGACTAATGGAGGAAAAATTCACAGCTAATAACAAAGCAATTTTTACAGAACGTGCTTAGCATTTACTATCAGGGTGCACCGATGCCCTGTATGTTAACTCTGCCTTCTGTTTTATTGGATATAAAAGAACATTAAATTGAATGACTTATCTTTCAGATGAAGAGCGAAAAGGAGTTGAAGATTGGAAGGAAAAAAACCAGTTCACACTGGATCCCAGATCTAGTGAACAGGGATTCTCATTGCCCCTATCATAAGGAATTACTGGTCACACAATTACAGAAACAGTTGGAAAAACATTACAGGGGTAGGGATGCAAAAACAATTTACTAAATGCCTGTAAAACTTGGGCAAAAATCTTAATATAAAAAGAAATCCCAACACTGGGTTATTAGAAACTGCTTTAATACATCTGTTACAAATGAAAAAGAACTTCATACCAAAGTTATGAGCAAGAGAAAATAACAAGGCCCTAATTACCTGTACTTTAGAGATGCAGATGAACCTATGCAATGTCCAAAAGAAAATTTTTCATGGGACTAATAAAAGATATTCTAAGTGCAGCAATGAAACTACTACTATTTTGTATCCATGAAAACATGCTATTACTCTTCACAAAAGTTTATGAAAAAATCCACGCAATATACTTCAAAAACAGAAATCTGAGCTCCTATTGCCATACAGAGATATATATAAACATACAAACACAAACTGAAGACTTATAAACAACCTAATACCTATCTTTATATTCTTAAAGCAGAGGCTGTCAATGTTATAGATACCTCCTACTACCATATCTACCATGGCATCACGTATGCTTGTAGACAAGAACCAAACGCCTTTTCCCATCCACTCCTTTAGAGGATTAGTCATTCCCCAGATTGGTCTAAAGCAAACATTACATTTCTTCTTGCTCTTTTACGCTGGAATGCAAAGGAAAAAACATGGGTTTGTCCTCATCTTTAGCAGACATTGGTTCATAACCCAGTTTAATCTTTGAAACAGCACAAGACAGTGAGCTATACAAGTGAGGGCTGTACAAGCTATACTCAGCCCATTGGCAAGGGACAAAAAACATGAATGTAGTCCTTTATCTGCCCCTAAAGGGCAGAACTGAAACTCCAAATGATCTGCTTTGCCTTCAGCTGCTCGTAGAGACATAATAGGAATATTTAGGAGAAGTCTGTTGAGAACTCAGAGACCTAGAGAATTCTGTTTACTCGTAACTCAGTGTTCTCTGCAATGGGACTGCTAGTGAATCTCAGAAGGACTTAATGTGAATGCTGTAGCATAAGATTTGTTAAACTTCCTATCACTGAAGTAAAAATGAGGATATACTGAAAAACATTGGAAAAGCTGAAGATAAACTGCTATTACAATATATACATAACCAGATAGGCTTAACACAAATAGTTAATCTGTTTTCCTCCTCAATTTGATTTTTCTTATATTCTGCTCAGTTTTGTTTATTTAAAAAACAAAGGGGGGCATAATAAAGAACTTGAGAAAACTTGCTGAGAAAAAAACAACTTGCAACGTACAAAGTTTATAGATTTCACACTATACGTTTAAGACATTTGTATCTACACCAACATGTATTCATCTTCCTTCACCCATACTTCCCCTCCCTACAGATAAAAGCGCATTCAAAATCCTAGTCCACTGAGTCAGTTAAAAATACACATCTGAATCATACGTATATTCTGAATACAACCTGAAAGCCAACAGGGATACTATTAATACATATAGCTAAAGAAACAGCCTCAGCTAGCTGCTTTTATTAATCACCTTGTCTGTTCCAGTTAACTACAACTAATGCCACAAGGTTTCTCCTGCCAGTCTCCTTTATCTCTATGTTTGTTTGGTTTTAAAATGAAGTATTTTAGTATACCAGTTATTATCTTCTATCCTTGGTCTTATGTTTCTGGAAGGGTTTTTTGTAAGGGTTTTTTTAAAGGAAACATTTAAGCATACCAGCTATTATACTCTATCCCATTTGAAATTTCTGGATAGTTCTCTTTCCTGTAAAAAGACTTAACGTAGTCCTTTAAACCTTAGGATTTTAAGAAAGCAAACAAGAGGTACAGTTTATCTTTGTCCTACATATATCCTGTACTTAACCTATACAATTGTATGCAGAAAAAATTGTTTCTAAAATTCAGATTGGTATCTGTTTCACAGTTCTGCTCAAGGATACCATCTAAGGATCATCACCCCTTTTTCACTAAACTCTACAAAATTTAAGTCCTTGCCTCACAAAGCTTGCTGTAAGAATATACAGGATGGAACATGGAAGATGGAACAGGTAAATGTAACGAGCCATTGACATTTGATAAAAACAACAGGAAAGATTTGAGTAATTTCTCAGAAGTGTAAAACTGCCATAAAAGTTGGCTGAATATGTAAGCATACCAGCTCATGAAATAAAGCTTCTGCTAATACTACTCTACAAATAACTGTTTCCAGCATTTCATGCCGTCACTCGAAGACTCCTTCCCCTGAACAGTATCGCTCTTACTTGACACGTGTCATCTGCCTACCGCGGCAGGACAGAGGCTTAAGCCTTCCTCTTTCACGCAGGCTCTTATCTTTACCCTACGGCCAAACCCAAGCCTTCTCCCTTCCTCTGCAGCAGAGGAGAGATGAGGCGCCCACAAAAGAAACTCAATCCACTGCTGAGCCGGGCCGCATTTTCTCCGGCACCCACCACCACCGCCCGGTTTCTGCAGCGCTTCGTACCGGCGCCGGGGAGCCACGGAGCCGCCCCGCAAACTCGGCAGCGGCGCCCCCGGCTGCCATTTCGCACGCCGGCCCCTTTCACCCCGGCCGAGGACGACCTCGGGCACCCAGAGACCCGCCTTCGCCGCCGGGGCCTGCTCTCCCCGCTGCCCCCTCAGCTCACAGCCCCCACCCGGACCGACCCTCCCCGCTCCCTCCCTCCCCGCCCGGAGGGGGCGGGCTGCCGTCCCGCAGGGCTCCGCACAGGACCTCTGACACGGGGAGCGGCCCGGCCCGGCCCGCGGCCGAGCGCAGGCGCCGCCGGCCCGTCGCCACCGCCACGCAGGCCGGCCTCCCCGCATGCCGCCACACAGAAAAGCCTCCCCTTCCCCCGCGCAGCACCACTAACCCCCGGGCCGGCCCCCCACCAGCCAAGGGCTGCCCGTCCCCCTCACAAAGACGGGCCCTTCCTCCCACCGGGCCTCGCACCGAGACAGCGAAGCCGAGCCAGGCTGGGCCGGGCCTCCTCTGCCCCGCTCCTCGGCCGGCCCTGCCCTCCCCCCCCCACGGCCTCCCCGCAGGCCGCAGGGGCCAAGGCCACCTTCCCCCGCGNCTCGGCCGGCCCTGCCCTCCCCCCCCCACGGCCTCCCCGCAGGCCGCAGGGGCCAAGGCCACCTTCCCCCGCGGCGCCCGGCCCGACGCTCCCCCCGCTGCGCCTCACCTCTTTGGGGACGAGCTGATTCTCTTCGCTGGGCACCATGGCCGGTGGCGCGGCGCTGGGCCCGCAGCAGGCTGAGCTGAGCGTCGTTGTCGTCGTCAGCAGCGGGAGGCGGGGGGACGCCCGCGGCTCATCCTCCGCCGCCGCCGCCCCAGCCGGCGAGGGCAGCGCCACAGCGCCCGCCCCCTCCGCCACCGCCAATCAATGGGGAAAATGGCCGCCGCCGCTCTCGCGAGCGCCGACCCGGCCCGGCCCCACCGCCGTCCCCCCGCCCCGCCGTGCTCGCCTTGGCCCCGGCAGCGCTGTTGGGCCGCTGCCCCGCCGGGCTGAGGTGCGCACTTGCGGGCTGAGTACGAGGAACTGTGTGGGGCGTCGCAGCGTGTAACCCCCGCAGGCTGCCAGGGCAGAGCCGCGCGTCCTGTCCTCATGCCGGCGGCCGTAAATGGCCCTTGGTGGCGGCCATCCCCCCCCACCCCGTTACCCTGCTGGGGAGAGCAGCAGAGTGAAACGCCGTCCGCGGGGAGGGCGGGACGGGCCCGGTGGCGGGCGCGTTTCCCGCCGCCGCCATTTGCTTCCTCGCCCCGTCCGTGGTGCTGCGGGGCGTCCCCTCGGCGGGGCCCCCGGACTCCCAGCGGGCGCGGGAGAGTAGCGAGTGATTAAAATTGAGTTGGACTTGGGTAAGTGAGGAGGCAGCGTGTCCAGAGATGGGGGCCTCCTGCTGCGGGAGAGCGCTGGGGCCGAGGGCCTGGGGGCCTCCCCCGGCTGCTGAGCCCGGGCCATCGCTGGGCTGAGGGCCGCCCTCCCGCCCCGCCGAGCTCTGCTTACCCTCACGAGGCTTTGCTTCCTACGAGGGGCTCTTGCCGGAGCCGAGGTGTATGGGCGATGTGGGCTGCACTTTTAGTTTGTTTTACTCGGGTTTTTTTAGGGTTTTTTTTGGTGTCCTCCCCCTCACATCTTCGTGTTTTTTCCTCAAGTGCTGGCGCTTGGCTGTGGGGTCAGGAGACCAGCAGGAGTGGAAGAGTAAGCGCGGCCTCATCCCACGGACACGTCAGGGTGCCCCAAAGTTGTTCTTTGAAGTCATGCTACAAAGTTAAGCACGTGCTTGCTTGCTTTTCCGTAAATTTAGGGCTAATAGTGCATTTTCAAGTGAAATGAAAGATTGTTTCTGTGGCATCACTTAATTGTTGATTTTTGTCTGCAGCAAGCTTAAATATATCTGGTTTTCTTCTCACCTGAGGTGCACTAAAAGCCAAATGCTAATCACTCGAATGACTAAAATGCACGCTAGAAGAAAAGTAATTACACATTAAAGTCTACTTGACTGCAAAATAGTTTTTACGTGAAAAACATTTACTTAGCTACTGAAGAAGCATGATACGTGGTAGTTGTATATTTTTGTACAACTATTTTTCTCATTATTTTAGTGTCCTCTTGTGGGAAAGTGCAGAATTGAGGATACTTTTTGATTTTTGGGTCCAAGAAGCTTTCTAGTTAAGCTTTCTAGCTTTTCTAGGTAATTCTTGAAACCCGTTGTACTGAAGGTTCTTGGAAATCTGTTGTGAAGATTTTCTAAAACTAAGTGAACTATTCTACCTTTTCATATTTGTAGTGTGCCGCTTCCCAGGTTACTCTCCATCATGCTCCTTTCTCAAAGGTGAGCTAAGTAGCATGTTTTGGAGTCAGGGTATGTTATTAGTATCTATATTAGTATAGTATTTTAACGCTGTAAAAAAGGCTTCAAAGCAGTCATTTCTGTGAATAGCAACATCAGTAGTTTTATTTTCATCTTTTATTTCATCATGCTATGGTAGGTGCTAGCATACCCCTTGCTGAAACCTTACTCAAAGCAATTTTTGAATGTATTTCTGACCTGTTTTTCATTATGTAACTTAATGAGATCAAGTTATTTATATAGCGGAGGTCAAGAGGTTCTTTAAGACAGGAGCCCTTGCCCTCTAGTTTTAAAATATGTTGCACCTGAAAGTCACTCACCTTAGACATTTGAGCTCTAATGTGATGCAAACAAGCATCAAGGCAGGAACCTGGGAGACCCTTCCTTTTAATCGTACTTTATGTTAAGCACAGACTTGTGTAGAGCTACCCTTCTAAACCAGGTAAAAGTATGTAGAATAGTTGGGGTTTTTAATAGGAAAGACAGTATGTAGTTAATAAACTCATGTCTTTTAGAAAAGAGGTTTTTTTATTAATGCTTATCAGCTGTATTGTTGATTCAAAGGTTTGAGATTTAGGTGGGGGTTTTTTTGAGGGGGACTTTTGTAAGCATCTCGGTGTGAGAAAAGGTATAGTTGCAGAAGAAATGAAAAATGGCACCAACATTTGCAGATACTTGAAGAAGCACAGCTACCTGGTAATCTACTGTTGTCCAGTGGTGTCCAAAGATCCATGAGATTTGCGAGCAAGTACTTGAGTTGAAGAGCCAGAACAGAGACATAAGGTTGCGATAGAAGGCAATAGAATCATCAGAGCACTGAATGGGAGCCTCCAACGAGGGTATGTGGCTGATGGGCCCGGTGTTACTTTTTTTTCCTTTTTTGCCCACCCCCCCCCCCCCCAACGCTCCCCGAATCTCTGGAACTTGGGAAGTTCTTCCTCTGTTTTGTAAGGAATCTAGAATTAGGAAAGAGAAGCTTTCAGAGATGTTACTTGTGAAAGTTCTTTTGACTGAGTGTTATGTTCTTACAGGGTTCTTTTTTGGCTGCTGTTTGTGCTTAACAAAGGGCAAAGCTAAGGGACTTGATTACTTTAATTAAAATATGTTCTGCTATTGGAATAAAGAGGTAGCTACCAGAAATATGTGCCTACTAGATAAGAATCAGGGTTTTGTTTTTTAAAGAAATACTTTGTTAGATCCTCCTGCCAACCTTTAAAACTGTGCAAACATCTAGTGTAGCGTGTGTGCATGAAACATCTTTAATGGAGTAATAATTCCTAGTTAATAATTAAATCTCCAGGAGCTTTTGTAATTTGTGGGTGCTACAGTATTTAATCTCTTTATGTGAGACTTCTTAAAGAGGAATATTCAGAATTAAAGTTTCACGAAGGGAATCCTAGCCTTATATAAAGACTGATTTAACATACCACAGGTTTAACTTGTTACTAGTGTGAAGAAGAAAAATTGGTGTCTCAGAGTAGAAATTATGCTGGGTTTGCAGTTAAAGATAAATTTCTTAAGCTGTTGATTGTCAAACTATTGTTCAGAAATATGTTAATGAGTGTCACAAGTGCTGAAGTGTGTCAGTTTTCAGTCAAAGACACTTGCCTAGTTTTAATCAATACAGTGCTTACCACACTAATGTATGCATTGTATTAATGGAGATATAGTTGTGCAACATTGGTATGCTAGAGTAAGCAGGCCTTCATTATAAGAGATGATGAACTTTTAAATTAGTCTGTGGGAATGGCATACCTCCCCCCCCTCACAGCATGTTTAAGTTTATGCTTTAATCATTTCTTCTCTGTAAGAATTCACACACTCCTGTCCCAACACCTGTATCCAAGATTTGATGAATAGTCAAAAAAGTTTGAGAAACTGAATGGAGGGAGGACTGCCATGTAGCTCTTGTGTATGCACAGTTGTATGCTAAGAACTGTAGGGGTGCAAAATCTTAAGAGAACAGGTAAATATCAGAATACAAACTGGTGGTGTCTTTACCAAAGCAATATTATCCTTCTTGTTTGAATAGCCTATGTAAAGAGGATTGTGTAGACTAATACCATTGATTTGGGATGTAGTCTCTAAAATACTTTGGGTTTGATTTTTCAGTTAGGCTGCTGGTGGGAGATCCGTTTCCTGTTTCAGAGGTTGGGGTCTTATTTGTAGAGCCAGCATTGCAGTGCTTGCTTTCTTCTGTGTTGTTCTGTTAAATAAAAAAAAAAAAAAAGACACCACAAAACAAGCAAACAAAAAACCCCAAACCAAAAAAAAAAACCCACAACAAACCCACCACCAGAAAATCCCCTCCAAACCTGAAGTTTGCAACCCTTGATGAGTTGCTAGGGAATGTTAAAATGATAATTCCGTGTTTGCCAACAGTAGAAATGTAGCCAATGCTGATGCAGTATTCTTGTGGAACTCTTCTGCATTGTCAGCACTTTAAGGAAAACCAGCTGAAGGCCTCTCACCTTTTCAATCTTTGGCATGTCTACTGATACAAGAAGAGATGTGTGAAAGTTCAGGATATCACAATCCAGCAGTTCATTGCACTCCTGGTTACTTTGTTATTTGAGCCTCAGGTAAATTTTCCAGAATTGCACAAGAAGTTTTGAAGCATTTCTGTAAAAATCTGCAGACTACTGACTGACCCATCCAATCCTTGCAGTAAGGGGAAGAGGGAATCAGTAAAATTGGCCCTAATATGGATGGAGTGAAGGTAGGGTGAGGGGAGGATTATTAGGGAGAAAAAGTTGACTTCAGAAGAAGGGACAATTAAAGGATTCTGCATCTTTACAGGTGCTTTTTGCTGGATTTCCATTTTTTTTTTTTTTTGATCTTGGCTCCCTAAATATGAAGCAGGCCAATAAAAGGCTAAAGAGAAAATTAAGATCTTTAAAAAGGGAACACTGATTATTTTTGATTCTACTGTAACTGTTGTTAGAAAGGAGTTTTTATATTTTAGCCTTTTGGACTGTTTATTTAAAGTGTTAAGCACTGAAATCAAACTATTAATTTAATAATAAGGAATCATTAAATCATTTTCTATGATCTATATTTAAAAAAAAATATAGTCTTCCATGTCTAAAGAAGTGTATTCATAGGAAATAAAAAAAATCAGTTTTTAAGAGTTGAGAATGCTGTGGGAAATGAAAGCTTTAAATGGGAGATGTACTATGGAAAAAGTATTCTTTTGCTTTAGAAAGACCACTGTAGTAAAAGTCTTGTAGGTCTAGCAGGTGGGTAAGCAGCCCTCTGAAGTTAAACTTCATGAGATTAAGAAAAAAACCTCAGTTTCAAGTTCAGTGCTAAACATTGTATTCTGCTGTTCTTAAATAGTTTTCTGTTATAATCTTTATGAGCATGCAAGTGCTTTTCTGTCCTCTGACACTAATTCATGCCAAGACGTTTTTAATCAAAACCAGTAGGGGATTATTTTCATTAATTATAAATCAGCAGCCATGATTCATTGACGTTTTTGTTAAAGATTATCTTCTTCCTCTGATTTCAAGACACTGAGTGTTCAGATATTAGCTTAAGAAGTTAGTTTTCTTTTCCATGATAGCGTTAATCTCATGTATGAATTTCCAAGCGGGTTTGAAGCTGAAATTACAGTTGTAAAGCGAAATAGAAATCCTGCAGAGAATTTTGCAGGACCACGGATTCCTTTATTAACACGGAATTCTTGTGTCAGCTCGACTTCAGATTTTCAGCATTGTGTACTTCGAACTACAGAGCAGATTCTATCATTAGTAGTCTAAACAAAACACAGTTCCAGGGCTTTTGACCTCTTGATGCACTTGTCAAGACCTTCCTGGTGTCTCTGGGAGTAAAACACCTACTAACAGGCCAGCTTCCGCTTTATGCCCTGAGACACAGTTTGGAAACGGATGTGGGCTGGTGTCACAGAGTTTGTGAGGTCCAAGTGAACGTCACGCAGAGTTCGCTGGCGTAGGCTCATGGCCAGACTGAAACTCTTCTATCTAAAATGTGTGCAGTAGCTTGGAAATCTGCTGTCTTTTTAAATGTGCAGACTAGTAGAGTGTACTGTGTACATCCTTTCTGGAATAGGGGCTAGTAAGTTATCTGACCCTATTATCTGTAAGGCTGGGGGCGGTGGGGGAAGGCATGGCACATGTAGCAATGGCTTACATGTGGGAAAGCAAGCAGAAAAGAGAGCTGCCTTGAATGCATACCGTGATGGTAATGTCAGTCACCAAAGCGGTTCAGTTATTTCAGAGGTTCAAAAAAAGCTCACGGTGACATAGCCAGTATATTTGAAAACACTGAATTAACACTTGCCACACATGGGGATTACTCTCGGCGAGTCATGGCAAGAGTGAAAAGGCAGCACTAAATAAGACTGTGTAATGTGCAAAAAATAACAGAGTAGCTTAGCTTCACGTGGGGCTGCTCTCAGTATGGACAGTCAGAGTATTTATAGCTGCCCTTGGTTCCAGGGGAGTTAAATAGCTCAGGTTTGCATTAGGGGTTCCCAGTGACCCTTCAGATTAAATCTGGTGACGTTTAATATTACGAGCAAGTGCTAATTATACTGCTTACAGTTCTTTGGGCAAGCAGGAAGTGGTTTCCTATCCTCAGCAAGCCCTAGCACATAGGGAACATTCCTTCATCCCTGATTTAACATCCTAGGTGGCCTTCCCCTGGATGAGACATGTTTTCTTCGCATTCTCTTTGTAAGGTGTCATGATTATCAACATAAAGCGGTAGCTGGCGGCTGCCTGGGCCACAGCCCATCCCCTCACTGAGGGGAGGGAAAGAAGTGCAGCACTTGGCGTGTTTTGAATGTGCTGTCTCATGACTTTGAGTGGAAGGGCAGTACCTGCGGCAGGATCCGTGCCCTGGGCTGCCTTTGGCCTCTCTGCGCTGCCCAGCGGTAGAGACCTGCCAGCCTTCTCTGCTGGGGTGAGGGTGGAAAGCAGGAGGGGCTGTTGCGTCTCTTCCCATTTCTCCATGAATGCTGCTTACTGACAGTGCTTGGCACCACTCTTTCTGCTTTGCTCCGTGCCCTCACTAGTAATGTTCTTCCTCTGGTGATGGGAGGAACTTTGAAGGAGTATTGGGGTGAGCTGGGTTATTTTATAACTGATAGGATTGCTAGGGCAAGGGGAGTCGTTCTTCATGGTTGGTCATCCCTCCTGCCAGGCTTCCCTCCTGTCTATCACAGGAGGGCCGTGCAGCCTTGTAGCTTCCTGCTTGTGCAGTCTGCCTAGCAAACGTTGTGTCCCCACAGTGGCAGGGGCTCAGAGTGTCCTGCAGCAAGACCTCTCTGAAGTAGCTTTAAGGTAGTATGCGCATAGCTGTTAGGAGGCTTGGTCTAAAACCTGCTGCTGGTGCTGTGGTTTTCCAAGCTCAACCTTGTCCTCGTTTTGCAATAGGCTGTTCCCTGAACATCTGCAGCTTTCTTGGACTTTAGGGGCTAGTCTGCTGTGAGGGTTGCTAAGCTCTTTCTTGCATAAATTAATGTAGCTTTACCTTTGGCAGCAGCAAAGGGAGCTGCCAGAGGTCTTGCATAGCATTTGAAATGTCAGCTGCCAGTCTAGAGCAGCTGCCAGCGCTGGAGCTCCGGCCGAGGGAATGCTGTCACAGGGAAAATGGAGGCAATGTCAGTGTGGACACAGCATGAGTCAGGCTGGGCAGGGACTTGTGTACAGAGTATCCTGACGTTGGTAAAGTGCCCTTTGAAATCTCCCAGCAAGTTGTCTCCTGTGTTGCTTGGGTGATATATAAGGAAATGCTGCTGGCTCTTGACTGTTGTATTTTGTATTCAGACCTGACTGTAAGTAGCTTGTCAGAGTGTGGGGCCTACAATGATAAAGGAATCCCGTGAAACTGGTAGTCTTTATTCTGGCTGAAAGATTAAGGCAAAGCACTGCTTATGTAGTGAGAGCCTTAAGAAAGAGTGTAGTTTGTCAAGATGATCTCATTTGTATGTCAATTTTAATGGTTTGTTTGTGTTTTTTTTTAATTTACTTTTTCTGTTAAATATTTGGAATACATCTGTTGGAATTAACATGGGGAAAAGGAATAAAAAAAATATTTGAAACTACTGTCCTTGTTTGTCATCATTGCCTTTGTGAGAAGATGCCTCTGGAGAGCAGGTGCGTTTCCTCAACATTTTGATTAGAGGGCTTGGCTACAGAATCTTGAAATGTGTACATATTCATGCTAATTTGAATCTTCTATTTGCTGTTAGCATGGGAAGTGAATTTCTTTTCATACTGTTACTTCTTTGCAATGAATTGTGCCAGCTGTTATGTTAGATGCACGCTCATTTGCCTATCACCTGTGATTTAAACCAGGCTTGTTAATTGGGCCTGTTAGATGTAAGCATGTCTAGCAGAGATGCCCAGATAGGTAGAGACAAATTCCAGATCATTTGGATTGGATCCAAATCCATTTATGAGACTTAGCTCTTCAGCAGAGGGTTCTTTTATATGGCGATGTTAAAGGAAGAGGGCTCATTGGGGTTTGTTTGGCTGGTGAGTAATGTAGGGTGCATCCATGTAATGCAGGGGTGTGTGAATTAGAAGGGTCTCAAGGCCAGGCTCATAGGTATAATAATAGGCTGGCTACTGTAGTATTTACCACAGTCTTTTACATATGGAATTAATCTATGCCCTTCCTTGCGCAGGAAATATGCCTTTCATGCCCTATGCTGGTTTTCTGTTCCTTATGGTAACAAAAGATTTACATTAAGCATCCCAAAACAATTTTAAATACTAACAGGCATACAAAATTGTGCTTTTGATGCTGCCAGTAATGGAAAATACTTACTGGAAATCGAATTCCAGACTTGCTGATGAGAATGCTGTCTGCCGGGATAAGAGTGAACCAAAAGCTTGAACTTTTTGATGTTCTAGGTTTACTTCTGTGTACAGGAAAACTTCCATATACAATAAAGCCCCCATCCTTTTCTGCATCCAAGATCTGAGTTGTATTGCAGATTTTTTTTTTTTTTTTAAAATCTAGGAGGGTTTCTGAAATGGGGAGAGTGCAAGTCTCAGATCATCAGAGGGTTATCGTCAAAACTGCCCAAGAAGTTATAAACAAAGATTTTAGATTTTTTTGTCTGTTCTTGCCACCAAAGTCTAGGAAAAATAAACCCCTGACTACAGCATACTTTTATAACTGCAAAATTTTTGCTAATGTCCTGACAATCCGTCAGTCTGGTCTTCCATATTTCATTGCTTACTCCTTCAGCCTATTCCTGTTCTTGCTTGTCCCAGATTTTTTCAAAGATGGCCTGAAACTTCAGGAGCCCTTTGTCAATCTCTTCTTTGCATTCCCGTGTTATTTATTTTCACATCTTTGAATTTATTCAGGATGGCACTAATGTAGTCTACGTGTTTCAGGCATGAAGAGGTTAACGAAACTTTAACTACCTCGTAAAAACATTCATGTTCTTGGCAGCCTTGGGATGGTAGTTATTGCCTGCGGTCACATACAAGGACTATTATCCTTTTTGATTGCCACATTTCTATACAGCCAAACTGGATTTAACAGAATCTTTAAGGTCCTTTTGTACATTCCTCAGCAGTAACAGTAATTTTATGGTGCCCCTTTAGAAAATTGAAAGGGCAACTTTTTGTAAACAGTTAATCAAACCAAGAATTTCTATGTTAAATGAACAAAATTATGTTCATGAAAAGGTATTTTGAAGATGTTTTTGTGATTTAATTTTTGGAAATGAAAAATTCGTGGCACAAGAAACAATTCTCAAAACCTCCCTGCTAGTTGGATTCTGGTTCTTTGACTGCTTAAATGATGGCTTTACCTTAGGATGAAGTAACTAGCTCAATTTTTTTTTTTTTTAATTTGAGGAAGCGGGGGGGGGGAGGGAAAGCAGTAAGAATTAAAGTGGATAGGCTGGTTTTTTTAATATCCAATGGAAGTGAGTATTTTGGGCAATTTCAGGGTAATTACTAGTCACTTGTGCTGCACTGGCTGTTTCAAATCTACGTGTGACTGAGAATGATGCCACTCAATGCACTTGGAGTGCTTAATGACGTTTTCCTAGGCAATGTTATGTTGTAAAACAGTTAGGTAAGATGTTGTTTCAGCCACAGAGTTAGTGTGGTGCTAATACGCAGTATGAAGAAATCTTGTAAAAACCGTAATACCTGTGGGACATTCACAGGAAGGACTGAAGAGGTAGACGTGAAGTAAAAAACAAGCCAGTGTTTTTTATGCAGTACTTTTTTTCGTCTGTATAAAGTCTTAGGGTGTGAGAAGTATGATTTCAACACATGGTCATGTTGTTCCTGTGACTATTTGCTTGTGTACATCTCAGGGGTCTGTAACTGTTATTGTTAAATAGAATCACAGAACACTTAAGATGTTTAATGTATCTGAGTGTTGCTGCAGCCTTAAATCTTCGAAGTAGCTGAGATTTATGATTTCGAACTATGCACTTACATTTCATTAGCTATTTTGCATTTTCTTACATTTTTAAGGGGGGAGTGCTTTTACTTACTATATGCTACTCTTTATTTATTATAATTACCTAGTACTAGTTAGCAAATATATTCTGTCATAGCTGAAATATCTAAATGTAGAAGTTTGTATCAAGTATGCCAGTCCCGAGATAATTAGAGTATATAGTTGAGTGCTGCTATTTTGAACCCGGAGAAGGAAATCTTTGTTTTTTAAAACTGAGAGTAACTCGAGCTACCTTTGCTACTGTAAACTATACATTAAAAGTATACTGTAAAACTATACATTATCTATAAATTAAAATAAGGTGGATGTTAGAATCCTGTTGTGAAATGTTAGCTGCAGCATGATTTGTTTCTTTGAATTTATAACGTGCATTAATCTCATTTAAAAAAAAAAAAAAACAAGAACATCAACAACTTAAGGTTTTCCAGAGAGCAGAGCTAGACCTTCCTCTATCACTAAGAGGCTTGATGTGAGTAGATTAACATCTCTCTGGATATGCAGAGAGACTATTTTTGTTTCAGTAGTATGCTTTAACATCGTATTAACAGTGTTTCCTTGTGCTTAGCGAACGTTATATTATCAGAAAGCATGTGAAAAGAATATGGAAATCTCAGGTATTGGAAAACCATGACATAGCTGTGTGTGAACAGTAAACTTTGCTGTGCATGATGTAATTAATTGCACTTAAAATTTTGCAAGTTACTGTATATACTAAGGTTTCTTTCACATTAAGCTTAGCTTTATGATAGAGAACCCTCCAGAAAAGGACATGGCAAAGTGAAAGGCAAATCCAAGAAGTTTGGAAAGGCGTGGGAGACAAAAGGAGAAGAAAATAAAATAAAACCTTATCTGGATAAAATAAAAGAGCACCTGGGTGCCTGGGTAGCTGTGACATTGATCATAAAAGGAACAAACATCTTTAAAAGAACAAGCATGATACTGTCCATCTGCTTTTTTTTCTTTGTTTTTGTATCCAAAGAGATTCTGGGAAGAGCCAAAACACTTCTGCTATAAAGATAAGAAAGAAGGCAAAATCAATAAAGCTACTTTCTGGTACTGCAGTAGATAGTGATAATCAAGAAAGTTTTTGATAAGAAAACCTACTATATTATGAAAATGCTAAACCATTAATACTAAGTCGACCAAACCCATCTCTGCCTCCTGTCTTTATCCCAAGAGGCTTTTGTTGCTGAGAAAACTGAACTTACTCTAGGCGTCAGAGGCAAGGAGGCAAACAAGAGGTCCACGATTCTGCTGCGAGCTATTTTGGTGGTGGAATCAGCAAGAAGTGTGAGACGAACAGGAAATTGTGTAAGGACATCTCTGTTGGTTGTTTACTAGTAGCTAATGCCACTGGAATAAGCGGCTGTTCAGGCAGTACACTGTCTCTTTTGTTACGTAGTCTAGCAGCACTGGAGATGAAAACTTCAAGCTCGGGACTTGAATTCAGTGACTGAAGCCTAAGAGATAAGGGAGCTTGTCATGAGACTTTGAAAGCCAAAGCAATATGCAGCAGTTTTGATCATAGACAAGAGCTTTTTAAATCCAGAAGTTCTGTTTGCCAGTATCGCTCTGTAACCAAAACTTTAATAGACAAACGTAGAAGTTGAAACCCTTCTCCACTCTACCTCCCCAAAACCCCACCTCTCTTCCCCTATGCTGTAGAGGTATTTTACAGTTTTCTTGGGGGTCTTTGGACAGAGAAACCTGTGATGAAGGGACTCAGGTTTCTCATTGCATTATGACATCAAGATGGGGAAGAGAAATTCCTGAACAAGAGAGCATGCAATGCAGACGGAGACCTTTCTCCAGCCTTGGCTCCTTCCCCACTGTTTCAAACAATGACTAGACCTCAGCTTGCCTTGTAGAATTAGAACAAGCAATGATAACACAGTAGTGCTTTCCTCATCAGAAGCTACTGGTGATGGTTTCACATGTTTTCTAAGCATATGTAAATGTTTGGAACCACTAAACATCCTTCTGCAGGTGTAGTGTTTTCACAGGAAAGGGAAAATCATGATTTCACCAACTCACAGATATTTAATAAGGTAAACTGTGTTCAGATACTGCTTAATGCATCTTGTTTCTTTACAGTGAAGGTGATTCAGATGCTGAGTTTTCTAGAACACCATGCATGAATCCAGTGCCAGAAAATGTGAAAAAAAAACCCCACCGCCATGAATTTAATAAGACTCAGATATCCTTGTTGTTCCACTGCTGAGCAAACTAAAAGGAATGTATTTACCTGGCTTCACTGGAGGTTGTTAAGGCTGACATTATTTCAGTATAGTAGAATGTAGTGAGTGGGTTGGAAAGAAATATGCTCTTACATTGAAATTATTAGACCTCAAGCAGAGATAAAGAATGCTTGTTTTACCTTACTGAGGTCTGTATTCTCCCAAAACCTTCTGCACAACATTGTCCAGAGACCTCTGTGCTCCTTTCTATGTCACCTGCCAGTTAAGGTGTGGTGTAAGAATATACCTTTTTGTAATTTCTGAAATGGGAATAGTTTAATTAGATTCTTAGCTGAATAACTGACGTTCAATGACCATGTTTCAATGTTAATGTGAAGTTCTGTAATTGTAAAGAAAGGTCAGCTAAATAGGGAAGGATTTTGTCAGCACTATAGAAAAACCTTTATGCTGTTCTTTTATGATACTGTAGGAATTGTCCTTGTTACCATGTCATGTGTGCATCTTGGGTGTCTTTGAAGTCTTAAAATAACTACTGTAGGTTACATTTAGACACACCCCCCCTTTTTTTTTTGTTATTTTCAAGGAACAACTGG
This sequence comes from Chionis minor, assembly GCA_013398295.1. Lineage (NCBI taxonomy): Eukaryota > Metazoa > Chordata > Aves > Charadriiformes > Chionidae > Chionis > Chionis minor. The sequence goes on along the minus strand of VZSF01000964.1, from coordinate 5,717 downwards.
AAAGTCTGTGTTTCTGTGTAGATAGTAGTGCTTTGATTTTGTTTTTAAAGGTGTATAAAGCATGAGAAAGAAATGCTGTGTGTTCTTACTATTTTAGAAAATAATTTAACACTAGTCCAAAAATAACAAAGGTATTATGAAAGCATTTTACTTGTCTTGTAACTGTGGCAAATTAGTTTCTTTTTCATTAAAAGAATTCATACTAACTTTTGTTTTAAACATCACAACTATTTAAATAAAGCTTTTACTGGTACTTGTATGTTTTCTACAGAGTGTTTTCTACAGAGCGCTCTATTAATTTGAAATTTAGTATTTCATTTGTATGTAGTGAACATGGTCCTTCTCCTTCATCTAGCAATCTGCACTGCCCATTTATTTATTTATGTTTACCTTCAGATGTAACCTTCTTATATACTTAAGGCATAGTTCCAACAGAATAGTGGTAAGCTGCTCTTCTGTTAACTTTGCACTCTTTTTTCTAGGTCTTGGTGAAATACTCAAAGTGCTTTATTTCCATAGTCTGAAGACATTGTTATTCACATACTAAGGCACTTGCGTTTTCTAGCCTGACTTACTACTGGTTTTCAAAGTGAGAATAAATATTTAGGAAAGAATAAGATATTAAACGCCCTTTGTTCAATTTGTAAAATACAGTGACTTCAGATTCCTATTTATATAGATCTGTTGGATTCAATGTTGCTGATGAAAGGGGAAATCATGTGCTTTTTCAGATGTTAAGAATGCGTGGGAAGGCAACATAGGGATCCAGAAAAAGGAGCAATTGGGTAGTGCAGTTTCATAGCTCTGGTTTTGTGATCTCAGTCAGGTTTTGTGTGCCTGTTCCATTTGTAGTATTGAGGCAAGTAACCTGTTCCCTAAGCTATGGCTGATTTTTCTGCAATATTTGTACATAGAAGGAATATGGAATACCTGGGATGGCATAGTCCCCATGACCAAAATGCAGGCTTCTCTAAGTCTCTTATTACAAAGTTACTTTCTCCAGGGAACTAACTGAACAGATACGTGATCAGCCTTTTGTTATTTAAAATGGAGTAAGAGTATCTGAACTCACAAAGCCAAACTGAAAGGAGTTAAGATCCGTCATGGTGGACAGTGAGACTTGTTAAAAAGTTGAGCAGAACCAGATTTGGTTAAATACCGATGGCAGAAGTGTACTAATTAAACAGGCAAGGTGAAGGTAACATGCAGAAAATAGAGAATATATTTTTTAATTTGGGAAAGCCGCTGTCAAAGTGCAGAAAAGGTGCTGGCATTCTTACATTTCTACACTTCTACTCACTTCCACAATGTCAACTTATCTGTTTGCTATTTTTGATCCACTTTTGACAGAGAGTTCTTTCGTAGGGATAGTATTATACTGGTTTTATATAGCAACATTTTCAGAGTAGAAATTCTTCCTGTGTTCAGTTAGCCGTTAACATAGTGGAATTCGGATGTTTAGTTATTCCTGTAATAATTTTAATAACTTCAGGAATTTATTCCTGTGATAGTTTTTGTAAGTAGTGATTAAACTATTCCGCAAAAGCTTGATTGATACTCCAACCTTATGCAAAGGACTGCTTATTTATCCTTTTCTTTTTTTTTTTGAGACACTTTGCAATTAATTTGGTAGCACTTTGAAGTGAACAGTCAGAAGGATGAGATCTCAGTTAAAGGAGGAGGACCATTCAGATGGTCTCTTCAACACCAAGTCGCTTATACATTATGATCTCTTCCACATGAAGTCACTTACGTGTCCCCATCTACTTCTGGTGGGACTGAGCCAGATAAAGGGACTGAACTATACAGATAAAGGAACTGTATTATAAAGACAGTTTCTTTGATCATCTCTTCCTATGCACCAATTTCTAAAATATCCAAGGTGCATGTAACATTTGACTTCAGATCAAGAATGTGGTTTTCAAGTAAATTTCCTCATTACTACTATTTACTGTTGTTTGTCTCACTTGGAGGAGCAGTCTCTTGAAATGCATGTGGTCTGAGGATGCAAAGTCCTGAGCACCACTGATGCGTTCTGCAGAACTTCTGTTGGATGGGTTGCACCATCTGCAGATTCCCCATGTTAGAGAGAGGTTCTGCAAGTAATATCCTATGTTCCCCAAAATTCAGAGTAATCTGGGATTGCATTTGCCTTTCTTTCTATGATAAGACCTTTCAACAGTTTTTGGCTCCTCTGTGATTATTTAGCTGTGTGTACTCAAAATATTTACTGGCTGTGCGGAAATACTTACTGCAGCTAGGAATGGTAGCCAAAGAAGAAATTAATAAAGAGAAAGTAGTTCAATATGCAGTACGAGCCTAAAGTATGAAGAATAGTTCGAGTGAAGGTCATTTGTTCTAGGAATCAATGTTGTTGAGACAGGCATCAAAAATATAAATTGCCTTCTGGGTTTTTTTTTTTAGCTTTTGTCTGTACTTTGTTTTTTTAATGTATGTTGCTTTTCTTAAATCTCATTTTGGGTAATTAAATGTTCTTTTTAGGACTGATACTGGTTTATGTGTAGCATTAACAATTCTGGATGTACTCAAGGGGTCTGTAAGAAAGATCTCTTTAAAAACCTCAGTTTGGGTAAGTAGTCGTTCTTTACTTGATGTTTGCAATACATTATACCTGCAAGGTGAAATACTTAGCATTTTAACTTAATTCTTTGAGAGAGCACCAACTAGAGCCAGAATAGATCAGAATCCTTAGCTTTTGATTCAGGAAATAATTTCTTTTCAGAAACACTCATGGAGATTCTTCTTAGAATTCTACATTCCTTACCATACTCTTATAAATGGCTAAAAGTAGTTTCAACATGCACAATACATGAGATAATAGATGCATGGAAAATTCTTACTACAGTATTCTCAAAATGCACTTTGTGAATCTTTTGGAATAAGATGCATCATGTTTAGTCATGGATGAGCAAGGAGCTATATCTTCAATTATATGGATATTTTAAATTGCTGAATTACATTGCTGAAAAACTGCTTAGAAACATTCTCTTGCAAAACAGTTTTGTGGTTAAGAGCTCCTCCAGTTTCAGAAAGTGATTGTTCATTTTGCTGATAATAAAGAAATCCAGTTAGAATAAAAAGCATCCAGTTAAAATCTGAATATTGATGATGGATTCAGAGCTTGATGACTGGTGCTTCTCACTGCAGGTCTGCTAGATACTTGTCTGAACTCAGCCTGTAGATGCTTTTGTAGATCTCCCCAATGAACACACAGCCATAACTGACTCTCCTTCAAAAGAAGAAATAAAAAAATAAATGCTTTGAAGAAAAAAATAATAGAAGTAGAATTTTGTAACCCTGGAAGTAGCTTAGTCTTTTCAGCCCCTTTTCACTTCAAATAGAGTTGTGAATTTTCAGTGCTTACCAGAAAAAAAGGTGGTTCCAACACGGAAATTCATATAGGAAGCTTGGCTCAGAGGAGCTCGGGGACTTGGACCTCTCAGTTCTTGCTCTGGCACACAAACTTGTGGCACTGTCTGGAGCAGAGTTTGGGTTGTCCACATTGTAAGAGCTGTTAATGGCGCTTCCAGGAGGCTGCCTCCTTGGGGCTGATGGTGAACCGAAGGCTGCAGAGCTGGGGTGGGGAGCAGGCTGACACCCAGACTCTACCAGCTGCTTCCACCACTGGGCATTTTCTGACTCTGGAGATGCTCTTAGTTGGCCAGTTAGATAAGCTTCATGGCTTTGCATTGTTGGAAGGAAGCACAGTGTACATGTACCAGGAGCCACGTCTTGGACTGCTACAACATTGCCTAACTACAAAGGTAGTAAAGACATTCTTAGCTTGGACTGCACCATAATAGGTATATTTATTTTCTTAACATGTCCTGTATTGATAGAAAATCAGCAAAAAAGCCAGAAAAGACAAATCCTATATATTAGATCATTAGCTTTGAATTTATTTCTTAATTTCCTTCTTATTTAATAGTCTCTATTACTAAGTTCCTACTGCAATTATCTCTTCCTTTGAAGGGCTTCTGCAGATCCCGACTGCTTCTATAGATGAGATTCTCAGTAGAAGGCTAATTGGTCTACTCAGCTGTGGGAATTTGTGTAGTGTAAGAGAAATCCTACGCTTTATAAAACATTTCAACCATGCAAACGTGTCCTCTGTACAGTTCTAATGCTTTAGTAATAGGTTCAAGAAAGCAAAGTAGGCTCAGGTATGTAGGAGTGGTAAAATGTACGAGGGGAGACTAACATTCAGAAGTGAGATACACAGATAAAACACATCAAAACAAAGACCCCTTTAAGGGGACATTGTCAATGCTGACAATGTAAGGTTGCTTTTCAAGAGAAATACATAAATCTCCCGAGTCCATTTTTTTTTAAAGAGCTCTCAGGCTCTAGCAATGAAAAGATCACTGATTGTCAGCTGGGTAATCAGTATCAGGAAATACAATAAGCAGTTTTTGTTTGCCAATGTGGGTAGGCTCATGCATGCTTGTCACATCATCCCTCCTCTCCCCCCATACCTGCTCTTTTCTTAGGCCAGAAGCATTCATATTTACAGGTATTAAAATGGTGATGCAGAGCATCAAAGGATTCAGAGGCTATTAACTATGAATTCAAGAGGACTTTACAGAGGGAGGAGAAATACAGCATATTCTAATCTCTCCTTAAACATGGATTTCTTTTAAACAGTTGTTTCAGATTGAATAAATGAGTACAGAGTTTAGAGAATCCAGACACCTTAAGTATAGTGAATTAAAAAAATTAGAGGGCGTTATTGCAGTGGATAGAAGGCAGTGTGTTTTACGGAGAAGCGGGTAGAATATGTCTCTTGATTCAGTGTACTTCCAAGTAATTACTCAAGAGCAGATCCTGCTACTAATTCAAACAACAAAAACATTTTCTAATTATATAGGGCCAGATTTTCTGGTTTACAGTTTCCCAGCAAAGAACTCCTCTTTGGGAAGCCTAGGGTAGAATTTTCCTTCATCTGCCTGTCCTTCTGCAGGAACAGGGAAGTAGAAAAAGGTATTATTGGCTCACACGACGCATGCTGGGGTGGTGATGGAAGCTAATAAGTTACACCTAGTTTTCAACTAGTAAGTGCTAAAACATCTGAGAATTGAGGCTGTAGTGCTGTTCCTTCAGGGATACCAAAGCATTTTGCATTTGTGTCGCTGTGTTACTCAAATATGCATAGCAAGATGGTGGTTTATACTATTTTTCAAAGGAATAAATGAAGACCCAGAACTGTAACAGACTGACAGAGCAAGAATGCAGTCTAACGTTTTGCAGCAGTGGTGGAAACCGGTAGTCCTCTGTCTACAGCCACTTGCTTCAAATGGAAAGTAACAGCTTCATTTTACTAACGCCTGCAAAGGGAATTATTTTTATAACCCCTTGTAATATTTTATAACAATTTTGCGTATTTGCAGAGTGGAGAGGTTACTGTCTCTATCTACAACAGTAAACCCAAATAGCGTGAAACACTCTCTGATGTGAGGGGTTTGCAGGAAGACATGGATTTCACAACCAGAAAGAGCATGTGATTTATTTTTTTTTTCTAACGACATAGGAAATCTTAGGCATGCTAATAAAGTTAATTTTAGGACATTTTCAGTGTTCCCAGGTGAAAGTTGAATATGCGTGCAGACTCTATGGCATTGTAATACTATAAATTTCCTTCTTACTTTCACTTTAATAAAATGAAACTTTTTCTACATTATTGTCGTGGTTTGGCCTCA
>VZSF01000963.1:249188-346527 GCA_013398295.1 Chionis minor | reverse complement strand
TGAGGCCAAACCACGACAATTGCTCAAATTTCTGGCCTGGCCATCAAACATAAATATCACATTTTTCATGTGGGTCTGTTTTTCTCCATCCACTGAGGGCAAATGAAACTTAAGAGGTTTCCAGGAGCCCTCACAATGATACAGAGTTTTCTAAACAAGCACATACTGAATGTGTCTACCAAAACTCAGCCAACAGCTGGCTCTGATGGGAAAAATCATACTGCAGTAGGAAAAATGTCAAACCTCAAAATAGTATTTTTTTTTTAAATCATGAGTCAAGTCAATTATTCCCTCTGTGAAAGTTTTCAGCATTTTTATAGAGTTTCTTTAACGTCAAGAGTTACAGAAACTATTTGCATCTTAGGTCTAGGTGTGATCTAGGTGTGTACACTGTTACTGATGATAATCTTGCTTACTATTAAACTAGCTGATCCAAAATCAGGCAAATACTTAATAACAGCAATTAAGCAATTTAGTTAAACCAAATATTTTTGCTGGACTATTTTCTTGGCTATACCCAAATATCATTCTCTGCCAAGGTGGGAAAGGTGCAGGGGATAGCTTAGACTTTAGCAAGCACAAAGATTCAATGAACAACAACTTTGAGTCTAGCCATTTTTTATCTCAGTTCCTTTGGCAAGAGTATCCCCAATACCATATGCCTCTCCCATCTCTAGATGGGAGCTAGACCAGCTCATGCTCCTCTTTAGATACCACTTTGTAACACCACTCCATTTACCAAGCAGAAAAATATCACCTAGGGCAAGGAATGATGCCAAAAAGAGTGTTATTCCAAGAAGGTCTGCTTCCTCAATTTATCAATCATCCAAGACCACTCAGAGAAAGTAGGCAGCCCATTTTGAAAATAAATGGATTAATCAACGAACAAATAAACCCTCTGAGCCCGGCCAAAAAGAGGAAGAGATTTCCAGGGCACAAGAGCTTTACAGTTGTTGCTCTTTGCCTTCTCCCCTACCTGGAGATCACCCAAGGAGAAAACACCCATTGACCAAGAAGGGTCCCACATGAAGCACACCATGATGTGTTCAGAAATCAATCCCCATCCAGCACAGTTTAGTACCCAGTTGTGCTGCTGTGCAGCATCGCCAAAGGCAGATTTATAGCATTACTGTGACAATTTCTTGCTTCCCTCTCTCAGCTAAGTGACTTTTGGGAGAGATTGTAGCTGAAACCACAGTTGCGAAAAATCACTCTGTGTTAGGAGCGTTAAGACACACAGATGCCTATTCCCTCCTCAAATTCTTCACTCTAACTTCTGCTTTTAACTTATTAAAATACTGCTGACATACACAAGTGCCAACTCTGAGGTTTCAGTACATATCATGTAAGAGAATACTACATTGTTACCAAAAAATGAGAGCTGCCCACTTTTCAGACACATTCACGCAGATCTCCCATGTGAAGCTGTCAAGTGGAAACCACAGGATCCGTAAAAATCTAATGGAGAAATGTTTGCAGGGAAGATAAAATGGTTGATCTCACTACCACAATGTAGATGGAAATAGCAACAAATGACAGAGAGGAATAGACGTTGGCACAAGGAAGATTAAATGAAATGAAAAATGAAACGTACTTAGACAGTACTTAGCCTGCAAAGATGTTGTGCTAGATACTCCACAATTATCCAGCAAGCAGTCTTTGGCTCTTAAGCTCGTGTGATAAAGTTATACTGGTAGGGGCTGTTTCATCAGATTCACCGTGCCAAGGACAGTTGGATTTTAACATTTCCCAATTTTTCATTATTGCCTTTGCAGGTTTAAGCTTGCATTAGCAGCAAAATTAAAGGTGGAATAAAATAAAAGTAGGACAGGATACAAATACTAGTAGTACCAAGCATATCCATAAGGCACACAGCACACCTGGTGTCTGCATTGCAAATCAACATTAATACATTCTACATACATGAAGTTTAAGGCATTCAAAATTATAATCCCAAAGGAATACAAAAGTAGTCTCGAAGAACATTATTCTGTTTCTATTTTATGATTTTTTTTGAGTGTTGCCAATTAGTCTGTGAAAATTTCCATATAATCTCCTGAACAGAAAATGGGAACTTTTTGTCTGAGAGGGGGAAAAAAAAAAAGCTTTGTAAAATACATTATGGTATTTGAAAAAATAAAATTCAAAGCTTGGGAGAAATTATTTCTTTAAAAACATAAGAACTGAAGTATCGGTTTACCGCTAATTCACTGTGCTGCAAACTCCTGCCCAAAGGCAAATAAACTCTGTGTCCGTCAGGTCAGGTAAATGAAAACAGTCTTTACAACCTTCTACCAGTAAAAGGCATCTGTCAAATTTGCAATACAGAGATGAAAAGCATTTGAAAGTTAAATCTGAAACCCCAGACTGAAACAACACTGTGCTTTAATTTAAACACATTACACTGCATGGTTATTATTAAGCTCTTCACTCATAGCGTAATTTAAGTGCCATTTTGATATTTTGTTTGAACAAAGAGGTGTCAAATTAAGGAAACTGGTGTCAAGTCCAGAAACTTTGTGAAAATGAAACCCTATCTGTAATAGCACCCTATAGGGTTTCATTTCAACAGCATTGTTATATACTTTTAATGGTGCCATAGCATTTGCCTCATAGACCTCTAGAAAAGACTTCCACAGCATCCTCATTCTGCCCAGCCATGAATGCTGTTGACAGATTATATGCAATCAGCAGCTAATACTACAAAACCACTCATGCTGTAACGGTCATGTGAAGCACATGGCTGTATGAGGCCTCTGCCGTGCTAGACCGAACTTACATGGTTACACTGACAGCCCACATTTCCCTTACTTTTGACATTCAGGGCCAGAGAGGACTATGAGCCCTACAGTTCTCCCCAGCCTTGCGCATGCAGAGAAGGGGAAGAAGTTGGGATGGCAGATGCCATCCACGCAAGGAAGCAGCAGGCAGCAATGAGGCAACTGCATATCAGAAGGGATGATGTTTTTTGCTTGTTTTGGCTCATTCTCCATGGATATTGAAGCTAATATGAGCTTGCAGATCATGTCTGCCGTACAGTATCCTCCTAACCACTTTTAGCCTGTCGTCCATTTGGAACACTGTCTGGCAAAAAGGACAGAAAGCATAAATAATTCAATTTTGGCAAGTTTCACGGAAGTGAGCAGCTTGGCAGTGGAGACAGACACTGCTAGCTTCTCTGGTGAAGGAAAGAATCCAAAATAAGAAATCAATTCCCATTATTTCCATTGCCCATGAAACAAGCTAGCTTTTCAGAATAATAAAGCTTGTTTAACAAGTAACTCCCCCAAGAACCACCACAGAAACCTCTTCAGACTGTTCCTAGAAGACACAGACAAGTTTTCTGACTTTTCATATCTTTTTGTATTGGCCACAGGCATGTCAGGAAAAGAGTTTCCTGATGTCAATGTATGACCTGCACTGAAGTTGCAGGGGAAGCGTTAAGTAAGATGCTTTCTTACGTTCCTTTCGTCCTGTTAAAGGGATAGATTGCATGTGCCATCCCAACAATCTCAGCTGTCACATAACCTCCTAGTCAAGTAATAAATTATTTACTACAGCTCACTATTTGAAAGGGAGTCAATTAATTAACTGACCATCAATTAATACTCAGCAAGGAACAATACGAAGAGAGGAACTGTTCTGAACTGCACAGCTCTTGAAACAAAGAGTGTACTTTTAAACGAGATACTTCTGCATTCAAGCCAGTATCTTGCTTCATTGAACATCTATTTTAAAACATAAGCGGTTACATTTGCTAGCAAGACATCCTGTTGACACCTATTCAATCCTGTCCCACTTTGGCACGATAGTCTTGTGCATTCTACAGGGTCCAAGTGAGCGCTCAGACATATTCAAAGCATCATAATGCAGGGTATTTGAGGGCATAAGGCAAAAGCGTTGTTTCCCAGAACAAAGTCTGAAGGGCAGCATCTCCTTGAGAACTTCACAAATGAAGTTACCCTGGAGATTGTCTCTGAGGAACAGTGACAATTCTCAGACAAGATGATCTGCTGGGTTTGGTATTTTAGGGGTGGGGGAATGAGTGTTATGTTCTCCACTCTTTATTTGGGAAGCGGGAAGCAAATAAAGGGGAAGGAGGGAAAAAGGAAGTTGATTGTAAGGTTTGTCAGTTATTTAAGGGTATTTATAATGAGAAAAGTTCTTCACTCCCAGTACTATACAATAGCATCATATTACTGGCATGAAATAGAGCTTTCACCATTCACTTTCTTTGCATGACTTTCTCATAAACTTTGCTTTGAACTCTATAATCTAGTAACAGCAGAACTTGATCAACCTCTCCACTCAAGAACTGAGGAACTTGTAGTGTCTGCATACATGGTCTCCATTTTGCAGAGTTTAACTTAAACTGTCAAGTCTGGCACCTCCTCTCTTAGCTTGCTGAGGGAAGGTGGGTCATCCAAGGAAATGCATTTCAGACAAGGAGCCTGACCAAGACAGAAGAACGCACACACACAAAGCCATGGCATTTGCAGCTCACCTGAGACATCACAGCAAACTCTGAGTCAAAACAGATTTTTTTTTAGATTTTTTTTTTTAATGTTGTCAAAGCCACATATTCAGCTTTATAAACAAACATTCCCCCAGGCTTCCCCAGCAAAAATACCTTTGCTGTAACTCTTCCCACAGCTCTAAGTAGCATTACTATTACTTTGCAGCTCTAACTAGGTTTTTTCCACACAGCTTTAACTTGCGTTTCTACTACTTTCCAGATAGTATATCTGTCTACTATACATCTTATATGTGTATTTGGATTCACACATAATGCTGTAGTGGTTTCATTATTACTGTATAATCACCAATGAATGTATTTATAAAAATTAAGGACCATTTGGCAGCTCTGCAATTACCAGCTCTGTAAGATCTTGAGATTGCCATAGCTCAGTGTAAGTCATCCAAAAAAAAAAATAATGTGGTAAAGGTTGCCGAGAGAAGTTGTGGATGCCCCATCCCTGGAAGGGTTCAAGTCCAGGCTGGATGGGGCTTTGAGCAACCTGGTCTAGTGGGACATGTCCCTGCCCGTGGCAGGGGGGTTGGAACTAGATGATCTTTAAGGTCCCTTCCATCTCTAACCATTCTATGATTCTATAAAGAGTACTAAAATGGTCTTGGCACCTGAACTGGTTGCCAGTCTAACTCTCACAGAGGTTTGTACCTCACAGCTCCCATTGACTTAAAAGTCTACCCTTTTTAATGCACTTTTCATGAGCGCTAGACAGACTCATCCCATCTCCTTATATCAAGTTTTCTGTGCCCTAAGCTTGTCCTTCTTTAAGCTTCTCAACGTAATAGCATTCCAGAGTGATATTGGATACATCAGCCCTCCTCAGAAGTTATTCTTGATTGCATTTTGCCAACCGGCCAGTGATGGATAATGAAGTTCAACATGTCAACACTCCCCCAAGAGCTGGAGAATTTCACATCTGTCATGTATTTATTACTCAAAAAGAAAGAAGCTGTATTTGTGCAAGGGCTAGGGCCCCGAGAAACAGGGTTGTCACCAGATGTTCCATGGCTGAGAATCTGCATAGCCTCAAGGTGTGAGGGTAATCAGTGCAGACCCTAAATAATGAAGTTACTATGTTTTGCAAGAACTGCTGGCTGGTTAGAGGAGAGAGACCACAGTTCAACAACCTAGTGAGAGAAAGGCAGGAAGAGCTCAGATATTATATAGGTGAAGAGGGGACATACAGCATTATGGGGGCAAAGAGCACACAGGACAAAACATGAATCCACATCAAGCCAGGCATCAAAATAGAGCAGTCCCACCTTCTGGGGCCTGTTAGGTAGTTTTTGGCACCAGTGCTACAAATTGCAGCATATAGCAAATATGTCTAAACCCTTTGGGTTTCTAATAAACAGGATTCCCACCCCAATTTTTAATTCAGTTCCCCAGGAACACTAAACAGAGCATACAGGTTCATCCACTTCGTGCCTCATCTCCTCCATCTTATTGTCTTCCAGCCCTTCAATTTAAGGCTCATGTGAATTCAGGTACACAGTTTGAAACAACGATCTGTCAGGATGCAAGGATGTGCTTGCGGTGCCTCGTAGTGACTGCTCTGTGTCGGAAGAGGTAGAAATGAAAAGGACATGCCAAATTAGTTTCTCACAAATAAGAGCTCATCACCTCCAAAAGTTTATGTCCGGATATGTTTTGTCAGAAACAAGCATAAAAGTAAGCAAGTGGTTTTTTGGTTTGTTTGCTGTGTTTATTTTATGGCTGGCTGATACTGTAACACATGACTTCCAAGTGCTCTTGTCAGCAGGGCTCAGAGACTCTAAGGTGTCTGCTGATGATACAAATTCATTACATATTTGGCATCTGACCAAGAGGCCTTTTTTTTTTCCCACCCAAATTAAGGAAAACAACTAAACATTATTAGATTTCTTAGTCCTCAGAATTCCCCCAGAGTAATATCTAATAGTAAGATTTTTAACTGCATATGCCCGTAAGATTATAAATTGCAATGACAGGCCAGATTTCAAGTCGCATCAATGAAGTGAAAGCATGTTAAAAGTCCCTTGCATTATTCCAAGTTTAGATAGACCAGCTCTCTATAGATTTATTTATATATACAGTGTGAAAATTATATATAAAGCGCGCACACACACACACACATATAAAAATACACACACAAAAATAAACTCAGTGACCTGGATTTTCCTACAACTATTACAAGTAGACATTCTTCCTTAAAACATGCTACAAATTGCATACACATAGAAGTGAGCAGTGATGCTGGCAAAATATTGTTTTAAGTGATAAATAAGACTTGGCCGTGAATCTGTCTTGCAAAGCGGAGCCGTGTCGCCACTGAAGGAATAAGGGGGATTCCTGCTCACAGGAATGCCTGTCAGCACCAGTGCCAAATGCTCCACTCCAGCAGAAGAGTTAGGGGAAGAGAGACATGTCAGGGGAAGGGAGATGATGCATTTTGAGAGATGCATGCCAAGCAGCAGCTGGCGTGGTTACTACCAGGCCATAGCTTTGTGGAGCACCACCTTGGTTTTTCTTGCCTGCAGAGACAGCACCACATGGGTTTGTTCATCTGCACCTTGAACTGCAAAGGAACAAAGCTCCCAGCCCCACTCCCAACTTAAAGCAACTAGCACAGCCAGTCTAACTGCCTTGCTTATAAACCAACATGCACATTTCCCCCTCCACCCAGCTAAAGAGAGGAGCATTACACAAGACTGACATACCAAAGCTAGTTTTCTTTTTGTCATCTGCTCTCTTGATACTAAATCAACCCTTACTGTAGCCTCCAGCATTTCAGTAATAGAAACAAAACACTGTGAATTAAAAACTGGAGACAGATCTTCAGCAACAAGAGCTGCAGAGGGGGAAAAACATTTCTCATTTAAATCAGCAGCACTGATGACTGCTAATTGTTCCTAGAAGAGCTTGGGGAATAGTCTCCCAAGAGAGTAAGGACCAAGTGCAACACTGCAGCTCTTAGGGCAGGGGAGCAGCCCACAACCTGGTCAACTCACTGCAAGCACTATGTTTTGAGAGAAGATTATGCAAAGACAAGGCCAGGGTACAATCTCTTCCATGTTACGCTCCAGCTTTCCCCAAAATAACCCCTCTGGTCTGAGCAGACCACATTCAAAGTGCATTTACATGGAATCATGGACTTGCCATGGGATGTGGATAAGACCCCAAAAACTCAGTATTAAAATGCCACTTATTTATGGCTCCACTTTCTGGAGATTTAAGAACCAACAATCTGACTGAGCTTCTAAAATCCATCAGGCATCTCAGTTTCTACAGACTATGGCATAGGAGAGAATGACAACGTCTTTCTTTTTCCTCTGCTCACTCTAATGCAGTGTGACTGGGAAGGATCTTTAGCATCCATGAATCTTATGTGAAACAAACTCACACCTCAGGATGTGTGGCAAGGCATCCAGTGCTATCAGGCACTGCAGAAAGCAGCCCAACATGGCGAAGCACAGGGTAATATATAAAAATATATGTTGCTCTGATTACAATTCCTTGAGTTTATGGTATGAGGCACTATAACTAAAAACCCACCAGCCCAGTCCTACTCTCTCTGCAATAGGCAAATTGCAGCATCTGTGTGGTGTTGGCTAAAAATCCATTGAGCATCCCACAGCTTGGAGCAGATTCATGAAAGAACAGAGATGGTCCTGCCAGGAGCTGGGAGGAATATTCATGGGGCTGCCCAGCACCAAACAATTTCCTGAAATCAGGGAAATTCAGGAGGGGAAAAGCTTCTGCACTCTCCAACATGCTTTTAATTTCTTCCCTTCTCAGAGTGTCTTTCCCTGTGTGCCATGGGGTAATAAACATCAGATGGCTCTAGGATTCATTTAACGTGACTGTGGAGCTGATAAATCGGATGTTAGAGATTTCTTCTAGGGAATCAGCAGTTTCATTTGCAATAAAGAGCTTCTGCTTCTCTTCTTGCTGGGCCAAGGGTGCTCTTCCTAACACACAAAAACAGCAGATTTGCCCAGATCTTGTGGGAGCAGGTTAGCAGCAACTGAGGAGGTGGTGTGAGAATCAAGATGGCCATAAGTCATTCCCTCACTCTCACTCGTCTCTCATTTTAGCTTAAAGTATTGCAACATGCCCAGCTTATACGGATGAGAGAACTAGGGCCAGACAACCCTCAGAAGTAATTTTTTTTTTCCTCTCCAACACCAGTGGTTTAAGCTTAGCTGAAGTTATTAGGAAAAGAAAAGGAGTGACATCCTATCTGTGGGCACATCCAGGAAAAAAGGTTACAGCTGCATGGGAAGGATGGGCACATCAGGATTTTGTGCTTTCAAAACCTGGCCATGGCATTGCTGGGAAGGGTGGTTCTGCCCTAGCACTAAGCAGTTACTTTGTCTGTGAAGCTGTCTTCAGGTCCTGCACTTCTCCAAATATTGGGGAAAAGATGCACAGCCTCATCCATCAAACCCCTTTACCCAGCCCAGGGCTCTCTCCAACCGCTGGTAGCTTCCTATCACATAAAAGCTTTATCTGGAAGTTTAGCAGTAGCAAAGTATTAAGTAGGATTAGCAATTAGCCAAATAGATCTCCATTTTCCCAGATACTAACGCAACAGATGAAAGCAAACAAGGAAGGGGTAACCAATCACCTTCTCTGTTCACTGGGATGAGGAAAGGGAAGCTGCCCACTTCTGCTCCTCTCTGTACTGTACCAGCCCCGTTCAGCCTCGGGTTGCCCGCACATCAGTCCCTTTGGAGTATCCTGCACGTCCAGCAAGACAGGGGACAAGCTGTCTTCTCGCATGCAGAGATAGCTGCAGACGTGAAATTATTCCTGGTACTCCATGGTACCTCTGGGTATTGTCTAAGGGATTCCTGTACCCATACTAGTCAGCTTTTACCCACTGCATTTTTCAGTCCTGGTTGCTTGGGATTATTAACTCCAACAGGATGTATAAAAAGATTATTGTGATATGTTTATTTGGAAAAGTCAGGCAGTTTTTTTTCATTTATTTATTTGGCTGGTTTGTTGGGTTTTTTTTAAAGTAGTTACATCTAAAGCCAAACCATAGAAATCATATCACAGATGCTTGCTGCTTACATGGAAAATTATTGTGTTTTTATTTGGGCTGCTGTAATATTCCTAAACCCCATATAGCCACCAAAAATGGAACAGCCCTGGCCCCATCAATATCTTGATCAGCTAGAAGTCGCTAAAAGCATGAGTAAAACATATTCAGAGAGTAAGTCCCTTGGAAGAACCCACTTCCAATAGCTGTTGCTTATTTACTCCGTGCTTAGCTATGACAAGGACTCATTGGGGATAGGGCTAGCTAACAAGGCTTGCTAGCCAGGGACTACTGCAGAAGAGACACACCAGGATCATTGTGGATGAATAAATTCAACATCCTCCTGAATCCCAAGAGAAAGAGACAGCCAGGCACTGCCCCAGAGACCCCGTCATCTTAATGAGCAGTGTTCCAAGTGCATCGCTACTCCTCATTCACGTCTTGAAAAACAATTAACTGGGAAGAGGCTTTTATCCTGGTAACCCTTAAACAACCTTAACTGCATGAGTTTGCCTTTTCTCTTCAACAAAAAGAAGAGTATTAGAGGTCTGCAGAAAGACAAAGAGAAAGAAGTATGGAGAAAGATTTTTAAGCATTTGTGTCCCTTTTGTTTTTCCTCTCCAGTACCACCCAAGTCATTTACAAGTTGGTTTATTTTTCCCAATACCCAGCAGAGCCTGGTCCCTCTGGTGCTCTTCCACACTGCCACCAACAACCCATCCTCTCTATACACTCAGTGCTCCATAAGAACGAAAAAATAACGTGCCAGCTTTGTGTCTGACATGCACATTTGCATAGGCTGCACTGGAAAGAGATTAGATGGCTCAAGAGACTGGTTTCCGAGCTAAAGTTTCCAGATCAAATCAAGACCAGGTCAGGATCAAATAAACCTCGTCAGCTTACTTAGCAACTGCTTGGCAGCTGATATGAAACAAATAGTTAAGAGTTAGGTCATTTTTTTAGGCAGCAGATGCCTGCACCACAACACCCATTCATTACATGGGGTTAATAACTGCGGAAATACAAATTTTCAGGATTCAACATAACTCTTCATCTCCTAAAGCTACTTACCCCTTTTTGTGACAAGATCTGTGTTATACTTTTCAATTCAATTCTGTTTTTTTTAAAATTAACTTTTCTTAAAGAAGTTCACTAACAAAAACATTTTTATAATCAGAGTAAAATATAATGGGAATTAAATTACTGTACAATAATTCACACTTAGCTGCACAGAGGCCATTTGTCCTTCATCTTTGTGCCTGAATGTGCTAGATGTGAATTACTACACTGCAATTCACATGCTGTCACATCTTACGGCTTAATTAACGCTACAGAAAAAAAATCAGAGCGCACAGAGTTGGCCACTAGAGATCAGAAACCAGTCTTGTGAGGAAACTGTTAACAAATGAAACAAGCTTTGGAGGTTATAGGCCTGCAGGGTAACACAACTACCCCCCTCCTATCACTGTAAGAGCAAGCATGTTTTCTACTGCTGTAACTCAGAAAAGAAACCCACATGCCCTGCTGCTGTATGCCATACATGTTAAGAAGCCTATAGGAAAGGATAACTTCCATGCATTAATTTGGAGCCTAGTCACCAGCCTGCTATAATTCAAATCCTATAGCTCCAGCGTCATTGCACCCAGAGCTGTGCCAATAGCTAAGGGTTGCATGTCCCATGGAAAGCATGCTTTGGTACAAATGGCAGGTGAAAATAGTACAAGATCTTGTTTCCCTCCGTAATGCAGGTAGATGAGAAGACACACTTCCCAAACACTGAAGAAAAAGAAAATTATCAGGAAATCCCCCTAAAATTCCTTCCTTATTTAGTGTGAAATTTACACATGAAAGAAGTGGGTCTGCATACAGACCTCTGCACTGCTTAATGGCTCAAGCAAGAATTAAATGGTGTATAGTCTCTCCAAGGTTGAATTTCACCCTCTATCAGCTTATAGATTGGTCAGTCATCAGACGGGGAACTTAATACTCCTGATTTTAGTACATTGCTGCTAATGAAAGCACTGTAGTATATACACAGAACAGCCACTCCCTTTTATCAGGAAAAGCCTTCCTTGATCGCTTGTGCCACTACGGAAAAGGTGGCATGGCTGCAGGTAATGCAAATTGCCAAGAATAGCAAATATTATAAATATTTCAAGGATGATTAATCTTTTAAAACCATGAAGTTAGGCAGAAGCCTGGAAGTCAACTTGGCTATTTCACAACTAATAAAACATGTCTCTTGTATTTCATTTTGACTATATGAAGAGTATTGTAGTAAAAGGCAATTATCCACCATTCACTAGCTAACATAACACTTGTACAGTATAAAAGAAACACATTATGTATTTTAAGCAGTGACAGTATTTCCACTGTATTAAAATAGTAGTGAGGCAAATGTTCAGCTCACATTAAACGGCACTCTGTCACCAAGGACCAGCTTGCTAGCATCATATATTCCCCCAAGAAAGATAATGCTGCTTGCTTTCACAGAATCATTGTCACCAGGCAAATACCGGTGCTGTTCAGTAATAAATATTTCGACTGTTCCCACAGAAACTGCCTCGGCATCTGGACCTGCTAATGCCCAGAGAGATCAGCCTGACCTTCGAGCACCATCTTCTCACAAAGACGCAGCCCTCCCTCACCACGACTGTTTCCCAGAAACATTGGGAAGATGGTGCAGAAGCACACAGGGTCAGAACGGAACAGCAGATGAGGCTCTCTTCATTGCAGCTGCAACGACTTGAAAGGACTTAAAATGTCATTTTCTACTCTGCAAATGATAAAGTAGTTCAGCCCCATCTCAACTTATTCTTATACAGGGAGACATACATGATGGCCTCTGTCCCTAAACGCAGGAAGGTCACTTCACAGCTATGCCACAACTCTGCATAAATAAATTCTTGGAGGCAACTTGTTTTTTTGGAAGTTCAGAGTTGGGCCAAGAGCAACTGTAGCCCTGCCAGTTTGGTGCTGTCAACTGCCAGTAGTAAACCTTAAGCTTCATAACAATACCATGCTCCAAGGCATTGTCAGACTTTGTCTGAACTAAAACCTGTTTTAGCTTAAACTTAGCTCTATCACCAAAGTTATTTCAGAAACCTCTACTGCACCTGTAGCCTGCGCTATAATCAGATGACTCATCTAGCCTGTGTTAACTGTAATGGCAAAACTACTCTAACGTCAGATGCCTATTGTTTGTCTGTAATTTCAGCCAGGTTTTAGTTATATTATTGCCTAACTTGTTCTGACTTCAGTCTTGCTTAGCTTTGGGTAAGTGTGTGGTTCTAGCTCAAAAAAATCACATTGTATATGGAGAAAAAGATTAAGAAACCTAAGTAATCACAGCAATGACTAACTAACGCCATGGATCACCAGGAGGGAACAGTGTGCAAGCCAATAACAAATACAGGGTTAAAACATATAAAAAATAGCCCAAGCAAGACGAAGGAGGAACCAAGCCCCACAACTGACACCATACTTTGCTCATGCAAGAGCTAGGATGCTGACAGCTCACCCCCATGTCCCAACTGTAGGGCAAGAGCTGAGCATCAGGGGAAAAAGGCAGATCACCATGCCTGTTGATTTTATTGCATTTGTAATGATCTCCAACAGAAACTGGGCAATTTGGATTATTGCATTAATGTGAGTAATAATAAGTCATTGTCTTATTCTGGACTTGGCTGTTAAAGCCTTAGAGTACCAACAACAAAAAAAATAATCATTCTTCAAGGCCCATCATGAAATTATGCACACAACACAATCCTTAAAAAATAAATTTTCAAATAAATAATAATAAAACATTCTGATGGGACGATAAAGATTTTTGCACTCAATCCTTCAGTTCTTTTCCAAAGCCTAAAATAAGTTACTTGTTTGGAGACATGCAAAATTTCACCCCACAGCAATCACTACAGTATCATTTCTATCCTGCTCTTAAGAGCATGCAGTTCTGAATCCTTTTATTTATATTACTATTTTTGTTCAGCAGTCTCGAAATTTTAAGTCTCACCTCTCAGCCACACATAAGCATGACAGCAATGTGACAGAGCAGGTGTATGTCTTTCCAGGCTTGCAAACTGAGCTGCTGCCTGTCACATCTGTCTCATTTCAGGTGAACTTTGACCGTGTTCATTTGTGGATAAACAGAAATCTGCTTTGTTTGGGGTCAAGAGGAGGAAGGCTGATGAAGATGAGAACAGATGCTCATTCCAGAAAATGCCTCTGCGAAACTCACCCCTTACAGGCGAAAAGGATCAGCTTGCTCAGGTGTACATGGAGGGATGTAAGCCAAGGAGCACTTTCCTGGCTTTGGGAAAAGCTTCCAAACAGGGGCAGAAAGGAGGCAGGAGTGCAAAAGACCTGTCCACAGCAGAGTCCTTGCAAAGGACAACAAAGCCTTTGTTTTTGTTGTGGTTGCTGATTATTTTATTATTATTATTCTTTGGTATTGTTGCTTTCTAACTTGACTAATTCACTAATTTTGCAAAACAGGTTTAGTTTTATCCAGCCAGAGCTCAGAAGAGGGGATAGCTTTCTGGGGGCTTCCACACTGGTCCGGAGTGTCTTGTCACACATGGAGTTGTGTTGTCAATGCAAGCTGTAAGCTATTTTCCGTTCAAATGAAGGGCAACAGTAAAGAATGTATCCACTACTCAAATCTGCTATTATCTCAAGTATTTCACATGGTTTCAGATTTTTGTGAGCTCTGACTCAGAGCAGTCCAAGCAAAAACTAGACAGTACAGTGCCTGTGCATTTAGGATACAGCAGATTAGCATCATCACTGAGAAACTGCAAGGATTCATGACTTTTTCCCCTTTCATTATTTCTACAGCTTATCAACAAGATGACATTGTACCAGGGCAGTATCCTGGAAGATTACTTTTCATCTTGCAGACCACTGAAGTCATACATTCTTTGACTCCACACCTATCATCACAACCCAAGACATACAATATACTCCAAGAAATGAGATAGCTAAAAAAAAAAAACAACACCACCCTCAAAAAAATGCCAAACAATCAAAACAAAAAAAGCCCCAATACATTTATGAGATCACTGGTCTAAGAAATCTGTCTATAATGTAGCCACCACTACACATTAAGGGACTGTGTCAGGAAACTTCAAAAAGGGAATGAGATGTAGCAATGTCAACCTATAAAAGCAGTTCATATCAAGTCTGGCCATACAGTGAAAAGGGATTGCTAAAGGGGGAGAGAAGGGGCAGGAAGCAGGCCTTAACTGGACTGGTTTTATACATAACATGAGGCTATGGCATGTGTTTAAACACGCATATACTGTCTTCAGGCTAGCAGGAACCTCTGCATTGATAGCAACTTGCCCTTCAGTTTAGCCAACCTTCTGCAGGCACTCAGAGGAAGAGGAGCAGCAAGGGAGAGCACCTGAAAGCCATCAGATATTCAGTCTCTGATTTCAAAACTTTGGAAGCCTCATTAGACTATTTGTTCCAACTTTTGATACAACTCTAATTTTTATGCACATGCCCTTCAGTCCCACTGGAGACTGGATAGGTTTGACCGCCCAGTGCTAGCCAATACCAAACATACTCGTCAAACATCACATCACACAGCTAAACTGCAGTCTTCTCCCTTCTTTTAGTATCAGGAACATACCACCCTCGAACAATGAGATGCACACTCAGTAGCTACTTCCTCCAAGAAAGGTGACAGGGCAGAGTTTTGAGATGGTAGCTACATACTGACCAATCTTAAAGAAAGAAACGGGGCAGAAACAAACCAAGTCCTTTGGCTCAGACCAAAGGTCTTCAATCTCCACTGTTCCAAGGTGACTGTAAGTTTCTACCACACTTTCACTAGTAATTTACAGGGATGAGATAACGCATGTGTGTTGGTTGTATGTGCAGTGGTCAAATTTACCACCACTGACTGCTACAAAAACCACAGCAGCCACTCTGTACTCTTCTTTGTAGAAGAACATAAAGGCTAGATTTATTTCCAGGCACCTCATTTCTGCATCTCTGGTGTTTGCTCATCTGTAGCATAATACGACTCCTAGGATACTTGTGACATTTTCATTTACTGTGACTATCAGGCAGGATTTTCCAGCTACAGTGGCATTGCAAATTTAAAACAGAACTGCCAGAGGCATTTTTAAATTGTTAATTGCTTTAACAGTTAATATTGTTTAATTACAAAGATTTACAAAACATTTACCATTTAACTTTCGTGGACAAGAATGGCGAGCACCTTTCCTAATAGCTCCTTCATTCCACCCCAACTGGTTGGCTCAGTTTAAATATTTATTCTAATTTTCAAGGTAGTGAGGGGCTTTGCTTGAAGAGCAACAGTATAGGTAACCTTTGTGCCTAAAGGCTTTATAAGTGATATGAGCACGCATGCTGTGCTCTATAAATAAATATGTTCAGCCAATCGCACGTATTTCATTTTTTTAGCCTTCTTCACTGTTTTGCTGTAGTGTCTTAGCCCATAGACAGTGCATGTAAAGGACAAAAAGTCTGATGAATATTTTAAAAGCAGGAGCCCACAGCCTACACAGAGGGAGTCATGTTATTTACAAACATGCTCCCACTGACCTGTAATTGAAATGAGATCCTTGGTGAAGCTCACCTTCCAATTAGGCATCAGGAAGATCAGGCAGCCAGATTTTCCAAAGTTCTGCTCTGAGCATTTAGCAACCATCACTGCACACAAGAGTTCCTGAACGCTTCACCACTTACGAAATCTGGCAACTTACTTCTGGGGCCTACATTTCGGTTTCTCATATCAAGAAAACCAACCCTGGGCCTCAAAATCTTACTCCAAAGAATTAATCGTGTCAGATTTCACTTAACGTTTTCCTGGCTAATAAAAAGGCCAAATTTTTCTGCTAGAGCTCATATATCCACGCAGCACAGCAGCTGTGCCTGATGCTATTAGCTCTGTTCTCAGATGCAGCCTTGCTGTACAGCACGGTGCTACGCCTAATGACTACACACTGCTGAGTGGGTTAAACAGCATGCCAGGCTAAGGCAACTACACTGGCTTTGGTTCTTCTCAGCTTAGGGTCACTGAGATTATGGGAGCCTCCGTCTTTTGGCAGAGAACAGAAACATCCACTGCAATGGTTGAAACCAGAGTCTAACATGATGGTGAGTAAGATCCCACCCTGGAGCTGTGGCTGAAGGGGGATATGCAGCCCCTTACTGAGCAGTATTCACAGAAGGGAAAATAATTTCCATACCGAGGTCAGGAGAGACAATCCCAGTAACACACAGCCAACAGAATAGGTTTGGGCATGAGGAAGAGTGTCTCCCTTAACGTAGCAGCTAAATGCAGTAACAGAAGTCTTTACATGCGACCAGAGTTCATTCTTTCAGGACTTAACTAGTCATAATATAGCCTGGGAATTCAAAGACCTGGGGTGGAAGTGGGGAAATCAACATCCTGGAAAAAAACCACATCATTAGGCAAAAGACGTAGGCAAAATCCTTACTATTTTCTATTCTGTCTTCTCTTCCCACAGGCAAATTTACACCATCTCTCACTCACCATGGGCTAACGGTGTTAAGAGCATTGTGAAGAACAGCAGCTGTGATGACCACATGACTGTGAAGGAGGGCTTGAAAGTATCCCAGCAAACGAGGGTTCAAACAAAACAGGGTGAGTGTCCTCCTGCACTTGCTTCCAACACTTCAACTGTTGGCCTTCAATTCACATCCGAAAGGGGAAAAAAACCAATCAAAAATAATAATAATAATTAAAAAAAAAATCCCACAGCCAGTATCCAGAGTCTGAGACCTACAAATGAAAAAGGAAAAAAATGCAGTTAGTAAAACAATAAGATAGGTGTTCTCAATCAAGTCCTGCTGTGTTTCTTTGCTGCCAACAGCTGTAAAGGCAAGCGTCCCCCTGCCCCTCCCCCCAGCCCTTTAGATGTATGCACATTCCTACGTACAACAGGAATTAAAACTTGTCCCTGTGCAGAGAGCCCGTTTGTGCATCACTAATGCTCTGCTTCCTCTCTCAAAACATGGCTTAAGACAGCAGTTTTGAACAATGATGCCCACAGGTCCAGAGAGTCCACAGACTTCAAAGTTGACTAGAAAAAACAAGTCCATATGGATTGCATCGTACCCTACCTACATGGGACTTCTAAAACAGGCTGCAACTCCACTGAAAATGTTTGGGTGTCTAGAAATCACAAACCAGCAAAAAGTCCAGAGCTGAAAAGAGTTTAACTGGTGCCTAGGCTCTGTGCTAATTTCTTATACAGAAGTAAGTTTCCACCCCAGCCACTTCTTGTCCACCCAAACCCCTCAAATACAGGGGGGACAAAGAGTAAATGAAAGCTTCTGAAAGAGCACACTTGCCAGTGTGCTGCCAAGTCCACAAACTGCCGAGAAGAGAGGTCACTTCATTACTCGATTGTCACTTCACTACCTGATCTAGGCCATACCTGTGAGCACGCATGGGAAGCACAGTGCTTTAGGAGAAAATGCAACTCAGTGTTGTGAGTTGCACTCCCTGGCCTGCACTCCCCCTTCCATGCAAACAGAATACGTATATATATATATATGTCAACACCCAGACAACAATCTCACTTCCTTTTTCACCTGCTGCGCAGTATGTAATGCAGGTGTACACGCTGGCCAACAATTATCTATGCAAATATCTGCTACATGTCCTGAATGACTTGGGCAGAAACTGAGCCCAGTGTGTCCCCAAGTAGCCAGGCATTGCAATCTTCTTTTTTCCTACTAAGACCCTTCACTCTGTATTTCTCCCATGGTTCTGTTGTCGAGCCTGATGTCAAGATACCAGGCAGTGGGATCAGTAATACGGTTTGGGAGTATGTCTGCCAACGATATGCCTAAAAGCCTCTTTCTTCCCCGGCTGAGATGTCCTGCAGAGCTTTTAATCACCGAATTTGGACCAGGCTTTGAACCCAAGTAGAGGCTGAAAGTCATCCTTACCCTAGAGCTACCTTTTATGGTGACTGCCGGTGACTCAGTCACTCACCCCTAGTAGAGCTTCGCAGTTATTCATAGTGGGATTAAAAATAATGGTCTCATTCATCCCACATGCTTACAGGAAAGCACAGGGAAATCTGAATCCATGCTGAATTAGAAACATTCGCTCATTTAATTGGAGAAAGTATTCCAGCTTCCCATCATTTTAATCTCTCAAGAAGGGACTAGATGGCCACAGTAACTCAAACTTGGCAGGAAAAAAACAACTATACAGAGTTAAACCATGGCATCAGTTTGAGACTTAGCTCCCCACTGACTTTGAAATGATGATAAAATATTGAGGAATTGAAAAGTACTTTGCATATCTGTTTTGAACTCCCTAGACTCTGCAGCCTTCACAGCACTGGTCTAATTAAAAATCTCTCCAAAAATCTCTGATCAACAGAAGTTACTCTTCTCTGAGCAAAGAAGCTGTTTTTGCCAACTTTTGTTCTTACCCAAAACCCAGTTTGAGCCAAGAAGACACATGAAAAACTGTGCTGCATGCCATTGTGATGTGGGTATATTTCTGAAACTGCAGCATGACAAAGTGGCCTTTGTTTTGCCGACTATCTTTGCTGATCAACTAAATCAAACCCCACATTGTTCAGAACCAAAGTCCATAAGGAAGCTGCATTTTTTTCTGATAAATATATCTGCTTGCACTGCCAAGATTTTATTCTCCCAGTCTACTCTCCTCCCCAGTCTATCCCTGCAATTTGTTCACTCTAATGTAGCATTTAGTTTCCAAAGCTTTTTCTCGGCTTTTTAACTGGGGTGACTAAAAAGTCCAAGGTCAATATGCAGTCAAGTGGCTTCTTTACAGGCATCTTCAAAATTAAAACTTTGCTCGAGCTGGGACTAATCAGAATGGTCACTGATAATATTTAAAGCCTATTTTCCAAAGGGGGACAAGACTCATGAATACTTTAAATTATACATTCTAAACAGCGATCAAGTTTTCCATTTATATTTTAGGAGGCTAACAGTACACATCAAACTACACAACTGGATATTATTTATGTATGCTTTTTCTACAGCATCTTCTGTAAAGTTTTAAAAGTGAGAAGCTTTTTGAGCTACGCAATTTGAAAAGGCACACAGAGATGGAGGAAACTATCCAAGCTCAGGTACACTTCCCAGAAGCAAAAGCTAAGCCAGGCAGTGAAAAAATGGAAGTTTGTTTTCCAATTTTTTTTTTTGTTTAAGCGGAATGAAGTTCTGTATAATCTAAACCTCTTAGAAAGAGGCGTTGTAAAAGGGTTTTGGGTGAAAACTGAAGAATTCACAAATCAGTTATGCTACCTATCTCAGAGAAGGGATAATTGTCAACAAAATATTTACACAGGGGCCTTTAAAATTGGTTTTGTCTGTCTATATATTCCTGCATGATAGGATTCAAAGATTTCTTCTACTGTCTCATGGGCTGTGGCTGAATGAGCGAAAGGATTCATCTGCTCTCTGCAGAGTCCAAACACTAATTTTGGGAACATGCAACTACTAGAATCACAACCAGACATTTTAGCCTACTGGACAGAGCATTATTCAGTCACAAAGCTCCTGTGCTAAACAGAGACGATAGGAGTTGCTCAGCATTATGCACCCTTTACTCCAGTTGTAAATCTGGCCCACTGTTCCCAGCCCTATTTTCCTTCCTGCCAAAGCAGAACAAGTCAGAGACATGGCCTGTCAGCTTATGTCTGTACACCACACCCATGCTGGCACAACCTTGCCCTTAAGCCTGCTCCTACAAAGACTTCAACACCTTAGGCTTAAGATCATGCACAAATATTAACAAATCCACAATGTGACTGGAGAAATGCCAAAGATGTTTAACAACACAGGCTACATTAACCAAAGACACTGTAAAGCTATAAAATTCTCAGTAGTTTTGTATTTCATGTAATCAAATGATCATAGTCCATTTGTGAAGCAGGTATCTGCAGGGGAACAGCTAGACAGGGAATAAGTTAGAGCAACCCTTTTCCTTAATGGTCACACAATGCCTCTCAAGCAGCATTATGAAATGCAGAAAGAGGTCTGCAAAACAAAATTCACCTAATCTGTGGATTACCTCCAGACAAAGTACAGCCAAAGGGATAAACTAGAGCACATATCTGTAAACTGTTCAGTGCAGAGTGTTACATCTATTGATATAAAAAGGGGATATACGATCACGATGAATAACTTAAAGGCTACACTTGACCTAAGGGGTTTGGACTTGAACCACGAAGACGAAACAACCTGCACTGATTTAACAGAAAGTTCTGCTCACTGACCTTTCTGCCCATAGGGCTGCCCCTGACACCCTCACGGTCTGACCTGCAACTGGGCATCACCCAAATCTGATTTCAATGCTGACAAGTTCCCAAAATCCAACTCATAGTGGTACTGACAGAACAGGAGAAAGCCAAAGAAAACAAAGGCTTCATGGTGTAGAGATGAGCAGTGAAGTATTCATCGAGGCGTTGTTCATAAAAGAGCATTGTAGATACACTGACAAACTCAACATCTACCCAAGTCTGTTCGTCAGCAGCTGATGTCAAGCAGCACATGGAGCATTTTCTGAGCTCATTTGTGCTACAAATGGTAGCAAATTGGTCTACAGGGAGGGTGAAAAAGAAAAGGAAACCAGTTTATCTGGTAGGTGAACAGATAAGGTGAAATAAAAGTAGAATTCAGAGCAGCATATGCCAGACCTGTCAGAAATCCACTTAATTACTGCCTTCCTCCAAACATGAGCATTTGCACCTGCACAAAGCTGGACGCTACCTTTCTCACATGCCAAAATCTGCCTACCTTCCTCAGGTATCTAGCATTTTCTAGATAGTACGGATACAGCCACAGGAGGGGCAAAAGTGTTTTACAAGGGGCTCATTAGCAAAAAACAGATGGAAATGCCCTGTTTTTCTTACCCAGTTTTACTTGCAGTTATTTTCTCCCCACCCCCGAAAATCTGCATAGTAAAACTAGCCTAAACAACTCAGTGATACAAGGATTACTTTCTATTTCTTAATAGAAAAGATTCCTATGCTTATCTCGTTTGGCAGAAGTTGCTTACTAAGTAGAAAATAAGTGTGATGTTTCAAACAAATAGCGATTAAATCCACTATTTACAAGGGGAAAAGTTTGGAAGTAATTAAACTCTTTAAAGCTGATGGGCCAAGCTGGAACCATGGATATAATTCCCCATTCTTAGCACCTGCTACTTGAGACGATTTATTCCAGAGAACATTTTCAGAGTTTCACTAAGAAGAGAGGGAAGAGAAATAACCCCAGCAAGGAAAAAGATAACATGCAATCTCTGCAAAAGTAAATTAACTGCAACTTAATGTAGGAAAATTTAAGTACAAGAATTACCTGTATTGCCACTCCCATTATGAAGAGCTAAACAAAAGAATTGCTGCAATACATTTGGTCATGAGTTGTCAGCAAAACACAGTTTTTTGTTTTGGGGTTTTTTTCCAATATTCCTAAAAATGAAGAGTTACGCCCCTCCCACTTCTCTCCACCTTTACCCTCTTTCAAATCCTTGTCCCTGCCAGGTACTCAGGATGTGGCTCCACGGTCACTTTGCAGTGGCAGCAACACAACCTGCCATGTAAAAGGTCATGAAGACGTTACCGACAGTACAAGGCAGTAGAAGCAGGGCAAGAGCAGGCTGCACTCCCGGCATTTCAACAGAACCATGCGCACTCACTGAAGTTACAACTACAGGGACGTGGTTATTTATGAGCAGATTTTTCCATGAGCTTTTAAAGAAGTCAGGAACATGTTTCTGAGATACATAAACTAGACTGTCTGTAAACTTTTATCTGTGTCTGCATTTAGCCCACGAGAAGGTTCATCCCATACTGCAATTACTGAAAGAGCTCTCACTGAGTTCAGGAAAACACGCTTTTGTTTCACAAATACCAAGCCATGGCTTTTGCTCTTCTTTTCAGGTTTTAAGTTTGCTAGATGTGATGAACTGTGAGAGAGCTGGTAAGACTTCTTAGGGTGAGTGGATTCACCAACTTGGGGCTCAATCTGCACACATCTATGTTGTCTTTCTGTACCACAGACTCTGCTCCTGTTCTCTCTCGCATTTCTGCTGGGGCTGTGAACTCAGAAGGAAACTCCTCAAGCCTCTTACCTCATATGCACAAAATTACAAGGTATTTCCAAGTCCCTGTTTCCAAGCAAGGTTTAAAACATCAGCCCCTAACTGCACATTCCTACGTATTAACATTCATTTCATCCATAGTGTTTGAAAACCCAGGAGTATTCTGCCCTTTACTCCTCCTTTGTATCTTATATAGCAGTCTGAGAAGTAATTTAGAAAACCTTAAAAGGTTTTCTAAACAACAATGTCTAAGTTTGTGCTCACTCTAGATTCTCAGGTATCACTGCAGTGCTACTTACCCTCCCTGCGAGGAGCAGCTGAGGCAGCAAAGAACTGCTGTCAGGTCAAACCAAGCCTCATCAACCACCTGTTTAGGCTACAATGCAAAGTGACAAAAAACTCTTTAGATGTAGTACAGGATTCGCTGCAAAATAACTCTCAAGTGCTGAGTTAATTATTTTCAGATTAATCAAGCCTTTCATAAGAGCACACCCAAATACAGACCTGCTGAATATAGTTGCTTTTTTTTTTTTCCTGTGTAGGTGAAACGGAGGCTTTTGTGCTTTTCCAAAGGTCAAAAGGGGAACTTAAGCTATCAGCTGCTTGTTGGCTTTCCCATCCAATCCAGGATCAAAGCCATTTCAGCAGAAAATGATAACCAAACTAAAAGTGAAGCCACTCACACATCTTGTGACTTCACATGGGAGGATGGGGTGAAAGAACAGAGAGAAAAGGAAGAGTCGTCGAAACGTGGTCCAGAAGCTCAGAAAGATTGTACTGAATTGTATGCATCAATATCACAGCTACTGAATGCTCCAGCCTTTCTTTAAGCACCTGCTGATTATCCTCGGCAATATACTTCATTACAGATTTGAAAGATGAAGGTACATCATTCACAAGGTCCCTGCATGTATGCAAATATATGATAACACATGCAAAATTTCAAAAGGTGCAGGGTATCATCTGAGGATGTGGTAAAATATGCAAATGTTTGTATTGCATTATCACCCTGTGACCAGCTTTCTGAAAACTGATTAGGAAAAACTTAGTACTCTCACTGGTTAAGCACCACCTGCTAAAGCAGCTCACAGCTGGCAAGAAGCAAGTCAGCCCCTCCTCCACTCCAAACCCCATCAGGGGAAAAAACCCCTCCAAGTCTTGGGAAAAGCCATGCAGCAGCTATCCAGCTCTTTGCACAAGCTGCACAGCACCATAAACTTCTGACCACTTGAAACAGTCCTATTTCATCATCCTATATAGCAATTATTACAACAATGTTCTGCAAAATTTTAGGGACATGTTAAGATCCTTCTCGAAAATTTATTATACCTATGGAATACACCATCTTTCACAAACGT
Source organism: Chionis minor (assembly GCA_013398295.1). Classification (NCBI taxonomy): domain Eukaryota; kingdom Metazoa; phylum Chordata; class Aves; order Charadriiformes; family Chionidae; genus Chionis; species Chionis minor. Next base: position 322,510 of record VZSF01000963.1, on the reverse strand, counting down.
TTTAGTTAGTAGCACATCTTTATAGACGGAAAATAATACATAGGCAAGCACTCCTCACAGTATTGCCAGCAGTTATGATTTCATTGCAAAACTCTCAGTATGTGGCAGCTCCTTGAAATAATGAACATTTCAGCTTTCTTTTGAAGTAAATTTCTCCTTAGAGAGAAAAGCTGAAAAATAGGACCCAAATGCAGCTCAGAAGCTTAGTAAACTGGTGGTAAATAAACATAATTCAACAAATTTATTTGATTTGAAATTTGTATGACTTTTAATCAAATCTCATAATTTTTTCTGTGAATGATTCATGATGTCAAATGCCTGGATTTGACAATACTCTTGTAATGCTTATTTGCATTCCACAGAGCCTTTGGCAATTCTTCTGTGACAAATAAAACATGTGTGGTGCATGCATTGAAAATGGAGACAAGCTGATCACCAGGGTCAGCATAATTTTAACTTCCCTTTGCTACCATTAGAAGAGTTTGTCTTGAGGCATCACCTCTCCCATACATACCAGGCTCATTTGTTCAAATGTCTTGCCATGGCTGTAATTGTGACAGCACAGATTCTGCATTGGGTCTTGCTTTAACTTGAGGAAGTGACAACCTCCAAGTAGAAAATTAGCCAAAGGAAATAACAGAAAATTCCAGGAGAGTTCAAATAGCACATCTTTACGTGAAGTGCGATATTGGCAACAGAGGAGGAATACTCCTAAATATCTCTGGATGCAGCCTTTAAAATAATTTTCAATATTCATTTATCCACCCTGTCTCTCCCTTCCCACTCTCTCTGCCTCCTTCATAACACTTCTAATTTTCTTCCTTTCCTCTTCCTGACAGGAAAGGACCTCTAACTTACACTGCCCCAAATTGTCCAGCAGCTGCAGATGGAGAGGGAGAAAAGAATTTAGTGCCATTTGCCATCACAGCAATATCAGGTTTTGGGGGGGGCGGGTGGGGGGGTTGTTCTTCCTGGGAGGCATAGGGGAATGTAGGTGGGGAGCATTTCTCATTTGCCTTCAGCTCACCAGGAGGTAGCCCAAAGCCCATATGGGTGGGCTCCATCTCCCCGTATATCAGCCAGGAACAGGAGGATGGTGCACAGGCTTTCAGAGCTGTTTGTTCCCCAGAAGTGGCACATGTCAGAGAAGAATCTTACTTGCAAAGATGATGGTGAACTCTTTTTTTGTGGGTCCTGCAATTCAGAAAAGGGGGAAAGGGACTGCCTTATGTCCACCTCTTGGCACACTCCTTCACAGCCCAGTTGGCCTCCACAGCTCTTTGGATATGACTGTTAAACACCAAAGTTAAAGACATCAACAGCCATAAGGGAACTGAGCACTGCTGAGCTGAAGCAGAATGCCTGGCTTCTACAATGGCTTGTTTCTCAGGGTGCACAGCAGCAGGGACTAGACAGACAGCAATGCATGAACTGAAATACTGGGGTCACAATTGCTTTTGTCGTAGGAAGCAGTACTTTTGACAATGCTGGATTTCCTCACCCTTTGACTTACTCCAGCTCCAGTCACTACAGGCATGTATAAGTATATGCAGTAATAAAAAAAAGGAAAGAATACTGCTTGACTGAGCAACTGCAGTAGAAACAGCAGCAATGCTACGATCTATTTCCTATCTGTAAAACGTGTCTCCGGTGACTTTTTATTCTGCTCTTGCTTACTATTCCTTTCTCAGATGGATGGTAACAGATATGACTTGTTTTGCACTAAGAAAATGTAATTTCCTTCACTATTTGTGCTGATTATGAAATTAACAGGCAGTATAAGCAAGGTTAATTGCTTTTCCCATTTAAACTGTACCGCTCTTGAAAGAATTAGAGTAACAACAAGAGATAACCTATGCATGCAACTCTATGCACATGTGCACACCATCAAATGAAACAAAAATCGCTGGCAAATGAGACTAATGGCAAAAGCCAGGTGAATAACGTGTTTTTACAAGAAAGTTATCTGGGAAAAAGTTAAGTTTAATTGTCTTTCAGATCTGTTATGATGTAATAAATGTCTATTAATGTTTAGCTGCAAATTGGGTTTTAATGATCATTGCTATTTTTGGCTGGTGGATGACATGTGGTTTAAATATAAACCAAATTTATGTTTTACACCAGGATGACTTTCTCGGACAACTCTCCTTGACTTAACCTCTTCACACCCCACAAGACATTTAATATAATTTTATTTCTAATAGACTGTGAGCCAATAGGATCACATTTGCGACTGCCGATGTTTTCAATGAGAAATAAAATCAATGAGGTTTATGCTGAAGATAAGTGTAAGTGATTAATTAAATGTGAGTGTCTTGGAAAATATTAGGAGGGTTACATTATTCAACCAAATGATGCAAATTAAGAAAGAGTCTGGATAGAAGTAAAATCTATGAAAACCTCCTGACCTTGGTGTGTTGGAGAAATATTAGCTAGAATTTGTTCTTTTGTCAGTACTCTCAAAAATGAGTATTAGTAGGTGAGAAACTTTGTGTTATTTTTCAACACAGGCAGGCAACCTTAAACATTTGTACCTACAATGAAGGAAAAAAAGAATAAAATCATCTTAGACCCAGAGACAATAGAGCAGCCCAGTGTGTTGCTAGGAGAAAAACAAACAGCACTTGATGTAGTACAGAAAGAGCAGGCAAGCGAGGCAAAGCCACTCCATAGACTGACTTGGGAAAGCAGGACCGTAACACAGAATGAGCATTCTGCGTCATAAAAAAAGACATGCATGCCAAGAATACATGTTTTATCTAGATTTCTAGGTGTCGTATTTTCCAATGAGCTACATACACAGGAGTAACAGAAAAAACAATAGACCAAATAACAGAGCAAAAAGTATTTACGGTTCCCTACAGCAAATGTCTGTGTAGTTAATAACAAAGAGCCTGCTTTTCCACATTTTACCATGTTAATTATTTCNGGCAGGAAGAAAAAGAGATTTAATTATTGCACTCAGTTTCTGCACAGATAATTCTGTTATTATTTATATTTTCCTAACAGACGTCACCATCTAACCCAAAGCCTAGTTATGAAAGGTCCTGGGCATTCTCACAGCAAAACACAGCTTTTCTCCTTCTTCCCCTTTCCTCCCTCATATTATCGGATCAACAAAGAACGGGAGGAGGACACTCTTTTACAGAGAATAAAGGTATACAGAGAGAGTGGTTGGTGATTCCATGTGTGCCCTTCAACTCTGAAACCAAGCTTCAGCCAGGAAGTGGACTATTTCCAGCTGACTTCGTTAATAAGTGGTAAATACTCAACATGTCCTTAATCCCTGCAGAAGCAGCCCTTCCAATGAGAGTAACTGAATCCAGTCCAATCTCTGATGAAAATATTCCCTCCTTCCCCCAGTAATTTGGAGTTGCCTTAGCTTTTTCCCTCTCCAAAGGAGTACTTTGGAGATCTTTTAAGTTAGCAGTGAACTCAGTCTCTTCCCAAGCTACTACTTCAGCACTGAAGCTCAATTAGCAAACTGGGTAGCCAAGCTCCCATTGAACCTTATGGAGGTAACATCCTCAGCTTCCCTCTTACTGCCTTCACAACGGTAGAGGAAAAGACTACAGCCAACCATGTATAAAAGGTTGCTAAACCCCTGTCGGTGAAAATGTGAGGGCTCGGCTGTGTGTGAATTACTCTGATTAAACCCCAAGCCAACAGTCCCCCCTCAAACTGCCAGACTACGACTTCTTTGGTCTCCTTCCTAATGGTGAGCATCATACAACCATACACAACAGCAATTTGCAATCCAAAGGAGCCACTGCACTACAACTGAAAGTCAATGCTTCTCTTGGTACTACAAAGGAAATATTTTACACTAGAAAGTCTGGGCAGATGAAATATTTACATAATACAGATCACATACACTTCTCTCTTCCCTTTTGAAGTGAAACAAAGGGTCAGATATTTCCAGGTGAAACTACAAGAGCGATCTTAGCTGAACAGAACATTTAAACCTGGCTGGAATTTCACCAGCTGAAGCCACAGCTCTCACAGCACAACCTGGCATCACCAAGATCTACATGGTGACCAGTTCTTCTCCAAATGGACTGGCCCCCTAATTCCTGCAAAAGGTTATTTTTAGAGTCAAAATAGTTGCTTTTTTGCAAAAGAAAAGCTACTAACTCCAGTCAGCACGTGTGCTTTTTAAAGGGTACAATAAAGCTTCTAAACAACAAAACGTTTGGGTGGGTGAAAGGCTAAAATTAATTAATTCCTTGAGTACTTTTTCACAGAAATTAATTGCAAGGACAATCAGGACAAATGTGATTTTTAAGAGAATTGTGTCCAGCAGCTGAGTAAGGAATGCTAGATGGTTGCCCTATTTTCATGCCTCCTAACTGTGGCTCAGTAGCAACCAGACGAAAGAGAAAATACACCTGTTTTGAAATTTGCCAATCTAAAATGTGCCTGCCTTGGTAAGCCTCAAATTAAACACATTTATTAATGGCCTATTACATAGTAACAGTCACTAAAAGCTCCACTGGAAAATTGAAGGCAGTTATTACCACAGAAGGTTATTTAAAGTCCCAGAAAATGATGCAATATCATGTAAGGAAGGAGGGGGAGGGGGAAGGAAAAAACCCCCCAAATCGCACCCTGAAACTTTCTCAGTGCCTTTTTCCCCAAGTAAACCTAATCTTGCTTGAATCCCATTGAAATTAAGGAATTGAAATTATTCTTTTAGGTAAATTATCGCAGGACCGGGGCGACTGTATTTAACAATGGTCTCATTTGTAGTTTGCCAACCTGAAGCAATGAACTTCTCTAACGTCTTATAATTTTAAGTACACATTGAACTTAAAATAATCAAGAAAACAATGTAAAGATATAACTCAGTCACAGGCACCTGGCAAAATCAAATACCATCAAATACAGTCAAAGTGAAATGGGATGGCTGTACGAGTGAGACTCTGCTTACTTTGTGTGACACTTAATTACTTTGTTTCCATTATTTCTAAGGAAATAGCAAACAGTCTTATTTCCATATACCTCAAGTATAATAGTTATAAATTTGCAGTAACACCTTTATTTGTGGTGGTACATATAAAGTATTCAAGTCCACATCTGATTTTACTCTTAATGCAGTGCTTCCACCTAGAAAAAGCAAGATGTCTCAGTAGTAACGGAGAAACATTTAATTGTAGAAATCACATTCAATTCCAAAGAAGAAATTAAGTACTTCTGGCAACTATAAGGCAAGATAATTAATCTGATGTATGGTCCTGTCTCTTGTGATATTTTGCAAGGGACTCTATAAATACCAAAATGTAGCTACATTTGAAATGCAAGATTAATTTGTGGGGAGGAGGAAGGAGAATTTTGGTATCATCTCCTGAAATGTTCCCCTTGAAAGGAGCGCCACATTTCTCATCTTTTGCAGGAGAGGGTTTCAAAAGTACTGCTCTAATGCTACCTCATCTGAGGTCACTGGCAAAATCCCACTGATTTCTGTAAGGAGCAGCGCAACCACGAGACGGGCTTTGAAAACATCACCCTAAGCCTAGCAAGCAGCAAGTAAAATCTTTGTAATTTAAGGTCATAGCTGGAAGTAGAACTGCCATAAAGTATTTCATTCAATTATCTGAAAAGCCATTCATGGTAAACAACAAACGACGACTTTTTACTACATCTTTACTTTGACTTATTTCACTGTAAGAGGAGTAAGCACTCTAGTTTATAAAACAAGAGAATAAACGACAGAGAAATCAGCCCTAAACATTTTGCTAAAGCAATCACTCCTTTGTTCATTTTGTTCTCCCTATAAGGGAGATTCACAAGGGTAAAGCAGGAACACTGGGCTTCAAAAGTAACCAAAATTGGCAAATTGTGCAGAAAGATAGATAGTGTCATTGTTTAGAACTTGGCACCAGTGTGGATCTAAGCAAGCAAGAACACAGATCGCCTGTGATGGGAAATCTATCAGATGTAACAGAGCCAAGTGATGGCTAAAGATCCTTTCATCCACTGCTTACCTTACATTTACATAAGTTTCACTTCCAAAGCAAAGAGATCCCAAAGAGGCAATGTCTGAATTGGAAGAAAACTATTTCAGCTAAGAGGAAGGTCAAGACCTTCTGTTGATCCAAACTCATCATCAACAAAAGCAGCAATACCTAAAATTAGTTTTCTCCATAGTAACATTTTTCCATTCAGGCTTTGCCTGGACTGTAATAGAAATACGGAGGCAAGACTCAAGCGTGTCTTCTGAGGGCAAGAAGGGTTAGGTTGCTCCCCAACACCATTGTCCCTTCTGACCACACAATTTAACACTGCCTTTACCCAAGTATATGTGCAGTGCCAATGCGGACAGTATAATACAGCAGTGTATCATACACAAGCACGCAGAGCAACATCCCAGCCGGGGCTGGCTCATTATGGCAGAAAATAGAAATATCATTTGTAAATTGGATGCAATCACCAGGAACAGTTTAGCATCGACTGTTTTGGAAATCTACACGTATAAAGCCAAACCATTACATGCCAGTAGATTTCAGGCTGTACATAGTTTTAGGATGAAAGAGTAGGGAGAGCCCAAGTGGGACACAGTTTGCTATCAAAAATTATTAAGGAGTTTATGCATGATTTTTTCGTCCCACACTAGGAATTAAAACCACTGACGTGGGGCTCAGATCAGCGGAGTGAAGGATGGAAGGGGAACCCAAACAAGCACCTTCTCACAGCTTCAGTCACAGCTAGAGAGAAACAGCAATGCGTGGCAAAGAGAAGTCCACTAATATCAGAGGTTGAGTCTTCACCCACGAAGAGTCTTGCTGAGTGCCAGTCACATATTTACAGCAGGCAACAAAAATGCCTTTTCGTGGTAATCAGGCTGGGAAACTTCTAGGAATTTCTTTCCCTTTTACAACTGCCTTTCTTTTTAAAAACCCTCCCATTTTGAGACAAACACAGTCCCCTCCAAAAACAAGAAAATTAGGTGCTTTTACAAGCCCAAAGTCTTTACAAGCCATGTCACCTGAAAAGTAGGGAGTTAATCATCTCAGAGGGAAGGAAATCATCCCAGGTTACCCAGCAGCAGAGCTGAATTCCACTCTAAGACACCAGAGGCCCTTGGCTCACATGACTGGTGTACAGCAGGAACTTCTCAACCAACCTGTATGGACCAGGGATATCCTGGAAAAGTTACCTTCATCTCTTCCTTGAGAATTAGAATTATGTAAACTCTCCCCCAGAACAACGGAAAATACAGATTTGCTGTTACCCAGCATTGCTGATCCAAATGACAGTTTTCTGAGTTTTTTCTGATTTTTATGTTTTCTTGAAATCAAATTATCAATTTCAATATTTTTAAAATGAGTTTTTCCTATTGCCTAGTTAGAAATTACTTTTTCTGATAGTGTTTCACTTCATGGCATTTCATTTTAAGAAACTAGGGTGCTCTAACAGAAAAGATCAGTTGTGTTGAAATGTTCTGGCTGATACACGATTTTAAGGAAAAAAAAAATCAATTTGCTGGAGAAAATAGTACTCCCTGGATTTTTCGTCCTCCTCAAAATTGCCAATAACTTAAAGTAATTTTCTCTTTATGCAATGGAGAAGATTTGTGCAACGTGATGACTCAGAACACTGTTGCATAAAATGGTCAGACCCTTGGGCAGCCTACTACAAGCTGAGAGGAGAACCAGGAGGAATCACCATTGTTCTGCAAATGAAGGCTGGTGCTGGAAAGCCCTCCATGACCATGGTTCCCCATCATATTTCTGTTATGCTTCCCTCATCAAAAGGGCAGGTCTTTTCTCCTCCATTGCAAAATCCACATACATTTTCAAGTGCACTTTTTCCTGCTACTAAATATACTTCAGCTTGATACCCTTCACCTCTTAAATGCCCAGAACCTCCACCACATAGTCCCAAACCCACTGCCTTTTTCCCCAGAAACTCTGATGAGTCCGAGCCTTTCATTACTGTAGGTAAATACCAGACTGAGGGGAGAAGTACGGACCAGCCCATCACTGAAAGCTAAAGGGTGGAGAGTAGTTGAAAACACAGATCTACCTAGAATTATAGTCTCTTTATTGAGTAATTAGATGTTAGTCACAATTAAACCAGAGCAGCTAGTCAAACAGTGGGTCTGCTCCCTGGTGGCAAACTCACCATTACCAGCAGTAAGGATGAATGCAACGTGGTCCATCCATACCAACTTCAGCATTACTCAGGCAAAAAGGCAGGGAGTAGGGAAGAGATGCAAGACAGCGAAGCACATTGCAGCAGCAGCATCCTCAAGTGCAACACAATCAGTTCAAGCACTTCCCTCTGTGAGACTCTTATGCTTCATTCCGATCCCTCTACGTACTTTAGTTTTCTACCTGCCTTGAAACACATTCACTAAAGTTTAGCTTTCAAAGCAAGGTGTGAGACTGAAGTGTTTCACTAACGTTTCTCTGACCTAATCTGAGTCTTGCTATTCTCATCTACAGATGACTGGTACTGGAGAGGCAGTCTCCTGTCTTCCCTACCATGCGTGGCAGCATTATCTCAGTGAACACTGTAGACCTAAAAGCTTATGTCAGGAATAACTGGAATTAAAGCTCAGGGTTATCGGAGGGAAACGGGAAAGGGGGAAAGGTGAATCCTGAATTAGTTGGCATAGTACTTTTGATCCACAGGCCTTCCTTGCGCCTTCCTCTCTGCAGCATTACACTACCTTTCCCTACAAAAAACAGCCAGCACCTTTGAGTCATTTTTGAATGCTAGTCTTCCAGTCAGAAGCAGCATTTTATCCAGTTTAAGCAAAAGTGTCAGACTGGTTCACCCTATCTAATGAATCGTCACGTATATAGTTTCAAGGAATACCTGAAGTCCACACTTCAAGACTACACCAGGACTAAACCTTCATCATAGCCCTTCAGCATCTCTACATCTCATGACTATAATTTAAATTGGTGAAGTTCCTGTGAAATGCAGCACGCCCCCATGCTTAAAACATGTTCCTCTGTCTTCTTAACTGAACAGCATCTAGAAAGGTTTTCCCCATGTTAAGCAAAAGGACAAAGAGGAATAATCAGGAACACCGCAGCATGGTTATCAGAGGCAGGACTGAAAAGATTGCAGGGTAACCAGCAAAGCGAGAGATCATCTTCACAAAGTCAATAATTGCGTCGGTGAGGCTAGCAATTCCACAGGCAGGCTGCATGAAAAACACTGCAAACTGAAAATATATCTGTGGTGTAAAGCAAAGCTATGCGGTAGCAACAAGGAGAAAACTAAATCAATACTGTTCAGGGCCAATATTGGTAAGCCACTAACCAAACGAGCAGCAACGTGAACCTATTGATTGTGTAGTGCCATACTTCCACACTGTTTTCTTCACCTTCTGAAACATTTCTATCACCTTGCAAAATGGAAAAACAGAGACTGAAACTTCTAATTAATACTTCCTAAAAACCTGAAGTCACACTTAGATAATTACAAAAACCCTTGGTAACATGTTCTGCATTACACATTTGCCAAAATACTTCACATTAAGAACAAAAGTTGTTTTTTAAATGATTCTTCTGCGGATTTATCAGGCTGAACTCTTAGTTATAACAACCTCAGGCAACTCGGTGAGGCTACTAGGATGGGTTCATGACATGCTCTGCCTGACTGACAACTGCTCCTGCAGAGCACACAGGAGTCCAGAAAAAAAAGCCCATCAGTGTGCGGGGACAAAAACAGGTAAAATTAATGCATGGGCTTATTTGAACATGCATCCAGAGACAGAAAAGCCTGTCAACCACTGGAGACTCATGTGTCCCAGTCATTCTTCCCAGCCAGGTGAAAAGGTTCTAAGGATGCACTTATCTTCCCCTCCCTCCTCGCTGCTCCCCTGGTCTCAGGGTAAAAACCAGGGCAGGATTAGAAAAGAGCTGGCGGATAAACACATCGGTAAAACAATAAATACCAGCTAGACAGCTATGAAGGTCAGGAGATGTTTAGGAAGATTACAAGTTCAAAGACCACAGTGGCAGCAAGTACTGAGAGATAAAGTCAGTACTTCTACTTCTGAAAAATATGTGTAAGTTGCATACACATATATTGTACATATACACTATTTTTCATACAAAATTTTAATCATTTTTACTCTACTTAAAATTATTTTGGAAAAAGCCCTGGAACATGAAAGGCTACATTACCAGTGCTTTGCTACTGCAGACTGCATCCCCACAGAGTGCTGAGGAGGACGCCTTCAACATTCTATCAGAGGCCTCTAAAAGGGTATCTTTAACAAGTCAGAGATTTGGGGGTTTCGGTAGGAGCGCGGGGTAGAAACGGGCCGCACAAGTCCCACACGCGGCATCTCAGGGGAAGCCCTGCCCGGTCACTGTGGCCACCACCCCCAGCCCTGATCCCTCCCTTCTTGGGGGACAGGGACATGCTGCCCTGGGGGGGGCAGCACCACCTCAGGGCATTCAGACCCACTCTTCGGGGCTCACCAGCCCCAGGTGGTGTGGGGCCTGCCCCCCGGCCTCCTGCCGAGGCCCCACCATCAGGGTCCCTGGGCCCCATGGCAATGCCTGACCAAGGCCTCACTTTGATGGCCTCCAAGCGGCAATACTCCACACACACCACCCCCACCACCACCAGCTTGGGCCCCACAGCAACTGGGCATGATTTCTCCAGCAGCCTCATCCCACACCCGCAGCACAAAAGTCATCCTCACTGGTGCCCCTCCATGGAAACCAGTGCTGAGAGGCTCCCAGCCATCCCTGAGAGGAAAGGCAGATCCCTAATGCTGCTTTCAGACCCCAATCCAAGACATATTAGGCATACCAAAAGGCCATTAAATTGCTAATGCAGCTTTCAGCCTAGACAGGCTGGAATAATGGTTTGCAGAAGAATCACTACCTGAGATCAAGTGCCTTGAAGCCATCTGGGAGCCCTGAAGTGCCCCAGCGGGCCAAAAAGTGTGGTGAGAACATGGCTGCAGTCCTTCACCAGGTGATGACGTCAGCCTGTGTTTAAAAAGTCAACCAACACCTACGGAAGTACTTTAAAAACAACACAGCTTTCGCAAAAGGTCTGCAACGCTTCCCCCTCTCTTCCACAATCATCAGATTTTAAACATACCCTTCAGAGAACAGTCCAGCCATTAATAGCAACTGTTTCTTATGTGCATCAGTAAAAGACGTAGCGCTACAGAGACTAAATGGGACTTATAGAAAAGAAGCCATAAATCTTTGTCAGCGTCTCAGAAATTAACACTTAATACAACTGGCTTGGAGTACTTCACTTCTCACTCAGCCGAGGTACCAATTATGGTACCACTGTGATAAATTTTAATCATTGTTGTTAATGGCTCCCCCAATTTATTTTATCCCCTCTCTGCACTAATGAGCTGTGCTCAAAGTCTCACGATTCAAATACTTCCCCCTCACAGCTGAATAAAATAATCTTTTGGATTTTGACCTGCAATACTGCTGACCTATTCAACGACATATGAAAGGACTCCAGACATTTGGACATACAGAAAGTTTGGGTCAGAAAGTACAGTTACAATGCAGCCTGCAGTCATTTGTTTCCCTTTTCTTGCTCTTATTTCTACTGCCATGCTCCTTTGCTTCTCCACCACCCCCCAGAGCTTTAATTTCCTTATCAGCAGGCAAATACTTCCTTTTCATATTATAAAAGTCAGTGTAAAACCAACGAATTGTTTAGGGCCACAAACACAGAGCTGCCTACTAATCTCCACCACCCCTTTAGTTACTAGTTGGCACTAATTTAACAAGCAGTTTTACAGTCTCAAAAGGGGGAACACATTGCACATTAGTGAGAAGCCTCCTCACCTCTACAAAACTCGGCACAAAACCAGTCTCTTATCCCAGTAGTGTAAAGGAAACCAATGTTATGAGGCTCGTCAAAGCAGGACCAACTAGAGGGTACTGTGCATCCATACATCCTGCGTACAATGGAAGCACATCAGTTAGAACAGATATCACCTCTAACGCAACAGTGAAGGGGCTCAGTCAAAATGTACAAAGAGATGCAGGTGGCCGGGGCACTGATGTTCCCCCAGACGAGATCAATGGTAATACAGTAGTGTGAAAAAACAATAAATCAAAACATCTTGAAGAAATTCCCCCTTGTCCCACCTAAGTCAGAGAACTCACTGCCTCAAGAGGATGATGAAGCCAATTCACAAAAGCAGCAGATGTTTATATCCCAGCCCCTAATCCTCAAGAGCTCACAAAATCCTTGTGACCAGGTTACCCTGGAACCATAACCAATCTGGCAATCTCTTTGCTGCTCAGGACCTCAGGAAATAAGAGAAGAAAGTCACATACAGAGGAACTCTCACTTTTGTTGCAACAGCAAGTGGGTAACATGGATGCAAACATATTCTGACTAGTTTTTGCCATCATTCCCTGAGAAACTTATGACAAAAGTCATCCAACCACAAGTACATCAGAGGCAACTTCTCTCCAATGTTAGTGACTAAAAATAAACAAATAAGCAAGCTTTTATTTATTTATTTATTCTTCTCTTCTCCCTCCCTCTCCATCCTATCAACTACCTGCATTCTTTCCTGGCTAGGTCTTGCTTTTTTTTTTTTCTTTTTTTCCCCCTCCCCCGCCTTTAAAAAAAACCCTCGTTTCACCCCTCACTTCACCAAGAACACAAGAACTTAAAGCAAAAGCCACTTTCAAAACTGTTTTTCTTCCTGAAGATGCAGCAGGTTCGAGGCACAGTGTATCCCGTATTAGTCTTCAGACTATCTGGCTGTCCAAGCTGCAAAACTACAAGGAAGATACATTGATAAACATCCCCAGTGCCCTCTCTGCATGACAAGAGCTATCTTCCTACCCAGAAGATCCTAACTGTTTTCCACAATGCACCCTCCTCCACGAGTGACAAAACCTTCCTTACGACAAAGCTGTGCTCATGAGCAGCTTTATCTTTCACAGAGCATTGGACACTGCGGTGACAGCAGGTACCTTGTAGGCTCTGAAGCCCTGCAGAGTTGTCACTATGAAGAAGCACCACCTTACTCTATACATACGGGGGCCAATTTCCAGGCTGGATCATCGCAGCGGCTGGGTAGGGAATGGTCCCATGAAACACTGCAACACATTTCATGGGGGATTTCCTTTTTACTCTCTGCCTACAAACTCTGTGCCATATGGAGAGCTGGCAAAAGGGAGAAGACAGATGTCTGGAGACATTACAGTTACTATGTTAACTGCCTGTGAGTTTATTCATCAAAAGGTGATCACCCTTTGTTCTGGTAATTTATTTTAACTTTCTTTGCAGCTTTGAGAGGTTGACAGCAAATCACTATTACACAGTTCTCAAGAAGTACCAAGTGATTTGCAGTCTGATTGAAAGGCATGGTTCTTGGCCTGAAATACCAAACATTAAGCAAAACCTACAAAGGCAGAACAGAACTAAAAGGTGACAGCAGCACAAAAGGAGATGAATGGAATCCCTCTCTGTAGCCGGGCAGGCTCTGTACAGGTTTGCACACCCATGTGATGCACAGCTACACAAGCAAAAAAGTGCTGCTGCAGCAAAGAGAAAGGGGAAATTTGGATCACTTAAGCACAACAAAAACATTCCCTCTTTTTAAAAGAAGGACTTGGACGTGCATGCTATAATACCCACCACAGAAGCTATTCACTTTTCAGCAGTGTTTCAGAGACAAAGATCCCATGAGATGTCCTTTGATTCAACCTGGAGTTCATTTCCTGTGGACTAGGGAGAGCACTAAGTGCCCATATGTTTTTTGGAACTATAAAAACAAAACTGGAAGACTCAATCATTTAGAAAAATCTCTATCAACAGTAAATCTGCTTTTGGAGTTTGCATCCTGTAAGCGACACTTCCTGTGGAGGAGTAGCCATCGGCCATATGATTATGCAGTCTCACAAGCTAAAGATGGAAGTTCAAGTGAGAATTCAGCTCATAGATGGGCACAAAGCCCAAAACTTGTCACAGTATTTGGAGGAGTATCAGAGATACACAACAAAGTCAGCTTCATCCAACTCCAACTGATGCAAAGTTAAGGGGAAGCTACCCTGGCATCACCTTCACCTGAGCATTACATGGATTACAAGTCACAGATATTTGGTCAGAGAGAAGGGAGAAGGGGGAACATAACTATCACTTTTCCCTGGGAAGCCATGTTCTCCAGGGAACCTTGCAATGCTACTCACAACAAAGAAAACTCGGGAAACGGGTGATGGAGTAAGTTGGCAAAAGAAGAGGGAGCTGGTAGCATGTTCCTCAGGTTTGCTACCAACATACCTACAATCTGGACAGGCTGGATCAATGCACTGAGGCCAATGGCATGAGGCTCAACAAGGCTAAGGTCCTGTACTTGGGTCACAATACCACCATGCAGCGCTAAAGGCTTGGGGAAGAGTGGATGGAAAGCTGCCCAGCAGAAAAGGACCTGGGGGTGTTGGCTGACAGTCAGCTGAATATGATCCATCAGTGTGCCCAGGTGGCCAAGAAGGCCAATAGCATTCTGGCCTGTATCAGTAATAGTGTGTCCAGCATGACTTGGGAAGTGATTGTCTTCCTCTGTACTTGGCACTGGTGAGGTCCCACCTCGAATACTGTGTTCAGTTTTGGGCCCCTCACTACAAGACAGACATTGAGGTGCTGGAGCTTGTCCAGAGCAGGGTAATGAAGCTGGTGAGGGGTCTACAGCACAGGTCTTATGAGGAGCGGCTGAGGGAATGGGGTTTGTTTAATCTGGAGTAAAGGAGTCTCAGGGGAGATCACATCACTCTACAACTACCTGAAAGGAGTCTGTAGTGAGGAGGGTTCTCCAAGGTAACAAGTGATAGGACAAGAGGAAACAACCTGAAGTTGTGCCAGGGGAGGTTTAGATTGGATATTAGGAAAAATTTCTTCACAGAAAGGGTCGTCAAGCATTGGAACAGGCTGCCCAGAGAAGTGGTGGAATTGCCATCCACAGAGGTATTTAAAAGGTGGGTAAACATGGTGCTGAGGGACATGGTTTAGTGGTAGTTTTGGCAGTGTTAGGTTTATGGTTGAACTTGATGATCTCTTCCAACCTGAACGATTCTATGTAAAGAGGCTGCTCTTCAGCATAGCACACCTATCCAATATCTTCACCCATCCACTGTTAAAGGGTTATAAACTTTTACTTAGTCCAAGTATGGCTGTAGAAGACAGTGCAATAAAAAGGCTGTCTCTGTAGAAACAGCCTTCATTAAGTCAGAGGGGTAGGAAGAAAAAAAAAGGAAAAAAGAAAAGCGTGAAGCTTCCATTCTTTATATAAGTACCAATGTATCTTGGCATTTTTGACAATATAGAAATTATTGCCTCCCTCCTTGGAGGAGTTTATCATTCACAGTGGAGGGGGAAAACAACTGGAAACCATACTAGCAGCTCAGAGAAACAAGAACTATGAGGCTCTCAAAATAAAACATTATTTGCCAGTCTATCGTCTATTTCTTCTGGCACCTGATGAAACTGACTGCCCGTTTTTTCTACCAAAATTCAGGTCAGTCACTGTCCTTCATTCACAGTGTCACAGCCGCTCTGAAAATACACATCAAAGCATTAGCTGAAAAAGCGAACTGCCAGGCACCACTGCAATGCAGGTCAAGTACGTGAACATTTTTCTTTTTTGCCTGTGCAAAAGGCCATGCTTATTCCCCCCAGAACTCAAACCCCAGCCACCTGTGAGGAGGCAGATACAATGGGCAAGCAAAAGCTGCCATCCCACTGCCCCACATGGCGATGCTCTTGGTTAGCACAGAGGTGGGAGATAACGTCACCTCCCACAGTAGCTCACTTCAACAGGCCGAGGGGATGGTCACCGACACGCTGAGTAACAGCACACATATACAGACCCTTCTCTCTCCTCCCAACTGCCAGCCGGCACAGCCCATAAACATGCAGTGATACTCCCAAGGCCTTTGATACAAGAGGATTGTTGAATACTGCTTCTCTGAAGGAAAGAAAAACTTAAGAGCAAAACAGACTATGATAATGAACCATTCACAAGGGCTTTATCTCTGCAGGGAAGGGATTTGCTGGTTTTAAACTCTCAGCCAGCAGATGATGAAACTCCTCTCCTCGGGGTTTATTGACCAACAGTAAACTATCATGTACGCACACACGATTTTTTTTTTTTAAGCTTAGACACAGGTTTAAAGGAACCCAACATATATTGCATCTAATGCAGAACAACTGAGTAACAAATGCAAGACCAAGTTTCATGACTTTCCTTTTTTTACCTGTAATGCCTCCACTCACCTGCTTCCAACATATACCAGCACAGAGAAGCATGAACACAGGACAGGAACAAAAAGAATTTGCAATATCAAAGGGCCAGGTTCCAGTAGCTGACACCTCTATGCCTAATGCTAGGCCAAAATTTAAAAAAAAAACCCAAACAACAAACCATCAACGGTGGGGCAAATGCAGCCTATGTTACGTTCACTCTGTTCTTTCTCAACAGTGTTATTCCTTAACACACACGAGTTGCTTCTGTTTTTCAGACCATTGCTCTCTAATATTACCATTCTTTGCCTCAAAAATTAGGAATTTTTTTTTTTTTTTAAGAAAAAAATATATATCACCACCCCCTCCTCAAGGACTGGGTGCATTGTTCTTTACCTTTTAGGTTTTTCAGATGTGGAGAATGGGAGATGTCTCCCCTCACCAGAGAGCTGTCTGATCTTTTTTTTTTGGTTCACTCCACAGCTCAGAGACCAAAAATCTGAAGCTGTGATTCTCATGCAGTAACATGACTGAAGGAGCTGAGACTTCAGGAAAGATACGAAATACAGAGAGTTTCACAATGAAACTGCTGGAAGAGGCAATTCTGAACACTTGTTTTTACGGGCTCATGCCACCAACAGACACCACTCCCATGTGTAAAGGCACAACACCTTTTTCCCAGCCACCGTTCTCTCTTGCGAGCGTATGATGAAGGGAGACTGAGCTTCCACAACAAAGCCAGAAGAACCCTCTGCTCTTTTAAGAGGCAGCTCATTAAACTGTGCTCAAGGCCAAAGCAGCCAATACACCCAAGTACCACAAAACTGCCTTAGATAGGCAAGGATTTAGGTTGAGTAGACATTTTCTCATCATTTTCAAGAGCTGTGTTACGGCCTCACCTGAACTGCACTCTGCCCCAATACAGAAGTACTGATGGATATGAATAAATGGGGAACTGATGCCTAGCTGCAAACACGAAACATTAACTTTATCTTGGCCATCATAGTTTTTTAATTAGAATAATAAATTTTAACAATAAAAAGCCCTCCTTCCTGAGAAACAATTGCTTCTACCATAATTAAAGGAAGACTGTGGGACTCATGCCAAAATAACACTAGAAATGGCCTGCAAGCAGAAGGACAACTCTGCTTGTGACAGCAACATGCCTATAAACCCAGCTTTAGCCCTGCACTGCCCCAAATACTGTGTTCTGAAGCAAGTTATCTTATATCGCGTTCCTTAATAAATCTGGGCACACAATTTTATGGTAAGCAGGACATAGCTCTCACAGGAGAGCAAGCCATCTCAAACTATTTCATATTCCCTGCAGGACCACAGCAAATGTGTGCTGGTAGACAACCATGTACCAGCACAGAGGAGCTCATGGTAATTTGCCCATGAAATAGGTATCTAGCTGCAGATACAGCCTCCATGAGAAAGCACACCTTAAATTTCTGAATCAAGAATTGCACTCAGCAAGAGTGGTGCAAAATCCTAAATCTGTCCACTTCCCTGCTCTGCAACTCTGTTTCCTCCCCCAGCTTATTTTGGTTTACTGGATGAGAATCAGACAGCTCTTACGTATCCGGCCATTAGTCAGCTGCAGCCTGTATATATTACTACTAATAGAAGTGCTTTATAAGAATATCATAGGTCACCACAATATACACAACCCAGTTCTAAATAACATCCATGCACTTTATTCTTTATTAAAAAAACCCCAGCAGTATAACATCACAAGTTATCAAGTTACTTGGTAGAGAAGATGAGTACTCAGAGCAGGCAGACACTGCTGCCCTACATCCCATGCATCCAAAAAGTTTGCATTTTGCTGCAAGTAACTATAGGATCAAAAGCAGTCCTAAGCAATTAGTGGACAAAGCACTTCAATTAAAGCACTGAAATTTCAACACCAAAGATGAGGAGAGAAGAAACAAACAAACAAAAACATATGCATTAAGGTTATTCGTAAGAAGTCCAGGGATGATGGCCAGAGAAGCAATGCCCTGGCACTGCCCACCCTCAGATATGCTGCTTACACAGGGACCATCAGAGGCCATGCCAAGGGGAGAAGAGGGAAAGGGTGCCTTGACGTGGCTTTGTTGAGAACTATCTAAGAGTTATAACAACATATTCTTGAGTACAAGCAAGGACAGGGGTAACAGCAATACTTATGGCTACCTAAAATTCAGGCTACAGGGACCCAGAGAGAAGTACCTTAAAAAACAGAAGAATTGTGACATGCTGGAGGTTAAAATGCATGAGTTAACACTCTTTCCTAGTTGTAAACACCCACAATAGCCAAATCCAAAATGCCAGGCAAATAATTCTCCATCAATTACATATTATAAAACAAGCCAGCAAGGCACACAATGGTTTTGAAGATGGAAACAAGGGAAAAGTTAAGGGACTTGTGGCAGGTAGCAGAGGAAATCACTGGCTCTCAAGAAATCCATTAGATGACAGGTCCCCTTACTCCTCAGGCACCTTGATTTGCGTTTATTCCTCATTCATATTATCTTCCAGTATTTCTGCTCTATTTTTAAGCCCCTCACAACACACACACTGCCAAGATCCTATTAATTTCAATGAAAGGGTCTGTGGAGCAAGAGGGGAAGGTTGGTGCCACCAGACCCTCTGCTGTGCGAACCTTCCAGAGGGAGCACAACTACACCAAATTTCTTCCTACTTGTGCTGGTCAGGTTGTTAAAAGCACTGCCTGTGTTTGTGCCATGTTTACAATGCCTCTCTGAGAGGGGAAAGACAGGTCAACAGGATTGTTTAATTTGAACTCAGTAGCTACAGAAGAGAGTGGCCCTGCTGGAACCGATTCATTCTTGGGGGCTGAGTTACAGTCACCATTATTTCAGCCCCTCAGAGAGCTCAGCAGGCCAGAATACAAATTAAAAGATTATAAATAGCACTAAGCAAGGGGTTTTGTTAACATCTCTGAGGCAGCACTGTGCTGACCTGCATTCAGGTTTCATCACAAATCTGAAATTCAGCTCGAGTCCCCAAGAAAAGTTCAGGGAAGTGTCAGCACCACCCCAATGAGGGCTGTGAATTGGGATAACCCCCTCGCCTTTCTCTCACGGTACCAGAGAAGTATTTACAACCTCGACTTGAAGCCAGATATAAATGGATGGTTTTGTACAGTCAAAACAAGACCTGACATTCATGCAAAGCATTTAGAACAGCAATTCAGCATTGTCTGAAGGAAGAGAGAGGGCACATGTTCCCAAACTAGTAAGCATATACAAGCTTCAAATTCTTTCTCCAAGTTAAACTTCACACCAAATCAAGCTGCTTGTCATATCCTGATGGAAGGAAAGCTTTCTTCTTACCCTGCTTGGTGATGAGAAGTTGCACGGACCATGGGGCAAGGCAAGGAGCTGGGATTTAGGAACCTGCATTCTGCTTATTGCTCTGCAACTCATCTGTGATACGGGCTTGTCTGGCCACCCTGACATACTTACACTTCTCACCACGTAACACCACTAAAATTTATTTTTGGTGTAAGGTCACTCTTCTAATGGAGAGCACATTTTGGCTTACTTATAAGTCTCAAATTGACTCCCTGACCTTTCAGAGAAGGACTTGGGACCATCAAAAGAGAACTGATTAACTAGGACTCAAAGATATTTTTTTTTATTTTTCAGGCCTTCCAGTTGCAAACTAAAATGTTTTCCCTGGAATAATTTCAGCCGAATGAAGACTTCAGTCCTGGCTCAGAGCCCCGCTGCCCTAGGTGGTATAACTTCAAGTAGCCTCAATGATACTTCCTACCTTAAAGAACTCACAATTTCCATATAAAACAAGTGACAGCTGACAGCAGGATGCCAAATAAACTATAGCGACTAACCCTGCCTTCACATGAAGAGACGTCATCAAAATAATGATCATTTTGCAGGACTGGGCTCTTCACAGTCCCGACTCATTTCAAGTATGGCAAACATCAGTATAGAAGCTTTGAATTCATGGTCATGAACCCCCCAGTTTCTAGCAAAAAGGAAAGAAAATAAGCAAGACAACTGAAATCTTACCAATTTTGAGGTAAGACAAATGCTAAAAATGGACCTCTTGATGCAGAGTTTCCCAGACCAGAGGGGAGAGTTTATTGCTCTTGATCCTCCCCTCCAGAGTTTTTGCGGAAGAGCTGTGAGAAGTGACCGGTCTGAACAAAAGAATCCTTCAAAATTATCTGGAAGCCTTTAGAAAAGGCTGATGTTAAATGTCACATTTTATGCTGCTATCTCACAGGCCTCAAGGAAGAATAGAGCTTATGTCAGAGCCAGTATTTGTTTTTCCTTTTGCGGAGACTTCACTTCAGTGCAAAAGGCTTTTCTCAGAAAGATACATTTCTTCAGCAAGATAGCGATATGAAAAGGAGAATGCTTTGAAGATTCCTCTCCCCCTTTTAATAACAGTTTTAATATAACACTTGGAGTAATAAGACCAGATTATTCCACCAATATTCAAGCTGAGCAGGATTTAGCACACAATAGCTCTCACCAAAACCCATGGGATTCAGAAAACCAAGTTGCTGAATGCACGCAGAAACCACAGGACCTGGCTCAAAGTGAATTAGTGCAAATAACAGCCTCTCATTTCTACAGATATCATTTAATAATAACATCACCACTGCACTGCCTGAAGATGGTCAATCTCTGCTTAATAACATCTCCGCTGAGCAAGGCTTCAAATCTCCTAAGTCTCTGGTGCTCACCACCTCTCCTTCCCCATCAGTTCCAAAGAGTCGATGTTATCCCATGCACCCACTCTGTACCTGCCCTGCTCCTATTGCTGTCTTTCCACCTAGGCTGCTGATTTCTAACCTTGCAAACAGGACCAATGGCTAACATAACAGTTTGCAAACACAATCAGACTGGCGGCTCTTCCCACAGGCATTTACCAGCATATTTTAGGAAACAGTTTGCACAGATGGCAGCAGGTTGCTGGAAAACCATTTAATCCTCCTCCATGTGCTTTGAGTCGGCATTATTCTTAAAGCAGGCAGCACTGCCTTGATCTGCTGTACCAAACTACAGATTTATTAGCCTTGGTATTATTAGACACTGGCAGTTTGCTCAAAAAAAACCCAAAACACCAAAACCCCAGTGCCAAGACACTTTTCCTAAGCATTGTTCAGTACAACTGAACAGTTCAGTACAACGCCCCTCAGCAGTAACACCAGAAAAGCCCTGAGACAGGGGCAGAGCTGGGATTGCACCAAAATGGTAAAGGTTAGCCTGCAGCAATCCCATCCAGATACGCTCCTACAGACAGCAATGAACACAATGGCTGCTTGAGCAACAGCGCTCAAATGGCAGCAGCCCATGGCTGGCCCTGCAGCAAATTGCCACTGCTCATCTAGGGACAATCCCCACAGAACAATCATAGAACAGAATCATAGACTGGTTTAGGTTGGAAGGGACCTTAAAGATCATCTAGTTCCAACTCCACTGCCATGGGCATGGACACCTACTAGACCAGGATACGTAAATCCCCATCCAACCTGGCCTTGAACACTTCCAGGGATGGGGCATCCACATCTTCTTATACTGAATGCAGTAGTCCAGGTGAGATCTCAGAGCAGAGTAGAAGGGCAGAATCACCTCCCTCAACCTGCTGGCAACACTCCTCTTGATGCAGCCCAGGATGCAGTTGGCTTTCTGGGCTGCAAGCACACATTGCCAGCTCATGTTGAGCTTCTCATCAACCAACACCCCCAAGTCCCTCTCCTCAGGGCTGCTTTCAATCCATTCTTCGCCCAGCCTGTATTTGTTCTTGGGATTGCCCCGACCCACATGCAGGACCTTGCACTTGGCCTTATTGAATTTCATGAGGTTGGCACAGACCCACCTGTCAAGCCTGTCCAGGTCCCTCTGGATGGCATCCCTTCCCTCCAGCGTATCAACTGCTCCACACAGCTTGGTGTCATCAGCAAACTCACTGAGGGTGCACTCAATCCCAACATCCATTGTCGCCAACAAAGATGTTAAACAGTACCAGTCCCAACACCAACCCCTGAGGAACACCACTAGTCGCTGGTTACCAACTGGACATCAAGCCACTGACCTCAACTCTTGTGCAGCCATCCAGACAATTCCTTATCCACTGCATGGTCCGTCTGTCAAATCCACGTCTCTCTAATTTAAAGACAAGGATTTTGTGTGGCGCAGCATCAAATGCTTCACACAAGTTGAGGCAGATGATGTCAGTTGCTCTCCCCTTATCCACCAACGCTGTAACGCTGTCATAGAAGGCCACCAATTTTCTCAGGCATGATTTGCCTTTAGTGAAGCCATGTTGGCTGTCGCTGACACCACTTTATTTTCATCTGCCTTAGCAGAGTTTCCAGGAGGATCTGCTCCATGATCTTGGTAGGGACAGAGGCGAGACTGACTGGCCTGTAGTTCCCCAGGTCTTCCTTCTTTCCCTTTTAAAAATAGAAATCTTCATTCTGCCATCACCCCAGCTGGCTTGGGGACAAGATAGGCCTCTGCTCCCCAAACCACCCAAAATCCACTTGCTGGATCCATCAGCTGGACCTTCAGTAAGGGACTGGACCCCACCCTGCAGCAGGCACCTGCACAGTCTTCCAAAGCTCAATTTTTCCCCCCACTCAGACAATACGCAACAAGGTTTGCGATATTCTGCAATAGCAGGAAGTAGCAACCCAGGGATGTGTCTCACCACTCAAAACCAGCAGGAGCTAATAGCAAAACATCGATGCCTTTTCAAGCTATACTGCAGCTCTTTTTCTCCTGGGGATTCAGCCTCCATCGCACAAATCTACAAAATGCCCCATAACCAACCAACCAAACAAAAGAAAACAAATCTCTTTCCATGAAGGACATTCACCTGAATAACATCCTGAATTCAGAGACAAGAGTAAGTGCTGCAGATGTTTCAGGAAAGGGACAGGAACACAATAGTTTAAAAAGACAGTTAAGTGAAGTTGAGATAAGTACAGTCTGTTTCAACACTGCAAAACCCTCATCTTTCAAGAGGACCATCAAGTCAACTGCCTGAGATGCTATACCTGGGCAGTCACCTGCAGCAGTCTGTCATGAAAAGATGAGAGGATTGGAAAGCAACAGCATGAAGAAGCAGTTACGCCAGAACAAAATGTCATGGACATCTCTTAACTGCCATCTGCAAATGTAATTTAATTTTTTATTTAACAAAAACAGCCTTACTGTCCTAAAAGTCAGGGGGCCCAGCATAGACAAAGACTTGCCCTAGGGATTTGGATGAGTCAGGCTATCTAGCTAGAGGGGTACACGTGTATGAGAGCACATCCAGCTGAGCTTCTTTCCTACAGATTGCACCCAAAAATCATTTGCAAATTTCAATATAATTACAGAAAAAAAATTCCTAACAAAGCAGAAAAGGGGAAAATGGAGCAAAGGCTAAACTCAAAGCACTGCTTTAGAAGACAGCCATTTCCTCTCCAGAGTCAGGAGAGTCAGAGTCTGTCCCATCACTACCCACACCTGGTAGTCCATCCACTGATGGCAGACGATTTAAGATAGGGCCCATATATTGGACTGATTTTGTCAGCTTGTAAAGGGGAAAAAAAGATGCACACAACTTGTTTCAATTTCTAGGCTTTAAAGAAGATAAAGCATATACTTGCAAAAATGCAGGAGCCTCAAGGCACATTCATATTTCTGTCAAAGGTGCAACTAACACATGTTGACATACCTGCAGTATGTTTAATCAACCTGACTTAAGTATCAAAAAGAGTGACAAGGGAGCCTTGTCCTGTCACAGCTTCACTGCTAATGCTGCCATGATAGCCTTGATCAAAAGTAGGTCTCACGCTGCAATTATAACTACAATTTACAGTACTAGCATTTTTGTGCTTCACAGACTTTCAATGTGATTTAAGCTGCTGCAGGAACCACTTTTCCTAACTACTCCCACCTTTAAAGGTGTTCAAGTGATGGAGAAGCCTAACTTGTGATTATTTTTAGTGGAGCTACCAGCCCTGACAGGCCCGCAGCCAAAAACTGAGGGTCCGAGGGCCTTTACTAACTCCAAAGGCAAAGACATCAGATCCTCTCCTGAAACGTCTGCGGCCACTGCAGTTTTCTGTTCAGGTCTTGCCTCCATGTGCTGGTCCAAGAGCTGCAGTGCCCCTGGAACTGGCCTGTAGGCAGAGCTGGCACCCCCAGCCTCACAGGTAGCAGTGCCATCAAAGAGATAAGAAAAAAAGGAGATCTCCTTTATAGCCCTGAAATTCCCCACACAAAAAAAGAAAGAAAAAAACCAGGCTGGCTCCTAGGTTACCTAGGCAGCATCCAGAAAGCTGGGTCATACCCTAGTGATATATTGTTGGTAGCTAATTATCTTCTGCAATTTCCTGCCTTCTTAGATAGTGAGACAAAAAGGCATTTCACTTTGGGCTAACAATGTGACATTGACATCTACAGTAAGATCTTGCTGCGTAGCTAGCAGTGACAAATTTTTACAGTACCACCCAGTACCTCTGCTCGCATGCAGTTCCTCAGGCTCATCTCTCCTACTGCAACACCTATTCTTTATTGGAAGCTTCTTGCATTTTTCTGCTGTCAGTCTTTGAGACACAGCCAGGCCACAAAGATTAATCTGATCGGTTGATTTTCATGATTAATTATCTCCTGATAAGCAGCTTTTCCCCCTACTATTCACAAGAGTAGTTATTGCACAGCCCTGCCCTTAATTCATCACATCAAATTTGATTTCTCCTATCACGCTCTGACAAGTTGAGCATAAAGTGAGCACTGCCTTGCTGCACATCAGCTAAGCATGGGGACAGAAGTCAAGATGGGGAACTGACAGTCTGTCTTGAAATTAGCTCCAGAGTCAGCCCATAGCCACAGGAAGGCATCTCGTGCTACAAGGAAAGATGCTTACATGATGCTTAAATTACAAGGGTTGTCCTGATCCCTTTTTGTCATGGCACTGCTGAAGGGACGATGAGAAGAAAAAACACAACCTCCTGCCCTCTAACGAGAGAAAGTCCTCTTCTTTCTCTTTCCACTGCCCTGCTTCAGAGCCCAAAGGGGTGCTGCTTCGAATATCACCTTGCCATGCTGCACCTTCAAAGTGCCACTGAACTGTCACTCTGGTGACAAAAGAAGAAATTGCCAGCGGGGATTACAACTGCAGACAAACAACCTAATTTTCCCCAGAGGTAAGCTGTGTATGCTTTTTGTTGTGCAGAGCCATCTGCAAGGAACTGGATATTTGCAAATAAAAGGCGATTAGGACAAGGTATTAATCCAGCATCTGCTGCTCATTCATACTGTCCCCTCAAAGAGAGCCCAGACACATTTAAGTCGTAACACTCACTTCTGAGCTGCTGTTAAATTAAAAAAGGAAAATCATAGTTAACAGACACACAAAGTTGGAATATTACTTTTTATACCAACTAAGCCCCAGGAGGGCATAAGACATAGAGCTGTTAAGGAATCAAAGTGAGATTCCCTTGGGGGAATCCCGTCAGCTGTGCCCACCCGTGCATCAAGACCCAGCAGATAAGACACAGTATGGCCAGGAACAGGGTGGCAGTAGAAATGGCAATAGCTTGTCCACAAACCCTTGCTCTTAGAAAGGTGTAATTTCTTGAAGCCCACCACAATAATACAACAGGGCAATTGTTCCCGGAGTTGGATGACAAAGGCTCCTGCTACCCCTGGGAATCATTTCTGCTGTTTAATGTAAGGGCACAGCAGAAAATGGCATCCACAACTTTTCCAAAAAAGCTCTGCTCTGTGCGTCACAACATGAGAGTAAGGGCATCAACCCAGCAAGCTTACTTCTACTTTTTATTTGGGTTTTCTTCATATCCACAGTAACTACGTGGCTGTCAGTGCTGCTTTTCAGAGCAAGGGCGGGGAAGAAAAAAACCACCAAGCTTGGGGGAAAAGATTCAGCTCAGAAACACAGATGAAAAGCATTTCAACTCTGCGTATTGTCTGTTTTTCTACCAGCAGCCACTTTCACAGAGGATGTTGCCTGACAGAGCTGATAAGCATGCACTGTTGCTCAGATTTTGGGTTTGATACCTTTCAGATATAGCTGGCGCATTTGGCATTCAAAGGCATCGCACACGTGGCACCACCTGCATCCTCTGCCTTGGGAATTTGAGAGTACATTTCACATTACAAACACTGACTGTCGACCACTGCCATCTGATGCTTTCTATTCAGCATTTTTTCAGCTTAATTTCATTTACTTAAAGATGGTTCATTAACGGCACTTCCTATAGCCTCCTTAAAGTACTGATGAACCAATGTACATTTTCATCAGTCCAGGTCTCATTGCTTTACCTTGAGTTGCAGGTCTTTAGCAGAGAGCAACAAGCCAGCCCAGTAAGCCCTGCCTTACAGTGCCCCATGGATACCTATTCACAGCATCTCCGCAACCTGGAGTAATTCCACCTTATTAATGCAGGAACATCCCATATTCAGCAAACCAAACTTTCCTGCTACCAGCATTCATTTCCCTAACATCTTAGAAAAAACAAATTTGGCTTTCAGGTGAAAATTCAGGTCAAATTTCAGGTGAAAGATCTAGACAGCTGGGAAAAACACTCAGGTAATACCTCAGAAGAAATGTTCTTCAGTAATTTCTGGAAAAGACCTGAAGGTGTTTTTACAACATGAGTTTCAAATATGCAGAGATACAATAGCTGGTTGGAGTCAACCCCACGACTCCACACCAACAGGGGAAGGGGACAGAGACCCTGCCTAATGGGGTGACTCCAGCTGGTGAAACACAGTGGGGAGACATACACAACTGCCATGGGAGAAGCTTGGGAGCAGGGACAGTTGTGACTGGGGTGACCCCTTTTCTGTAAGTGGTGTCTCACAGCCCCATATGTAACACATCCCTCATGCCAAAACAGACCCAAGGCTTAGCCAGGCTGTGAGGGGGTATGCCACTACCTACGCTCACCCCAGGAGACACTGTGGCCCACCATCACTCAGCCCCAGTCCTCCTCTATGACCTTTAGTTACAGCTCCCAGCAGCTCCAGCCCTCCCGGCCTCCACAGCCCAGCCATGATCTCCCTTCCAGAAAGGCGGCACTTCTTCCTTTTCCCTGGACCCACCCCACAGCTGAAAAACCCTTTAATTCCTCTTTGGAACCACCAAGTCCAAACAGCCTAACTGCCTTTTGAGACAAAGCAGGATCCTGGATGTCAACATTCAAAGAAAAGTAAGTACCTACAGTAGCGCACATCTCTCACAGATGCAAAGACTGCAGGGAGATAGATTTACTCTGGTATGGCCACCTCCTCTGAGGTGACTAATAGGTGAGTTGGCTGTATCTTCCTGGAGAATCTGCCCTCCGGACACACAACCATTTCCCACCTCCCTCTTCAAGCATTTGTGAAACCAGCCCAAGCATCACTCAACCCAAGCAGTCTTTTGGCATCCAACTGGCATTAAACCCACCCTTGCGTTGTCGTGCCATTAGTTTAAATCAGTTTTACAGCCAGTTCCCCGATCAATAAAATGCAGAAACATGACTGAAGAAAGGAATTAGCATCTGTAATCCCGTGATTACATAAATCCCTCTGGTCAACCAGTTATTAATGGCTGTGATATTCACTGGGGTTTATAGCAGGCCTACAAACCTGAGCCATCAGAAGTAGACACCAAAGAAGACACTGTAAAAAAGCAATTTGATTACTGACTCCTCACAGCAAGTGCTGACAAGAATACAAATTTGGCTCACTCTCCCTCCTGTTAGTGAGCCTGCTAATGAGCTTGCCAATTAAGAGCCAATCTGAAGACCTTGGAGGGGAAGCTGTCAAGAACATGAACTCCCATGCCTCTGAGGAGCAGCTGCAGGACTCGTGATGAGGGCCACATCAGACACTTCTTGCTGACGCTACCCACTGACCCCTTTATCTACCACAACTCATTCCTCTCACCCAGGAAATACAAACACTTTTCACACATGCATATTACAGCTTTTAAGGCACAGACATTGAAAATAAACACATGCCGAAGACTAATAAAACCTCCCTTGCTCCTCATCATTGCAGAGACCTTACCAGGTCAAATACTGGAACTACTGGGAAAGGGCACAAACTTCAAATTATTCCATGATTCTATGATTATAATTAAGAAAAAAGTCACTAATTACACACCATCACACCTATCAAATTATCTTGGGATGCATTTTGTATTTTTGGATGTGTGTGTTTATATTTAAGGAATCACAGACAGTTTGGGCAAGAAAATTTGGCTCCTAACCCTCTCTCCATATTTCTGTTCATGTTCCTCCTCTCATCAGCCTTTAACTTAATGCAGTTTATGGAATTAAAGGCAAAAGCATAAATACTACACCAGGCCAAAATCTTTGATAACAAAGCTTTATGACTTGCAGTGCAGCTGGCCCCAGGGACATGTACAATCCAGTGCCAGCCACCTCATGCACCACTGCGACAACTGGACGGGGTGCAAGTATGCGAGCGCTGCAAGCATCTCACACAGCAGTCAAATCTTTAAGCAGCTATTTCCAATACACCCATTCAACTACCTTGGCCTGTCATTTAAGCAGAGAATTTCATTTCAGAACCACTCTGTACTGTATTACTTTGCACTTCTCTTCCTGCCCAGTCATTCAGAGGGTAACTAACAGTGGCATTTCCAACAGAGAGCTGCGACCAACACATTTCACCCCTGAAGTACCCCACGGTGAATACATGTAGAGGTTAAATTTTATTGCAATGCTCATGTCCAAGGGACTGTCGGGAAGAGAACAGGAGCTGGACCCTTGGTCTAGGTTTTCTTCCAGATTTATCAGTCCCCCATTTATTTCATCACACCACATGATGAGTAACCCTCTGGAAATAACCTTTAGCAGAAAGCTCTGTTACCGAAATAAAGAAATGCCATAGTTTCCCTGAAACCGTATCCTTCTGTTGAAACTAATTATGAGAAAGCTGTTGCTTAATGAAAGTTTGCCTTAATATGACTTATGCTATTCATAAGTTTGCTTTGGACAGCATCCAGATTTTTTAAATTAAATATTAGCAGTCTGTTAGCCTATCAAACAAACCTAAGCGTGTCAAGTTAGTATTTTAATAGTGTTTTTTCTTCTCCCCCTCTCCTCCCAAGCTAGGTTTGGCTTCCTAATTGACTTGCTGCTTTAAAGTCAGTAAACTCAAAAGTCTGAGGAGAAGATGTCACACTTTAATGGTTTAGGAGTGCACGCGTTGTCTGGGTGATTGATGGATCAAATGTGTGCTGAGGAATGCAGCAATGTTTCTTTCATCATTGCTGCCTCTCACAGGGCTGAGAACTGGACTATCTCTAAACCTCTTTGCTGCTAGCAACAATAATCAAATTATCTCATTCATTATAAATGTAAAATCCATCTTACTGTCCTGAAAGGATGTTATTGAACTGACATTACTGCATGAGCACCAACAAAGGTATACATGCAAATTCATCACCTAGGTTGCTGTTGAATAGAAGTACCAGGCATGCTGGGCTCTCCCTGGCTCATTACGCTCCTTTCTGGTTAGTGCCAGCCCCAACTTGTTGGCGAATGAGATATGGAAGAGCTGCACAGACACAGCAGTGACAGGTCCTTCAAAAATGCACGCGATAAGTGGGATAACATTCACAGATGAATGGTAAAGAAAGGCTGACACATTCATTGAGGGTTGCGCACCTGACAAAAGGCACAAATGTAGATGGAGAGCACTTATTAAAGCAATATTTAGTATTTTCAGAGTGCTTTTCAACTATAATTATTTACTTTCAGTGCCACCTAATCAAGTAAAGGACTGCAATGTTTCTGATCACGATGAGGGCTGAAAGGTAGGAAAGGTTTTAAAATAATACGTATGCTCTCCAAAGTGACTAATATAGGCTATATTCACACACCTATATCAAATTTGCTAGTGCAAGAACAGTATTTCTGACTGCAGGCCCTGCCAGTGGGATGTGAAAGTCAGGCAGGTTTTCTAAAGCGCTGACATCGCAATTATTAAAGGTTTTACATATAAAGCTTAGTTAACAAATCCGCTGACGACGCATGAGCCAGAATAAAAGCCTGCACCTTCTCCAGAGCAGGGAGGCTCTCCCAGATTAAAGGTGAGCAGAAAAGGCATTGAAACTCACTGAGGTCAGGTAAGGAGGCTGGCACGAATATATGCACCATTAGGAGAAGTCTGCCCAGTGCGTCCCAGAAAGACAGGACTGCAAAAAATCCCTCAAGATGCAGAGTCCAATGCACTGGAGTGTAAGCAATCAGAGGAAGAATAGGGCAGGAGGGACCAAGAGCACTGCCAACACCTTCAGGCCCTAAAATAGTAGAGGATTTGTTAAATCCCAAGGGAGCGGCCCTGGCTGTATTAGGCAAAGAAGGATAAAGCAAAGCCCCGGCAGTGCTGACAAGCCTGGAGGGGGTGGTAGTCCCCTTCCTCTCCCCACATCTGGGGAGCACAACTCGTGGTGACATGCAGGGCTGGGCAGCTGGGTACCCCAAACACATTCATACCCATAAGGAGCTGCCCGCACCTGCTCACCACTGAGGCACAGAGAGTTTCAGCAGGACTCGACTTGTACTTGAGTTGCGGTGCAGTGTCTGTTATTGATGTTGGTTGGGCATTCATCTTCACTCCTCACCCCCACAGCTCCTTCAAAGCCCCTTTCAAGCCTAAAGGGAGATGCTAGCTGTTTTATCACCCAGCCTGTAAAAACCTTCCTGTTTTGCCTCAGATGAGCATGGTTTCGTTGCAGTGGCTATGTCTCTTGTTAATTTCTTTTTGCTTATCACCCATGGCAATAAAAGAAGGAAAAGGTGCTGTGTTACATCCAGTCTTAGGCTGTATCTGACTGCATTACGTACCAGCGGTAAGGTGGACTCACAAATGGCAGCTGTGATTTTTCCTTTGCTCTCCCCACTTCCAACCGGTACAGTCGCTCTTCTATATTTTCACATTTTAGACATACATCTGAGACTGCTCATTTACCTAGAAATCATTCTCACCGTAATGACAAGTCAGGAACACTGACATCCCCGCTTGCTCTACAGAGAGGCAAACAAATCAGTGGTAACACAAGTATTGCCTGAACAGGTAGATACCTGCTTCAACTTTTGCCTTAGTAAAGAATCAAGACCAGGGCCACCCAAAAGCATGGTTTCCCCTCTCATTTTTGGGGACAGGAGATCAGTCCCACCTGTGTTCACACTGCAGCACTAATGACATTTCACAGGCTAGCCTGCAAGTACAGCAGGGATTCAGTCACATCCAAGTACAGCTTTGCTGGCTTGCCCTAGCCAGGGCCATTTACAAGACAGTCCTGCCTTCCTTTGTTCCCCATCTCTTTTCTTCAAACCTTCCTGGTGTTGCCTCCCTGCCCCCTTCCATGCTCTGGCAGGGATGCTGAATGCTGATGAGACAATACTTGATCCATCTTCAAGCACTTATTTTCGGGCAATTAACTTGGCATCATAGAAGCACTTAAGAAACCTGGCTTTCCGGAGTGGGAGACAACTGCCTAAAAAGCTAAGCAAGGTAGTAAATTATTGTCAAATGACTAAAAAAGAACAGGAAGGGGAAAAAAATAAAAAGAAACTAACACTTTGATAGAAGATGTTTGCTGCTGTTGGACCAAATCTGAGATCTGACAAAAAAGCCTATCTAACAGTTTGAGCAGCCATTAGTGTGAGTCCAATACTAGCCACTATCAATTGTGTCTATAACAATTACACTTTGCCATTCAAGGGTGGATGCTTTCTTTTCTGACATCTCCTGATTGTATGACATGGATTCAGCCTCTGAATAATTAGCCAAGGCAAACCACCTATCTGTTTAGATAGCACACATTAATATTCAAAGGCTTACCAATCACCAGTGATCTTTCATCATTAGCCCTGCTATACTACTACTTTTCTACTTCCAGAGGCAATAATTTACACATTATTAACATTATACTTATTTACTGGGTCTTAATTTTAACTCAGGGGAGCAGAACTAGAAGCAAGTAATTTCATTTTCCATAAACCAGAAATTCCCAAGTCTTCATTGTGGCATTATACTCCTGCCCCAAAAATGACACTCCAAAGATGCATTTGCCTTTCATCCCCCAGATGCCAACATCTAGGCTGTCAGAGTTACCAATGAACAGGGCATGAGAAAAGCCAGGCTGGTACTGCTCAAGCAATCCCTCTCTGCTGGGCACCTGGGTCTTCTCTCCCGTTCTCTACTTGGCTTTGGCAACAGTGGGGATTTTTCGGAGATCAGAAACATGTTAATTTTGCAGGCACAGCTCCAGATCTAAAGTGAATAAATAAGTATCAGTCTTCCCATGCATAGATTACAGCCACCTTACACATTTTTCAGTGGAACTCACTGTAAACTCCTATAGCCACATGAAACCTACAGACACCTGCATAATAAATAGTCCTTTTTGGGGGGAGGGGAAGGTTCTTCAACTTGTAATTTACCATACTGGCCATTCCAGCTACCTCCTCACCTTGTGTCTGTACTGCTGTCATCAGTAAGTAATGTCCTGGAGCTGGACCTCCAGTGCAGCCCTCTGCAGGTACAGGTACTGGGGCTGCTTTCAGAAACAAAGAGGAAGGTAGGGACAGACAGAGAGGCAAAGAAAATTTCCCTACTCCCCATGTTTTTAAAGCGCACAAATTAAAAACATTTCCTTTTGCCTCACTGAATTGACACAATGATGTAAAACCAACATATGAAGGTCCACAACATGCATACGGAAAACCAGACCTGCCATCCTCCTATCCACAGACTCACACAAAGAAGCAGGGATCTCAAATACCCAGTAAGATTAATGTTGTAATTTATGACTTATTCCCATTAACTATTCAGTGTTATAAATCAAGCCCTCCACAGTCTGATACTTTATATAAATACATCATGGCTCTTGCACAATAGCATTCTACTTGCATACATTTACATTATTCCCTCAAAATAAATGTATATTAAAAAAAAAATTCCATGAAACACTATCCATGCAATTCTCTTAGAAGAGGAGTTTAAACGGAACAAAACCTAAAATAAAGGCAGGCAGTATCCTTAAGAGGAAATATCTTTAAGGCAGATGATCCAAGTGGGGCATACAGCACCCCCAGGGCACAGGGGAAAACCTGAATCTACAGCCCTGTATGTATTATAATGTACAACGAACCAAGAGTCAAGGCATGTAAGAAACGGAGCCAGAGCCAAACAGCCCTGCTTTCCCAACTTGGTTGTTTTCTTTCTACGAATATACACCCTGCTACCACCTGGTATGAGCTGGTATCACTCCAGAGATACAACAGCATCAAATTCTGAAGTATGTGGCCTGCTGTTTTCACCAAGACATTAATTTTTAGGGGTAAACATGGACACTTGCATCAAGGCTGAATTATCAGCTGCACACTAAGCAGCTGAACAGTGTTCAGGAGAAATTACCATGACCTTCACTTCCCTCTCCCACCTCCACCCCCACCATACACACCTGCAGGCACTGGGCTTCAAGGGCACCAATATATGGCATGGATCATTGTAAGCTGCCCCAGTCCTGCTTCCCAGACCTCTAACACACCAGTTCTGCTGCTGTGAAACCCCCTTCATGATTCGAACAGGACAGTCAGGGTTTATCTGTCAGTTCTCAATGCTGGAAAATAAAATTACTTGCTCTCCTGGACTTCTCTCACACTCTTGGGCATGTTCTCATCCCTTCATCTAACTGAGAACACCACACACTTCATCCACAATAGCATCAAGGGAAACAAAAAGCTTCTTTCAAACATCTATTATGTCTTCATTCAAACAGTCATCCTAGACTGGACCAGAGGTCTAGACACGCTCTTATCTTCAAATATCACCTACAGTGGATGCCTAGCCCAGACCATTAGGACCGGACAACCATTTAGCCACTTCCCTCTGCATGCTCTCCGACTCAAGCAATCCAGGGACCTGAAATAAAGCAACACACAGTTCTGCACACATTTCCTTCCAAAACTAACGGTTTTCATTAGCACTAACGCAGCTGCAAAAATATTTGTCAATGCTTCATTAATACCAAATGAGCCCTGCAAGCACGCAGGTTTTGTTAAGAGATCCTGAGATCCTTGAAAGGTAGGGTGGGCTTTTTCCTCTCCTGTTTTGGTTTTCTTGGCCCTTCCGTCCTCCCCTTAAGTTCAAAAGCTGGTAGCAATTTAGAACAATTTACAATTTAGAAGGTATGCATGTGCATATGTGCCTGTGCACACACACAAGCCAGAGAAGTCAGCAAGTCTCTTTTACGGAAAGAATCCCACCGCAAGAATCTGGACTTGGTCCTCAATGATCAAAATGGGGCGTTTGCTGGCTAATCCTAATGAAAGCCTCAGGCAAAGGATTTCATTCAGGCAGATGTTTCTGCAGAAAGAACACAGCAATCATTATATACCAAAACAGAATCAAGTTTGGAGATTTTTAAATCTCTCTGCCCTGTAGTCCCAAGTAGCAACCACCTACAGACTACAGCCCGTCTGTCCACCATCTCTACCCTGCCATTGCTCCAAACAGGGAAAGCAAGGGATTTAAGGCTTGTTTTCTACCACTTAGGGACTTAAACACAAGCGCCGTTCAGGAAAGCATCACAAGATAGTTTACACCCCCCAAACTTCCCTACCTGCATGTGTCAAAAAGGACAGACCTCTCAACTTCTTATCATGGGTTTGTCACAGGGCTAAGCAAGCAAATAACTTCTTTACTGCCTTTCTTCAAGTCCAGCGGACCACACTAAGTCACATTTTTCTCTCTTCTCTGATCACACCTATGCCATGAGGCTGGACACACCAGCAACAATGGTCTGTGCTTACATATGTGACGTTTTACAGAGGAGAGACATGCACCCTCACCCCATTCGTTTGGGGTTTCTACCTGCTCAAAGATGCATTTTGCCAAACACCAGGCTTAAGTCACCCAGTTCACAGGAGAAAAGACTGATGAGAATAAACAAAACTTTGCTGGGGAAACCAAATGAAATGGAGCAGAGGAGATGGCAGTCGCCATGGACATAAACCCAGGGAGCCTCAGAGCAGGATTAAAAACATCACTTGCCTTCACCACGGGCTTTGTAGAGAAGGATGGATTTCAGCATGTTAAGACCCTGACAGAATATTGAAAGAAATGGCATGCCATGTGTGGTTACATGATCTTCTGGTTTACCAGAGGATTTTGCAAACTACCCCAACCCTTCCATGGCAGATCCATGAAGATTATAAGGGACATCCACATTCTGTTGGGAATTTTCAAGTCTCTCAACCTGCAAAGACAGACTCACGGGCTTTAAAAGTACTGCCAACCAGCCTGCCTAGCTTTTAAATTTCATGAGCCCTGAAATGAACAACTAACTCATGGAGATTATAAAACATATCATTTTGCTAGAGCAGTTTGTTGGCTCAATAAAACCTGAAACAAAGGGCTTGTGGAGTATTTTAATTTCTACTGGAAGTGATGTCTGCAGAGTTTACAAGGTACATCAACAAACTCAGACCCAGACACATCTTGTAGTCTCAGATTTGCACAGGTTAGGAGGAGCCCACCATAAACAGCACAGAGTTTATAGCGCGCAAAACTTACAACTTCAGCAACAAAAAAAGAAAAACTATTAAGTTCGTATATTCCTTCTGTAATGCCAGGGACCTCACAAACTCACCAAAGTACACACTGAGATGATACACAGCCAAAAGATAAGACTTTTGCCTTTTGCTTAGATGGTGATGCAGAAAGGGAAAAAACTGCAACCCAGCACTTCACAAACTCTCACACACAACCCATAAGAGTAGTTTCCACGTACTCTTGCTCAATGAGAAAAATGGCAGATTGATGTACATTTAAATAGACCCAGGGCCTTTGTGAATATTAAAAAGCCTTTCACATACTGAAGAACCTTTTCTGAAAATGCATCAAACCCTATATCAGAGCAGTGCTCTCCTTTTCCCATGCTACTTTCTTGTTCAAGAGAGAAACAGGTCATACCTCCAAAGAAAAAAGACCCCTCTAATCCCCACCTCCCTCCTCCAGGAATTGTTCTAGAGAGGAAAAAAAAAAGAAAAAAAAATTATATTCAAATTGGTTTGTGGTTTTCCTGCAGAAGTTTTAATAGCTTCCTCCAGGTTGTCCATTCGGTGTATAATATTCAGAGCTATCCAGATAAAATTCCCAACAGTTCAGCAGGATTTCTAATTGCCTTGTTTAAAACAGTTCCCTGTCGAGGGCCCATGCCAAAAGCAGGCCAAGGATATTTTAATGGGTAGATAGAGAATTAAGAGATAAAAATGCAAAGTGAGGAACTGCACAGCATTTTTATATACTGTGGCTATTTAGTGTCTAAATAAACACCTGGGCTTCATTTTTAATATCCTCACTATCATCCTTCTCAGAAGTTTTCAGAACATCACTTACTATACATCTTTGCAGAACAGGCAGACTGGGGTTATTCACATCTTTGTAAACATGCACATTTTAACAGACCAAGAGTCTACATAACTCAGAGGTGTCAAATGAAGAAAGAAATAGACTGCCTCCTAATGAAGTTCAAAATAGCGAAAGCATTTAATTATGCATACTTCTCCAACACTTTGGACACTGCTTTTAAAGGACAGAAAGTGTCGTAACTCAAAGGTATTTAATCTAATGAAAAACTACAATTGTTCAGGCTGTTTCCGATATATTAAAATAAAAGACGACAGGTTGAGACTTTTCCCTCCAAGAACACCACTCAGGAAATTACATCCCATCCAACCCTTCCCCCTCATCTTTTTGTCAGTAAATCCTATAAACCCACAAAATGCCAGGAATTAAATGCTAAGGTTGGCAATCTGTCATTGACATATGTTCCTGACATTTTTTTTTTCCCACCAAGTCCTGAGATAAAGCTGCAGTCTCAGCCTTAGTGTGGAATTTCTTAGCACCGGTTAGTATTTGGTGGCTTTCATTCTCCCCCTTCCTTTTTCCCCTTCCCCTCCTCTAATCAACGTGATTTACTTTGCTACCCCACAAGCCAATTTTTCAGGAGTCCTTGAGGAAAAAAATAACACGACCCAACTTGCAGGAACTTGGAAGCACTTTGTACATGTAACAGCATGCTCCAAAGCAACACCATCGGCTTCCAGCACGACACTGGACAGCCCCATGACACGCTGCCATGACAAAACAGTTTCTTCCCTTTGGGAAACCCTCAGTGCAAGCTGTCCAAACAGTCTTTACTGTTTCGAGTGTTGCTTTATTTATGGCTGAAATTCTCCCTGTTCAGAAGGGAGAGTGACTGAGTAACTTATTAGGAATGTTCCTGGGGAATGGGGGAAAGAGGGAAATGAGATCATTCATAACTCCAGAAACATTCCCAGCTTTATACAAAACTTAAAACTGGAGCATTAGCAAAAAAAAAAAATCTAAACCCAACCCAAACAACCTTAAGCTGGTAGTCTGCCAATCTACAGGTGGGCTTTGTAAGGGAGAGGATTCCAGCTTTCTTGTTTGGAGAAGAGAGGAAAGCACGACTTCTGGGAAGATAAAATACTTGAGGCAGATATATTTACACAGTATGTGGGAAGTGTGAACAGATGCTACCTAGGAGGCCCTTCTCATGACAGCATCTCCAGAACACAAGAGGGTTTTTCATTTGGATTTTGTTTGTGTGGTGGGGTGGTTTTTTGCAAGAAAAAGAAATATTTTTTTAGTGTTTTGCAATAGGAAATAGTGGCTTCTAAGGCCTTCTGAATGCATCCATTAGTATCTTTTTCAGTAACTAATAGAAATAACTATTGTAGTCTTCTTACCTGTAGATTGCTAATACAGACTGACTCAGTTTGAGTGTTGATCTTAAAATCATCAGGTTCCATTTGCAGTGGTGGTAAATACAACTGCTCTCACTGACATCTGTCCTGGTTACAGATGCTCCCCAGAGCTACAAACTCAGTCCAGACCCCAACCTTCCCAAAATGCCGGCCTGCAATTTTGCCTACAGCACAGGTTTTCAAATCACTGGTAGGGAGACTGTTTCTTGCAAAGATATTCTACGACAGGAAAGGCATGATGAGCCTCGCCCGAGGCCAGATAGGCAAAGAAATCCATGGGAAAATTAGGAAGAGCAAACAGGATGCAAACCACCAGAACTTCTTGTGTTTAGTTCATTATAAAGCAGGGCCCGTGTCAGTAATGGCAAAGAAACAGTATCATGATTTGTTTGGTTACAGCTACAGGCATCATCATTTTGTGAAGAGCTGGCAGCTCCCAAATAGTTGACTTCCAGAGAGTTCAGTTAAATATAACCCCCTCTGCCTGAGCCAGGAATAAAATCTATTCCATTTAACGTGACTTCAGCTAAATCTGAAGAGTTAACAGCCAAAGAGCTACATATTGATTATGTCACTTCCATTCTGATGAAAAGGACTTTGAAATAGCACCCAGAATCCAATATTTTCCTTGATTCCATTAGGATCCGCTACCAAAGATTTTCTGTTGATTTTTATTATGAAGTAGCATACTCCCAAGTATCCCTTCCAGGTCCCAGGTCATCCCAGATATTTATCAGCCCATACAACAAACAGACACATACAACCATATCCCCATGCATACGTACACAAACACTCATTCCTCCACATACACTCCCCTTTCATATCCTTAGAGCACAAAAAAATAAAGGATTCTGAATTTGTTTCAGCAGCTCAAACCAGCAGGAAAACTGGCCATGCAATATAGCATGTATTGTTTTCAGGCTGTCGGTGAGACAAGAGTTACTCAAGGCTGCTGATGGGAGCACAGTCTTTCATGCTGCTTTGTAAGGAAAAAAAAAGTGTGATATGCACATACATGAATACCATATACAGCAGAGAAAACGCCTGGTTAGACAACCTCTTCTACTCCTAATGCTTCACAGTGATTTAGCTCTCTACCCTGAGGGCTTATAGGTAGATAGGCAGGCAGTTTTAATATTCTCCCTAGCTCATTAAAAATATCAATCAGGGAAGCTCTCTTTTGAAGCTGAGTGAGCATCAGCCACGTTAAAGTAATCAAAAGTACTTCCCACTGAGGTCCACGTGGCATCTGCCCTTGTGCATGGCCAATGCAAACACTCATTCATCATAACTAACTCTTAAAATTGGAAAGATATTTTCTTCCATCTTACGTCACTGCAGAAAAACTAAGAGGGGAAAAAAAATATCCCAGGATGGTCACATATCAGACTGTTTTACTTGCTGTAGATGTATTTTTAACTGATCTTTATCAAAAAAATAACCAGAAGAAACATGCTGTTCTTCTGGATAGCCTATGAATGTCACAGTCATACAGGTATAAAGCTGAGCTATGGAGAGAAAACATGAAAAAGGAAAGCTGAAAAAAATCCCATGCAGCAAATTCACAGCTGAGGTCCATGGTTTAACTTCTCAGCTGTAGTAGCAGTTTTTGATAGGTGAAGTTTTCTTGTACTATATGGCCCCTTAGAGTAACAAACAGAAAGGTAAAAGAAAAAAAATAATCGAAGAAACCCTTCATTAGGTTAAAGAAAATAGCTAAGGGCTCTCAAATATACTCCTGCCTACTTCTTTCTTCAGAGTGTCGACCATGAGACGTCCTGAATGTTTGATTACTGTTTGTCCTGTCAGTGGTTTTCAGCTCCAACAAATTCAGACCAAGAACCATGTTCATGACAAAAATAATCTGACTATGAAAAAGCAATCTAGCAATTCCCATTAGGCCTGTGACAGTATCTAGACAGCTGCAGGTGAGAACGCAAAGATCCCCACCTCTGTACAAAGACGAACAACCCTCTCTCTGAAGAGGGCTTGAGCTCAAGGGATGGATAAAACTTCATTTAGTTTTTTTTGCTGTCCTCTGCAATGCCTGATCATCTTCCAAACGTAAAAGGAGAAAACAAGTCTGGTAACATTCATTACCTTTTCAATCCAGTTCCAGAATCAAAAGAAATCCAGGTGCAACAGCTTTTCACAATAAGCTTCACCAGCCATACTAGGAAAGCACTATTCTCACCTCCTGTGAGGAGATGTAGAATTTCCAATGCAAACTCTAGTAGCATATTCTTAATTTTTCAGACTTATATAGGGGAAAGATATTTGCTCCAGTAACAGTATGAAGCCGATCTGCATTTTTTGCTCACTTGGCTATATTTTCTAGTTCTCCTGCCCACATTTAGAGAAGAAAGCAAGGTATCTGGAAGGAAGACACCCTGAGATGTCATCATTTTTTCCCTGGTTAATCAGCCTGATTGCAAGGTGCACAAGTAGAGCCCCCTAAATTGGTAGCACCTAGTTAACCAAAGAAGTCAAGATTTAGGGCCAAATTAGTCTGCAAACAGCTTAGCAAGACTAATGCTGAGCTCAAGCATAATTCTTCTGTCTTCACAAACCCCACAAGCAGCCTTAACCTTTCTATACCAATAACTAGCAGGTGAGACATCATCAACACAAACTGAGTGTGTAAATCCTGCACGGTCACATTATAGGGAAAAATGAGCTGCAAGAAAAACAATGTATAAAGACCTCATATGTTAACCATTCAAAGTAGGCATGAAACCCCAGTAATTATGTGTTTGCTGAAATGTCTGATTTTAAGACAGCAAAAGCTTCACTGGGGCCAGATGTCACAGAATTAAGCCTGCCCCCACCATCCTCGCTCTTTTTTTTGCAAAGAAAGGAAGTTAAGGTCTTGTGTCTTGGGAATATAAAAATAAAAGCACAGCCTTCTTCCACATCCAGCTTCCTCCTCCTCCTCCGCTCTACCTGGAGAGCTTCCCCTTCCATGCTCCATCACATCTCAGGTCAGAAATGAAGTTAGTTCAATATAATTTTTCCTTTGTTTCTTAATTTTCCTCTGGACCAAGCTACAAATATGGAACAGGACCTATGTGCAGTTCCCAAATGAAATGCTTAATGCAAAGTTAGACCAGCCAGAGTCCCCAGCAAAACTTTGGGAAAGCCAGAGGAGAAACTGTTATGAGAAAATCCCTGCTCCCTCTTTTTTATCCTGAGCCAACAATTATGGCAGCTCTGCTTGTTCCAGAAATACTCCTCGGTCCTGCACTTCAAGACATCAATATTTTGGTCAAATTTTCAGCTCTCTGCTGTGCATACTCAGCTCCCTATAACGTGAGACCTCAGGGGTACAGCACAAGTCAAAGCTGAGAGTACAAATAGCAGGGCAAGAACAACAAGTTATCAATCATCAAATCCAGCTTACTCTTTAACACCGTTTTTTTTAAAAAAATGTTCCAAAACCCACATGGCTTTTGACTTTGGTTTGGCACAAGGATAGCAGCCTGATTTCTGGTCGTTTGAGCAATATATTCCCAAGATCCAGGCTTGCTCCCAACATCACGTTGTCTCAGTTTCTCAGTTCACACAACTTCAACTCAACGTGTGGCTCCGGCCCTCAGCAAACAGATGCCGGAGGCTGGGGATTGATCTCAGCTTGCATCCAGCCTCTGGGTCCTCTTTGGGGAACCGCCACAAGGAAAGCTGAGTGAGTGTTAGGGAACAGTGCACCTGAGTTACCGCAGCCGACGTCTGGCTCATAGCTCTGCGCCACACTTTTGCTCCTTAATGCTTTTGATTTTAAAAGATCCTATTTATGGATCCTTAAAGAACTAAAAGCAGGGTGGATTGGGGGGAAAAGAAACACCATTTGTAGGGTTTGAAGAACTAGCGTTTTCCCCCTATAATCATTTTCAGCCCTCTCTTGACTTCAATGGGACCAGATTTTAAAGACAAACACAAATTACTTATAATTCACTGGGAAAGCCCCTAAGAGAAATGATCTTAAAGATACCCATTAACTCAGAAATAAAACGTGAGCCTGCTCTGCATGGGCAGACCAGAAGATGTGAATTGCAGGAGAGGGTCCAGCGAGAAGGCGGTACAAGAGCTACTGTTCAGTGACGATGAGGCAAGGAACATCATAAGCTACAGAGAACTGTACACAGCATCACTAAAGGGACAACAATGTCTGTCTTGTGCTGTGTTAAGTCTCCCCGTGCCTTTTAAGAGTAATTC
Organism: Chionis minor; assembly: GCA_013398295.1. Classification (NCBI taxonomy): domain Eukaryota; kingdom Metazoa; phylum Chordata; class Aves; order Charadriiformes; family Chionidae; genus Chionis; species Chionis minor. Next base: position 280,266 of record VZSF01000963.1, on the reverse strand, counting down.
TTCATTGTTCACTTTCTGGATTAACATCACCACTTGTTAGAGCTCCCGCCTATGCCTATAAACCAGATTTGTCCAACCTTGGAAACCGAACAGCCCTGGGTTTGGTTACTGCTTGGACAGAATAATAAATTGGGACCTCGAGTATCAAAGGCAAAGACCATTGTTGGTCAACTGATGTTTGTTCAACCATGGAAAGGGTGGACGGTCTAATAGCAAGGTTTTTGCAGCTGCCAAAGACTGGACAAGAAATGGTATTGCAAACATCATTAGTCTCCAGGTTTTTATTACAGCGGTGTCACTCATTAAGTGACTGATGTCATTAGCGTTATGCCAGCAGCAAACCACCACAAAGAAAAAAGAGACAGGCTCATAACTTTTGAGTTTTATCTATGCATCTTAAGAGTTTCAGACTTCACCTCTCTGTGAAGCTGCCGCTTGAGGGAAAGAATGACACAGTGTGCGAACGCTGAGCACCAGCTCAACCCCAGGCATGACTTCAGAGTCCCTAAACCAGTCTTTTCTTAAATAAATTGCATGCAGACTCATGCCAAGTCACCTCCCTGTTTCAGAGCCTAAACAAGATGCTGATTTGCTTAATGTGTAAAAATTAAGCCACTCCGAAATTAATTATAAACATTCGTCTCACGTAGCTGAAATCTATTTGGCACAACATTCAAGAGTGAGATTAAAACTCCAGCCTGTCCAGCTCATTTCTCTGACTTAAGAAGTTAATACCTTGTCATATTACAGGTGACATGCTCGCCTCATTCCACTTTGCATAACATTAACTGCTGATTTTCTTTAGTGCCTTGGTTGGGAGCAAAATGACCTACATAGCATGCTGCTAATGTACAGCACCGTGCAGAAACCAAACTCAAGCATCCTCATATGTAAAAGTGCGCAAAGATGGGATAAAACTTTTCTTATTTCAATATATATGTATATATGAATATACATACACATACAGACATAGAGAGTAGTTTGCTGGCAGAGGTGTTTTTTATTTTTGGCAAATACTTGGCCTGACCTCTAATATACCAGCAACTTAAGCTAAAAAATGCTCTTGGAGGTTTCCAATAAAGAAATAAGAGGAAATGTCGCTCCTGTATTCCACTATGTTTCTCCAAATGGGATTATTTTGTAGATTTGTAAATCTACAAAACTTTGTTTTTCCTTTCTGCCTCGGTAGAGTCCTGTCAAAAAAGGACAACTCTTTTCTCCCACCTTTTGTCCATCTTTTCTACCTAGAGCTGTTTTTCAGTATGGCAAAAGTGTTTATAACCAAAACCAAAGGGGCTCTCATCTTCACCCTCACAACGAAATAAACACTAGCTACTCTGCTTGCGTTTTGAACTATGGATACAACTTTCATAAAATTTAGAAAGAATTAAAATATGCAACTAAAGACATTATAGTGCATAATGGGTTTGGGGTAAGGAAAGTGAGATCTCATGGAGGGCTTCTCTACGCTGGGAAATAACACTGTGTTAGAACATGACACTTGAAGAGCGCCATTAACAGCTGGGATCAGCCTTTGACATGGTATCATCTGGCACTGCTCCTGTAATTTTTTTCCACAATACTTGCACAGATTTGCATCAGACACAGACCTCCTTCTCAGTCTACAAGGGAGCAGCTGGCTTAAATCACAAGTGCCCTCTGAGGGTACAATATTTTGGGACAGTTCAAGAAAAACTGGCCCTCATATATTCCCCCAGAAAAATCATGAAGTAATTTCAAAACGCTTTTCAGACCTAAAGTTTATCCAAGCTGAACCAACAACAACATAGGAGTCCGTACTATGTCTGCAGGAGCATTGGGTCTTCAAAGAAGAAGTGCTAAAAAAACCAATCAAGCCAAAACAGGGTTTACAGTCGGTGGCTTGTATATAGGGTATGCAGGGTGGCACTACCTAAAGAGTGCTCCCTCCTGCCAAACGTTGACTTTAGATATAGTATTTCCAGCTGTTTGCAATCCATAACCATGTGTATCCCATCGCACCTCCTTCCAAACATATCTCAAGTTCAGGATAGAGTGGGGGGAATAAAAGGCATAGTCACCACCTCTGCAATTCTTGTTAAATTAGACAAAATGTTGTTCTGGCGCTCTTCTGTGGCAATAAAGTTGCTGAAGACCAAAGAAAAGAGCACAATGTTTCTTGGGATTTTTCCCCCCTGGAAGTTTTCCTCAAATAAATTAGATAAGGAGGTTCTATGCAAGAAATTTTGCTGCCAAAAAAAAAAAAAAAAAAGTTGTCAGTGTTCTTATTTCCAAAAACATGTTTATCCACTTCTTGCAAGTGGTGCAGAGAGGTCATGACATAAGATTTCAGCCTGAGGGGCAAAAAAAAAAAGTCAGGGAAGGTCTGACATGTGCTGTTCACAGACAGCTACAAGATTTCCCTCCTCCTCCGTCGAAACCCTGTCACACAATTCCCCATGCCTTGTGAGTCAAAACCACTTTCTCCAGGCAATGGAGAAAAATTCACCCAAAGCAAGGAAAACCCTGCTATGTGCAGAAGAATAACCACCACTGTGGATATTCAGGTTACTTAAAATGGGCATGTTTTCTTTTCCCTGTGGCAAAATTGTTTAAATGCATGTGGAACAGTAGATTGATAGTCCCAGAAAATAAATATTATTCCTTTTTCTTTGCGTGTGCTAACTTACAAGTCATAAAAAATAATATTCAGACTAACGTCCTGATAAACAAAACCACAGCAGAGCACGGCGTAATTTCTCCTCTTTTGCTGCTATCTACCTAAGCATTCTTAATTCATGCCATATTTAATCTACATGTAGGAAGCCCACATTTGTTTCTAATAACAGAAGGAAAGTAATGAGATGTCAAGGAACAGTTTCCTTAGGCCAGAGACTTCAAAGGTGAGCCTGGCAGCTTGTCCCACATTTATTGTTTACGTCAAGCTTAAGATTTTCTAAAGAGCAACTGCCCATTTAAAATAATTATAAGCTGCAACTTAAACCTGAACAGCATATGACTGCATGATAAAACACTTACACCATCGTCCAAATTTTGGCGTCAGCCCTATATCAGAGAACACATAGCTCCAGATGCTGGATTAAAACAATAAGTACAAGCTGAAAATAAGCATATAATTCTTTCAGCTAATGCAGAAGGGTCATGCTGTTTAATGCAAAAGCAATGTTAAAGGAAAGTATGGACTACATTATCTCAACATATGAGCTGCAACAACAGCTACTTCTGGTGAGTCTATCAGCTATATCTATCCTGGAGCAGTAAAAAAGTAATTCCACTGAGGGATTATTTTTTTCCCCAACTTCTGAATTACAGCAGAGTTGGGAAAAACAGGGAACATATAAGGAAAAAGAAAAAAAGACACCCTGCTTATTGCTCGAGTCTTGCTGCTCCTGAAGCCAGCACAAAGGCTCACCCAGGAAGGGGAAGCCCTTAAAACAAGGACCATAGTGGCAGATAATAAGCATTAGGATTCAGGTTCAATACTAAAAATCAAAGTGAAAAGGCACTACCTCCACATTGGTAAGCACACCACAAAACACCTGCAAGATCTACAACATGCAAATGTTGAAGCAGGCAAAATTATTAAATAGGCAGCCAATTTGGGTATTGCAGGCACCACTGCTAAACGCAGAGTGTACCTTCTAATTGACACTATTTTTTAATGTGTGTGTGTCTGTGTGCACGTATTTATAAACACATACACACTTTATTGTTTATCATCTTTCAGCACACACTCTGAGTCAGCAGATAGAGCGAAATATGTTTGAGCGGTGTTTAAAATGACACCCTTTACAAATGAAACCATCTAAATCCGGTGTTAGAGAATTAACGAGCTTCTCATGTAAATCACGCATAATTTACAGTGGAATTTGTCCTTATGCCAACAACCACTTGCGCTGCATAATAATGAAGGCAGGGCTTCAGAGACGTGAAGCTATCCACAGCCTATTTGTGTTCTGCCTCTGCTTTTCCCTGAGTAACCAAAACACTATAAACCCTCTCACAGACCAGTAATACGAGGCAGCAAGTAATACGGTCTTCATCTCCCATTTCTCCTTTCCACCTCTGGCTGGGGAACATCAGAACCATCACCCAGGGACACTCCTTTTAAGAGATATTAATTCTTATTCAAGAGCATCTTAAGTTTGAGCAGAGCCCAGTTTGGGGTTGCATACCTGAGATGAACACCAAGCCTTTGCAACATCATTGAAGGCAGTATATGTGATTTAGGCGAAAGGAGGGGCAGTGACAGCATCAAGGAGTGGAGGGGAGCAGAGAGGACCCCCGCACACCAGCCGGGTGTGCAGGAGAGATGCAGCCGATGGGCGCAGACCCAGGGCCATATTCCAAACGCATTAGTGTAATTTAACCCAAACCCCCTTTCTGTTGGCGGAGAAAGCCTGAAAGTGCTCACAAACACAGCCCTGAAAAAGTACATTTCTATTTTTGCTGATTAATATTAGCAATCACTAAGCCACTGCCTCACATAGCACCACCGCCCCCTCACCATCATCAGACAGGAACACCCTAACAAGCTGCTGCAAAGCATCCAGTCTGGCAGCGTCCTGGCAGGAGAAGAGCTGAATTCCTCCTCCCCGTGCACAGCTGAGACCACAGCTGGGAGCCATAATACCTTCTTCCAGGGGAACAAGGCAGGGCTGGGGGCCTGAATCCAGCACACATGGGCAGCCCCACCAGTGGAACTGCCCCACGCTCTCCCTGCAGCTGCGGCACCAAAGCAAAACAACTTCTTGGTCCCTGTCCTTTCCTTTCATTTTTGGGGGACCGAAACTCACATGTACTGTGTGGGTGGGTTAGAGGGGTGCATGAAGACCCAAGCAAGGCTCCCAGGATGCAGGAATGGGAGAAGCAGTATGGAGACACTTAACTGTCCTTCCCTCCGAAAGCCACAAACATAAACCTGCTTCTCTATCACCTCCACAGCTTCTTCGAAATGTACTTACAAGGGCTCCCCTGTCTGTTCCTTTCTGTTATTACAAAGCATTCGTATTTGATGCCAGGGCAATACAAAAAGGCATTCACCTACCCTTTCCTACCACTCTGCTTAGCAGCCACAGATTAGAGCTCATTAACCACCACCACCCCACCCCCCCAAACCCAGATGAAGGAAGCCCATATTATAAAAGCTGAAGGGATCACACCCTCACATTGTGTGAGGCTGTGCAGGAGGAAACAAAAATGGGAGTTGGATTTTTTTTAAAACAAAGCACATGTTCTGTGTGGGCGTGCTCATGGCTCCCAGTAGCAGCAACCATCACTGCTGATGGAGGTAGAAGAGTGGCAGGTTGAGGAATACTCTGGTTAGCACAAGGTAGGTGTCTGGGGTGTCAGCAGTCCAGTCCAAGTAGTTCTAAGATCTTTCTGAGGTGCCACATGTTTCCCCAAACTTGTGCTTTTGCTGCTGAAGGTACCATCCACAACTGCTGGTTGAGGCATTTATTATTATTGAATAAAGCAACTGGGTTCAGTGGCTTCATATCTGGGTTTCTCCACCTTTCTCCCTTCACTGCTAATGGCATCACCTGCTCAGTCCAACACAGGCATCTTTATTCCTTTGAGATTTTCCTGCTTCCTGTTCTTCTTCCAAGTCTTCCTCTCTGCCACCCTGACCAGTCAATAACTTTTATTAGTACCAGTCATTAAACACCCAGCTCTGACACAAGACCTGGTGCCCAGTCAGGCCCAAAAGACTCAATGTACAAAGTGCAATGTATGTTGTAGGGACATTAAATGATAATGTACCCACAGCTTCAATTGGAGCCAGGATATCACCTAAAGTTCCTGGTTCTCAGATTTAATAATTAAAACAAATGATAATTTCCCATTTCACTATTGGTTTGAAAATCTGATGTTCAACAGATATGAGAGTACACCTCTTCTGCTACCTTCTTCTGTATTTCTTTGTGTTTCTTACTGAGTGGCCCGGCAAAACCTACAGGGCTTTTCAGAGGTGAACTCTACTCCCCAAGAGTCAAGACAGCATAATCTGTTACTCATTTTGTACAGCAAATTCGGCATACAGAGAAGAACACCTGAAATTTCATTGCCACTGGGCTGAAGAACATCAACATCGAAGCTGGTACCAAGTCCTCTCAGAAATCCTACCAGATTATCCCAGCTGAAGAGCCACTGAACAAACTTCTTCCAGCCACCACTGAGATCTGGGATTTTCATCCAGTTCTGGGATTTTAGAAAGGTATCTTGCAGGCTGGAGGCAAAACGTCCAGGCAGCCCCCCCAGGGCGTGAATCGAGTCCTGTACTCACCTGAAATACTCATTAAATAGAAATATAAGAAATAATGGCCTCTCTGTCCGTGGGTGGTCAGGAAATAATGAGTTAAAGCTCTTAAGTAGCCCTGACTTCTCATTAGCTTATCTCAGTGGTCATTAATTGGTCATTACTGGAGGAGATAGAGGCCCCTAATGCTTTCCTATAATGCAGCACTGGCTGCACACCTCCACATTGCCCTACCCTTACCAGGGATTCACAGCAGACAGGAAAACTGTAAACTTGTGCTGTATATTCAGATATCCCCCCACAAAATAAAACCAATCCTTGTGAAATGGTATCTCATGAACAGAGGTGGTAAAGGGTGAGCAATCTCTCTCCTTCACTTTGCAGCCTTTCCTCAGCACCCCTTCACTCTTCGTTACTTATAAGTAAAATTAATACCCACTCTTGTATTCCCCCTAATGAAGCTTCTCAGAGAAGCTCAGAATTACAAACATTTACATAATGACTTAATGTTTAGAATAAATTAGGTATTTTTAAGAAGTCTTTCCACCGCCAAAGCTCTGCACCAAGCCAGGTGCTTCACACACCTCCCTTGCAACTGCGAGCAAGATTCCCTCAAGTTGCAGAAGGCAGGCAACGATCCTTTGGCTTTAAAACTCATCAAATTACAAACATCATGACGGCATAAGAAAATTAATTACCTTGAAGGTTTGGCAGAAGTTCCACCACATTAAATTGAGTTGGGGGGGCGGGGGGGAAACAAACCAAAAAAAGCAGCCCACCCCACAGCAACCGTTAAAGCTTGTTTTAAAAAAAAGCAATTTTTCTCCAGCTCCCCCAGATTTTGCAGTGTAGTCTTTTTTTTTTTGCACGTTTCCTAAGGAAGCAAGTGTAACGCACCCACCTTTTTTTTTGGTCTCTCTTATTTGTCTTTCCTCCCCACCCTGTACCTCTGAACCCACTGGTTGCTTTCAATCATTTCTGAAAGAAGGGTAGAAAGATGAATTGATTTTTTTCATGATTTGTGAATACTGGCAGCTGGACAGAAAGAGATGCCAATCAGCCTGCTACCTAGGGAAAGGCAGGTAAAATTCAGCTGTTAAACACAATTTGAAAGTGGATGGGTGACTAATTAGTAGACAGAAGAAAAAAAAAATTAAAAGCTAATGTTTCACTCAAAAATGAAAACAATAGAGTTAAACAAAACAGGAACGACGACACACTGCACACAAGATTTTGCGTTAAAATCAGCCTGAGTGCCGTAACGCAACTGAGAAAAACAGATTCCCTACAGCTCAAAATGATGCTGTTCCTGCACTGGGGAGCTCAGCTATGCAGCCCTCCCTCCTTCCAGTAACGTTTTATTACAAAAACATTAACCAGCGTGCGAGAAGCCGCCTGGAGGGCATTTTTTCATCCTCCCCCCCAGCTTCCCCCCCAAGTTTTGTCTTTCCCCCTCCACTCTCCAGGAACACTGCCAGCCAGTTTGCTGTGGCCCTGTTGTGGTCCTGCTTTACACACGGTCCCAGCAGATTATTCAAGCTCACCAAAATCCAGGGTACACCCGGAATACTAAGGCCATGCAGTACATGCACACATTTTCCTTGCTGTGCCAAGAAGGCACTCAGCTTTTTTTTATGGAGCTCACAGCTCCATAAGAAGTTTGAACCCTTCCTCTCCAAGGACTCACGTTTGGTTACTGCAACACTCTCTCCTGTGGCCTTGCAGAAAATCATCTTGACGCATTTTTTTCTTCCAAAACGCTGCCATGAAGATCCTTTCTGCACCTTGTTGGTTTGACCACATCCCACTTCCGTGTTTTTCTTTTGTGGTTACCTCTACTTCACACATCCAGAATAAAAAATGAGCTTTTAGCTGAAAGTTTTATTTTCATGGCTTACCTCCAACTTGCACATCACTTCTCCTGCTACTGTGATGTACTTCTACTCTGCCACTAACAGCAACTTCCCCCCTGAATTTCTATAGTCTAAAACCAAACATACATGCTCTGTCTTACACTAGCACGCAGAGAAGAGCCACGCATTACTGAAAACCTCTCTCTGGTCCTTCCCTAAACCCCTCCCCTGCTGCAATGTAGAAGACAGACCCCACATCTGTTTTTGAAGTCCCACAGACAAAGATGAGCACTGAGTAGGGTATAAAAAGCATCCCTGGCCTTGTAAATGCCACTAAAATCAACACACTTCCAGCTATAGTGTATTTCTATAGTGGGTTTTTAATAGATCTTGCTTTCTGGCATACTGAGGCTGACAACTGATGTGGATCACTGCAGCACTGCCTCCCTACACCCTGTCTATAACAATGCCTTACAATGTGGGGGGAGCTCTGAGGCAGGTGTCCTCTGCTGCTCTGCAGTTGTACAGCACCTAGCACATCTGGTCCTGGTCCACGTCTGGGGCTCCCAGATGTTATAGAAACCAGATAATATTTGGATAATAACAATAACATGCTCTGCTGTTTGTATTACAGCACGTCTACAGTCGATTGCCTTACATCTTACTTCAACTTGCCCCTTACCATCTCTACACAGCAACTTTGGAAGACTCCTAGAAAGCCTGATTTCCCTTAAAATCACTGAGGATCCAGGGGAAGGGCTTGGGGTGGGAGCTGGTTGGCATTCCCAGCAGCTCTCCGCCCTCTCCCTCCTCTGCAACACATTTTTATGTCCTTGCCCTCTTCCAGCTGGGTCACCTCCTGCCAGTCAGAGCCCTGTTTATTTTCAGTAGAAGGCAGGAGGAGCCCAAATTAATAGAAAACAGGTAGGTTTCTGGTTTTCATCAAAATCCACAAGGTTCTGGCCAGTGTGGACAGGAGAAACCACTTGACAAGAGTTTTGGTGGACAGCAAAGCAAAACCGTGGGGATGCTTGCGGGAGTGAGCCCATGAGATCCAAGTGTTCCTTCAGCCAGGGCAGCACCCCTGCATCCTCAGGGAGCAAGCATTCCCATGAGAGCAAAACTGGGCCTTACAGCTGAGCCTGCTGGTGATCAGAGGATTCAGTTTGGGAATCTAAAAACCTGTAATTCAGCAATGAGTGTGCATGCCTGAGCCAGTGTCCAGACGTGGGCTGAATGAATAGAAATGTGTTGGGTTTTGGTTTTTTTGCTTTTTAGGAAGCTTGACCTCATTAAGGCTTTTTTAATTACGTCTTCTTAGAAGACTGCTGTAATTTGTTGGATGTTGGATGGCTCTATCAAATTTGGTATCAAATTTATAGACGTGATATGAAAGCAAAAAGAAACATTACATTCCATGTACAGAAGAGTTCCTTAGGCTCCTTGGAAAGCAATGTAAGGAAGAAGATTTAAAAAAAAACAACCAAAAAAAAAGAAAAAACCCCAAACAAAAAAACACAGTGTATATCTTGACGAGCTATTTGGCATTCCAAACCTTGTGTCTGCAAAGAGAATAAAGGAAGACAAAATGTTCTGCAAATGCAAATATACAACTCTACATTAAGCTGAGTATCTCCTGATATCTCTATATAAAATGAAAGCAGTGCTTAAATTCTTGTTCTGGAGTACCTGAATTCCACAGAGGAAAAGCAGTTCTTAAAAAGATCTATTATTGAGCAGTCTGCAGGATGACACATCTGTTTGTTAACATATAGGAGGCTGGGAAGGCTGTGGCTGTGAGTGATGGCTTCTGAAGTATTGCCTATGTACATCAAATAAGATTTCTTTTTGTCAAAGGAAAAACAGAGGTCTCAGAAACCAAGAGTGGGAGAGAGAAGTTTTAACAACAAAAATATAACAGTAGTAATTATTAGCTTCCATTGTTTCTGCAGACAAAAGGACAATCACGTTAATTCTTCTGCATCTTGCCAAGTCTCTTATTTCTTAACTCTAACAATTAGCATGCCAAATGAATATGAACCAGGATGAAATTACTGAAGAGCCGGGGAGGGAAGGGGGGGACAAGGGCAGAACGACTGCATGCTCAAATTATTCCACTTTAAACTACATCTCAGTGAAACCAGCTCAAGCACACTATTAACTGAAGTAAAACGAGACAAAAAACACCATGGAAGAAGACATGTGAAACTAGACTCCCCGCTCCCTTTCCTGTATGGGCTGTGTGTGGGAGAGAACTATTCCTACATCCCTACCAAGGACTTTGTGTTTACCACTACTGCATGCATGTCTCCTCGCTGCAATGTTGATGGGAACTGATAAAAACAAAATATTTCTTTCTTCCCAGCTGACACCTATCTAAGACATACATATATCTCATGTCACTAGTATCCTCAAATCTTAACAATCGGTTTCAACAGCTTTTCTTTTTTAAATCAGAAATTAGATATATGAAAATTCTATATTATCTTGCAGCTGCATAAGCCTCCATCCCCAAGACAAATACTGTCTTCACAGAAATAAAGAAATTCTGTGTGCAGTTTTATATTGACATCATTTTAAAAACTTTTCTCAGGGGAAAAAATCTAAAATATTTTTTCCAAAATTAAGATTAAATACATATACATAGTGGTTTTATTTTGTTTCCAATTACCTTTTCCCAGCACTAATGTTTCCCCTACATACTCTTACAAATGGGATGGTGGCAGGACATTCATAGCATCACAGGGCAATCAGAGCAAAAGGACAACCTGGAAGAAGGGTCCAGAGAACTGCAGGACTAATACATTTGGGACTCTATACAAACACAGGTCACACGGTGATTTTTAACCTTTTTCAGCCCGTGGAAAATTAAAAATGTTCCAGTCGAGCTCGTGTACTCTGCCATTGCTGCGTAAGTCCTCGGTGGCCCTTATGGTCATAAAGATTACCCAGGACACCCACAGAGTGATAGGGTTCTATAATTTTGCAGTTAGGTCAACTTTGCTTGCAGAGGAGGCACAAGTTTCCTGACAGCTGCTCTGGGTGGACAAAACTGGAGCTTGGGGTGTAAGGGTAATTTTGCACTTCCCTTTTCTAGTATAGCACGTATATATATGTTACTTGCATACGCATGTGGATGATTATATAAGCCTTCTCAACCAAAACACTCAACTCCACATCCTTCTTTCCCTGAGGAGCAGATGAAAGAGCACATACAGATGTGCACCACTGGAAGCTATTTGGAAACTGCAGCAATAAGAGCGGTATCAAGAAATCACTGAGGAGAGAAAAACAAAACCACACGAAACCAAGGCAAAGTGGTGTGTCCATCCAACCTGGCCAGATTGATCAAATAGGTCTGCTTTCAGTTAAAAATAACCTTAGATGGTGTGTTATCAGTCCATATATGTGGACATATACACATTTTTTAATAGTACAAACACATAAGGAGAAAAAAGAGAGTAACTGCAAACTTCCCAATATAGCTGCAGCTAAGCCCCTGCCTTTATCACCCATGTGTTTTGTATTAATTTTTATTGACTTTTCAAACTCATAAAAGGAGAAATTAAAAGAAAATCTCAATGACTAGTCACACAACTGATCTTACGGGGCTCATAATCCTGCAGCCCTTTACAACACAGTCTTATTTTAAACACCTGGGTAATCCTGTTGAAGACAGGGAGATTACTCATGGACATGAAGTCAAAGTCCCTACTGATGGACAAGGCACAACTCCCATGGAGACCTCCTTGAAACGCAGAGACATAATGGTGGATTTTTTTCACAGTTTTTCAAGGGGAAAGCTAAAATAAGAAGCGATGCAAGCATGAGACACATTGGCTGCTCATCTCAAGTCTGCGGAAAATCAGAAATATCTCAAAGGCAACTGGGGAGCCGGGGGTGGGATGAAATGTTAATGCAACCCTTGCCTGACCCACAGTCACAACGTAACTGCTAAAGCCATAGTGGATTCTAGCAAAAAATTAATATAACCTGCAGCGTCTTTACAGAGACTTGGCATAATACAGGAAGGTCACCAACCAAGGAAGCATCAAACGAAGGATTATCTTAATTTATAAGGAAGTTATTCCAGAAGGAATCTGGACCAGGCAATTTCCATCTCCAGTGGGATCACATCTACCTGTTTGAGCTAAAGGGAATCGACTCCATCAACAATAATTCCATTTAAGGTCAGTAACTATCTGTCTGCTGCCCTGGAAGAAACAGACATTCCACAGATACATTTTTTCCCCCCCTTTTGCTGATCTCCAATTCAAGTGTGGACCACTTCTAGCCCTGATTCTTGTTTAAAGTCACACAAACTCAGGCATAATATTTCAAGCATCCACGTTTGGGTTCTTTAATTGCAACTTTCTGCGACTTATTCATGATTTATTCATCTCAGGATGCACTCAAAAGTCTAGCGTATCGCTGTGATCCCCACACAGCACAGTTAGCTTTAAAATTTCATAAACCACCACGTACTTGACAAGTTGAAAAGTTAACAAGGGTTATAAGGCAGGGGGAAAAAAAGCATGCTGAGCTCTGATCAGCTCAGCCCCCAGAACTCCAGGCTTTTCAGAAGTGCAGCACACAGCTTGCTATTAAAAACGGAGACTCTATTACAATATTGGCTTTATGGCCTATGTTTCCCCATTCCTCAGCTGAGATAAAATACATGTCTCCTCTTTAATGAAAGCCATACTTACTTCATACATACTGGCTGTAAACTATCAAATAGGATCTCTGTTTAAGGAATAAATGCAGTCTCGCTCTCAGCTTTTTCTAAAGACCTTTGAAAAGAAACATCGCTCCTACATGTGCATGTGAGCAGTTAGGAGCCTCCAGAACCTGCCCTTCACCCCTACACAAATCAATGACTCTCTCCATGCTGAATTCGGGGTGCTCTGGGGGAAGAGAGAAGAAACCTTGCACATTTGGAAATGCACGATCCCTTAGTTGAAAGGACTATTCAAGACGTTTTATTTAAAAGAAATAAACATCTTTATAGAAAAGAAATGCCAGAAAATTCAGCCTGGAAAGGTTTCTACAAGGGTAAATCAAAGTTCTCAGGCTACAATTGGTAGAAAAACATTACAGGCAGACACAGACAACATTAGGCAGAACTAAAACAAATACATAAATACCTTAGCAACATTGCAAGCATTAAGTTGTACCCAGACAGACCCAGAGACTTGTTTTTATGTCTACTGAATTATTCCACCAGTTTTTGTGCGTTCACCCTGATGCCAGCATCTTTGCAACTCTTTTCCGATGAGTAGGAAGTGAAATGAGAAATACGTGGTAAATCTCTTTCCAGCCCATCAGTGATGATGCAAGCTCCCGCACACACGCTTAGGCTCAGCATCAACTACCACAGGTTTCCCTCAGGGAGAGACAAAAGGGATTTAGACGTACACATGAGCTGCCTTATGAAGTTTTAGAGGATGACAAAACTGCCTTTCAACTATTTTTCAAGTCAATAAACAGCACTTTCAGAGCAGCTTACCATTTCAGTTGTCCTGTGAATGGACTTCTTCAATGGGCAAGCAACAATAGTAATTCACTTTCATCCCAAACAAAACAAAGAGACCACAGCTAAACTAGAAACCGTGTGTGTACGGCACCAGAATATTTGATTACCACTTCTGAAAATATACCTGCGTGGCATGAAAAATCTCCCAGCAGATTGTGCTGCACTGTTTTTATTTTCCAAATGCAAATTGAATTTAAGCAGCTTTGCAAAGCCTGTTTTGTTAACAAAATCAGCGAGCGGTGTGATGCAGTCCTGCTGCTCTTTTGCCTACATTAGCAAGGAGAGGCTCAAATCTGCAGGATGGGGCAGGAGGGAACACACAGGCAGGCAGTGATTCATTTTCCGCACCAAACTCAGAAATTAAGCAGGCCAGTGAGAAATTTCAAGCTCACTTGGTGAACACTGAGCTTAGGAGAAAACCTAGATTATTACAAGTTGGGCTGCAGCAGGCTTTCCTTGCAGAAGCAATGCTGCAAACTCAAACAGAGGCATAATTTAATAAAATGCAGTGGGATTCAGGCTAATCATAAAACTTGCCGTGATGAGAAGATTGAACAAAAGTGCTTTTTCTTGTCCATTATGCCTTTATTTTTCATTAGGGAAACAAAAGCTGGGAATCAAAATGTCAGGCTTTTTCATCCCCAACAGGTTCCTATGGATACTGAAAAGGAAGAAAGTACCTTGATTCTTGTAAATCACCTTCAGAGTGAAAAATAGGTAGAGCCATAAGCGGCAGTCAGACAGCTCATGCTTGGATGCAGAGTTCTGGAAAGACCCTTTAATAAAAAGCTGAATCTTATCACTACATTGATTTCTAAAATGAGTACATAAAAATACATTTATTTCATGCACTTGCCATGACATTTCATTACTTTCCGAAAAATGGTATGTACTGGCTCTTGTTTCTTACATGCTAAAATGTACACCACACTGCATGCTGGCTCTTGTTTCTTACATTCTGCATTTTGAAATATGGAGTAAAAATCTCCTCGAGCAGAGAAGGTAAAGGAAATGTATGACTCAATGCAAAGCTTAATAAAGCTAACTGGCATTACATGCACAATTTTCCGTTGTGCTACGCTCCCCAAACTCTCACCCTCTTTCCGTTGAGGTCATTAAAGCTCTTAAGTTGGGTTTCTTGTAATTTCTATTCCCAAGCTTCTCAACCAAGACAGAAAAGGCTGATTAAAAATCTCTGATCCTTCCTGAAACGATGCTCACTTGCATCTGCCCAAGCGTTTCAGCAGTGAGCCCACTGTCATGAATATTCTCACCATAAATCTGTCATCACCGGTTGACTCCCTCCAAGTGCCATTTGCATGCAGAAATAAAGCCTGGATTACTCTTTTAATTACTCTTGTTTACAAATGCCAGTGACATCCAGAAGGCAAAAAATCCAGCTTTGATGAGCATTTCTTTAGTCATCAGCATGTGAAGTTCACTAGAGTAAGATAGCCTGATTTCTCCTCTTCCAAGTCAAAACATGATTGCATTGTTGTTGGTGGTGTTTAAGGACAAAACATGCAGTTAGATCACTCTCTAAGTTATCAATACAATTGTCTTTCACTAGGACTACTGCAGCCTATATGGCTAAGACGATTAATCACTTCAACTCTACCAGCCATTATTTCTAATTAAAAACTAACCCATAAATGCCTATTTTATCGCTAGGTCTTTGCGGTAAATAAATTCAAGCGGTCAGTAAAACACTCACAAAGGAAATTACCTTTAAAAAATGACTTTTTATTTCCAAGCGTATCTTCCTAATTAAAATGGTTGTTTCCTATACGTAGCTCAGCAGCACAATCTGCAATAATTTAAGAGTCTTTGAAAGCACGATTCTGAACAAACCCATTAAAATAACTTCTTGCCATCGTCTGTTCAATGGAAACTATAGCATTTTAGTATTATAACATGCTTCTCAATGTTGACAACTTTACTGCTTCTTTATCTCCCAGCCAGGCGGTGAAGAATTAAAGCACACACAAAAAGAAAATCATGCAAAATGTGCAACTTCCTAAACAGGCAACTTTATACACGTAGATTAATTCCCTCCCCACCTCCAGTACTGATGACAGACACAAATCTCTATGGGTAATTATATCAGCCTTACTTTCCAGCCACATCTCAAACCTAAGAGTTTCTTAGGGCACCCTGGGGCTTCCCTGGTAGGAAAAAAGCCCATTTATTTTTTTACAGTGCAAAGAAGCTGCTTCGAAGCAATCCCCCCATGGTGGGACTGCCAGGCCAAGACACTGTGTGTGGTCAGCATGAAAATGCAGATGTTAACACCCTTCTAATCATCACTTCAAATCTAGCATAGTCATAACTTACTTTCTGTATACAAGGAGCCCTTAAACAAACTCCTCTGCCTTAGGAGCCCCACAAGGACACACTCCGTAGAAACCAGAGCAAACTCCTCCATTCCTGATGGAGCACATGGCAAAGAAATGCAGCCCTGCTCCTCGGTATGGCTTCAGTGACCAGGACAGAAAATAGGACCCCAGACTCCGAGGTGTGTTTTTCACAGTTCGAGAGGATGAAGCAGAAGGATAGTGCTGGGCACAAGCAATGTTTTCAGTGCAAAGGAAGGAAGGAAGAACAGCTCAACTGAGACATGAAAAAAGGCAAATGCTGCAAGCAAAGCACCAGCTGAACTGCCATCTATAAATATTTGAATTATTCTATGCAACATTTCAGAACACAACAAACAGACAGCACTGGGATTTATATTAAAATTATCCCTCTGTGTTGGTTTCTGCGTGTGTATATGAATCATAGATATTCTTCTTGAGATGCACTGCATATAAAATTATAGATCGCATAAAAAGCTAAGGACCAGAGTTTCAAAAGCCGTCAGTACCAGTTTAGATACTAACTGGCAGTAGAGAGACTGATGGAGAAATCAGCTGATTTTTTTTGAGGACAGCAAGGACGGCAGAAACCACCACCACACTCTTGAATTTTGCTGATACACAGCCTGGGTGTTAAGACTTTTCCAAAACCAGGCCACCCCACTTAGACTCTTAAATGTGTGCTAAACGCACTTGAGAAAACCTGACCCTAAATCACCAGTTTTACCTATGCTGGCTCTGTTCAAAACCACAACAAAACCATTGCTTAACATCTAGCCCAACTACAGTGCACTTGAAACATTTACAATGTGCCATATGTCTTACTAGCTATTTATTCTTTAGTATAAACACTTAAAAAATTAATTACATGCTCTGTCAGAGCTGTCTAACGTATAGGCAATCTCAACTATAAAACACCGCTGTGCTCTTTTCTCTAAACTCCCCCACCCTTTGAAATTACCTTCAGATGTTTGTAAAGGGACATTAATGCCTCTGAAATCTAGCAATAGAAACAGGTAAAGTGTTGCAGGCAGTTCAGTGCCATTTATTTAATTCCTGCGTCATTAGCTAGTGGATACTAATTTTAACCTTAAACGACAATACAATTTTATGGGACTTTTCCAGAGACCAATTCTTGCAACTGCCACCACTTCGGGAGGACAAAAAAAACCCCACTACCCCATCCAAACCAGTCCATCCTGAATTGCAATTCTCTAGCTCATGTGGTTTAAGTGCACTGCTATTGCAGTTTAGAGCGTGATTCTCCATTTGCCCGGAGGGACACACAGCAAGAACAGCTCTGTCAGTCTTCAGCATTACTTCCACTGAGCTGCAAAGACCGCCTTGGAGGTAACCAGCAGTCAAACTCAGGAGTGTATGCACAAAGCCCCGCTGGATAACAGGGCATGGGAAAACAGGCTTGGAGATGCGTATTTTTGAACTGAGAAAAGAAAATAGGAACATGAATATGAGTAAAACTTAACGGATGGCCTTTCTAGCATGGGTTTTGTTGAAAATGATCTCTACACCTTGGAAATTATGCAGGAGGAAATGAAGACAATGCACTTAGTGAGAGGTGTTTTCCCTATTTCATTAACTGCAGGGCGATTACCAATCAGTTGTGAAAGTTATTAAAGCAATTTGTAACTTTAGGCATCTAATGGCACTTATGCAGGAGGCAACTGGCAATCAGCACCACCTAATACAGCTTGAGGTGTTTCTGGTTTTTAATATATCATAAGCAAATTACAGCTGCACCTCTAACAATACGCCATATCTGATTCTGGCTCTTAGTTAGTGCTATTAATTTGCACATTATAAGCTGACTGGAACTAACAACCAAGGATGGCATAAGACTGTTTCTCACCCTCCTTGCTCCCCTTTTTTGACATACAGCCAGCAAATTCCTCAACATCCCTTTTTGCTCTAGAACAAATAGAATTACTCGTGAACAGGCAGAACTTCTTTTAATGAAGCAGAGAGCTATTTACTAAAGTATCTTACTCCTATTCAAGTAAGTGGGACTCCTTAATTCTCTTGCTTGGAACAAGATGTAGTAGAAACAATACCTGCATTGAAGCGAGATGAAGGGTTGCTATAACAAACATGTATGCTTTATTCCACAACAAGTCAATGAGTCCACATCACCCAGAGATCCCTCTAGCTACTTTTTACCCCCTCTAGACAGACTTCATTAACCCGATGACGTACTGAAGATCATTGAAGATATGGGCACAACCAGCCAAACAGTTATCTTCGATGCCAACTGCTTCTACCACACCATTTCATGGTTTTAGGAGACAATTTTAAGGACTCCAAACACCTTATGCTGTCTTCAATTTCCTTGGCAAAATGTTTGCAGTGACTTTAAACTTAACTATGCAGGGAAATGAAATCCAAAGTCACAGGCAAACATCGACTGAACCAGAAAGTGCACTTCAACATACACCATCTTAAAAGATCGCAGCTAATCAGTATAGCAAACACAAAATTCTATAGAAATCAACTACCCAGTAAGGACTTTTTTTTTTTACCGTTGAATAATTCTGAATAAACAAATAAACATCACATAACCCTGCCCATTTAGTCCATAATTGCCCATTACAGACTACTCCCGCATAAGAGACTATGGGCCAGTATGTTCTCAGTTGGAGCACTTTTGCTAACAAATCTCGATCGTCTGACATTCAAATACAATATTGACTTTTGAATTGCTATTTTAATGGTGTGGTTAAGCAGAGTGAATACAAATGTGTTATGCAGAAATAAATTGATATATCTCCACCACTGGAAAAAAAAAAAACCAGAACCACCCCATGGAACTATTTTGACTGCAGTAAACCCATTACTGCCTCCCCCACTTTCTAAGAATGATTTTTTTTTCCTTGCAGGTGTGACAGTAAATCTGTCTTCCACTTCTCATTTTTAGAGACTCCAGCTCATGGGCATTATGCTAAGGTATGTGTCTTAATTTCTGACACTAAGTATTGCTGCATTTCTGAGGAAGGTTTTGGGAAGGAGTCAACTAGTTCTGCATGCCTCTGTGTCCTCACAGATTTAACTTAGGTATTCAAAACGAAACAAAACTGGCATAAAAATGACCTTTTTTTTTTTCAGTAACTCACCACCAAGCAGCTTTGGTATGAATGAGGAGATCTGCTGGCTTTTGATACCTTTGTAAAATGCTATCTCCCTTGGAAAGTTACTTCCATGATTTAAGTCCTGAGACCCTCAACACTCTCCTCTTTATATCCAGCAGGTTTAGGTGCCCAATCTAAAAGTAAGAAGTGCAATTAGTGACTGCCAGATGCTGGTTAGGGTCAAGGTCCACAGGAGCATTTCTCCACACAGAAGACTGAAAAATCCTTTGTGTCCTAGCATTTTCTAGGCTTCACCATCTCTCTATACCCTGGAGGGATGAGCAACATTTATCCTGTCAAGTGATTTCATTCCACATTCAGCAAAAAAAATACAGTTTTACTGCAGGAGGGGAAGAGGAAGGTATGGTGGGGCAGATAGTAAGTTGATTTGAAAATGACTAAGGCTCTTTCTCCCCACTTATAAATGAAGACTTACTGGAGTTTAAAATTTGAAATGTTCAGGTTGACTAATCCCCTCTGGGATTTTGCATTACTGGTAAAAGTTATGACAGCAAAAAAGACCTGGATTAGAAGTGGTTACAAACTCCAGTTTGAGAGATAAAATGGATGGGACGACACACAGGGGAAAGAAATTTCAGAAAAATTCCAGTTTTAATACCATGACACAGGTATGTGCAAAGCCACTCTGCTGTTTCAGCCTTTTTTTTTGGTTTAAACATGCACTGGAATGCACACATGAAATAGTGCATGAGTATATATGTGTAGGTGAAAGATACCCACAGGGTAACTCAGTCCATTGGGCACACCGAGGAGTTGTATTGGGATTTTAAAGAAAATCAATGGCCCTCCCTACGCAGGCAGAGGGACCACTGCACTGCAGGAGAGCGAGTAAGGGGAAGCATCCTCCCAGCTGTAACTCCAGTGAACCAGGACATGACTGAAGGAAAGCAGTTTTCAGCTGTTGTGACATGCAGCAAGCCTGGTCTGTAACCCATCAATGCATACTGCCTCTCTCATCCTTGCAATTGCTTCCCATCATGAAAATCACTGAACCAAGCTCCCAGCCTAACATGTACAGTTCCAGTTATCTAGCAAGCCAGCCCTCTGGGAAGGAAAGAAGAAAAAAGCCAAAACCAAAACCTGGAGAGATAGGTGAAAAAATATTACAAAACCCAAGAAATAATTAGTCCCTTTTCAAAGAGCTAGGCATAGTGTTTATGTATGTATTCCAGGAAAAAATAAAAAAAGATGCATAAGCTGTAAGACTTTCATTCTGGGAATTTTCTAAGTGCCTCTTACTATCTTATACAGCAGTATTTTCATTTGTGCTGATTTATAGCCTTCCCTTCTAAAAAAGAAAAAAAAAAAACCACTTGCCTGTTCTCTGCAAGAAGGGTTAAGTGTTTAAACTTGTCACTTTTTCAGAAAAATTACAAATTGGGCTATGAAGCCAGCAAGAAATAAAAGGAGAAAAAAAATAAGTCTTAAATGGATAAGCCGTTCCAGCAAGCTCTGCCTGCCATATTCAAAGTACTATCTCTTTTTTACATTACATGAGAAATCTAATTAAATGCTTCATGGGGGAAAGGCAAAGTAGCTCTCAGGCTGACTATATTTGACCTTTCTTCCTTCAAGGTGACAAACAAACAAACAAGATGCTAATTATTGTCTCAGCTTGAATGTGCACTTGGAAAAAAAATCAAGTTTTTCTTAGCGGAAAGCTGTAAACTCACAAGAACTATATAGCTCAGCTTGACTTTGTTTTGGCTTTTGATGTCCAAAAAAGCATTCATTCAGGATGCCTTCATCGAGCATTTGAGCAGAGCTGTGAGCACAAGCATCCAACTCCCATCAGCCCCACTCTGACCTGCCCAGCTGGAAATCACTTGGTACAAAATTCAGTATACTTAGGACTGGGTATATATCGAAGAACAGCCCTGTCAAAGATCAATTTGATCAAATGGAATAAATTTGGACTTGTGTCATCACCAAAGAAAACGTAGGGGAACGGAATAATTCCTTTTGAGTTTTGGAAAAGCCCATCAGAACATATGCTTTTTGGTTTGGTAATGTTCCCATTATAAAGCCCTTGACGCAAACCACGGATTATGGTCACCTAAATGACTGCTTAGACCATGCTCTCTGGTTAGAAACCTCCTCTGAGGTCACCCTAGCCATGTCTCCTGCACCTTTCCATACAGCCATGTCAGGATCAGGGCAGCAAGAATGGTTCACCCCCGAGAGCCAGCAACCCCTTCCAGGGGACAACGTGGGTGTTGTCAGGAGAGGTGACATCAGGCTATGCAGGAGCTCTTGGTCTGAGAGTTTGAGGATGCTTTCGTATGAAGTTATGGCACTTTCTTTCTTGCTCTGACCTTGAACTCTATCAGGGCACACATCCCCTTTAATCCTATTCCGGGAAATCCTCAGCCTGTTGAAGATGATGGCAAACCTCCCATCATCAGCTTGAGAGTGGGCCAAGATTTTACCCTTAAAGCATTCGGCAAAATTGAAACCACCACAGGAAACTCTGAAAACTGGCAGGAATTAGAAGCACAAGTCCCAGGCTCTTCCCTCATATAGGTGTGCTTCAACATTTCCTGTAGTCAACGTAATAGATAAATTAATCAATGAAATGGTATTAAGCCACGGGAGCTGCTAAGATGTTCTACTCGTCTAGGAAAATAAAACATCTTCCTTATTCAAATGCTTATCTATGGACTTCTGGTTTTGTAAAACCTAAGCTTTGAAGACAGCATGTGGCTTAAGCAAAGTTCTTGGGATGCCGCTATCCTTCTTTCCCTGCTAGAGCCAGCTCATCGCAATGCAGACACATGTTTTTTTGGTGCAAAGTAGCATGAAGATTTGCTGAGGCAGGAAATTTGAAGGAAAGAAAGGGAAGTGTTCCCTTAATAGCTATTGATGTCTATATGGTACAAGTCATTGGTCACTGTCACGAAATTTTTTCTAATATTAGCTGCAGCATGAGGAGGAGATTTATTTAATATGAACAGCATGGATGTAGCCACCAGTTTGCCCTTCGTCTACAAGTGATATGCAGCTTTTAGGAGCCATGTTACAGGTTTTGAAGCACGTCCCACTAGAAAGAGCAGGGATGTCCTGCTCAGAAAAACACCTGCATGACACAGCCCAAGCCCG
This sequence comes from Chionis minor, assembly GCA_013398295.1. Classification (NCBI taxonomy): domain Eukaryota; kingdom Metazoa; phylum Chordata; class Aves; order Charadriiformes; family Chionidae; genus Chionis; species Chionis minor. Next base: position 258,004 of record VZSF01000963.1, on the reverse strand, counting down.
GGCTACTTGAGTATCGACCAAAAAATTAATAAAAAGCAACAGGTCAAGGCACAGTGAGAAACATGTGGGAGGAAATGCAAACAAAAAGCTGTTAAAAGAAATCAATACCACAAACACAGGTGAAATTACCAACACCTCTCACAGTGCCACTGGTTGGTTACTCACCTTATAAAAGCTCATGAGCCGTATTTTGACCAGTAAGGCAGGGTTCAGCAACAAGTTTAAAAAAGTTAAGTCCAGTGTCAGCAAATAGCTCCTCAAAATATAATCTGTTAGATGCAGCCCAGAAAGTGTTTTTAGAGCCATAAAAAAGCGTTATGTTGCAGGTTCTTTACGACATGTTGAGAAAGAGGTTTTGTTCGTGAGACTCTATCAAGTATTTCTTCTCCTCCTTGATCTACGCATCACTATTGAAGCTACAATGAAAAACAATCTCATGCACCTTTAAATATTTTATTGTTTGAATCAAAATGGCTCTTCTATGCCTAAAATGGACAGAGGTTTATTTTTATTGGGATATACTGCAACAAATCTTTCAGAAATCTTTTATCAGCATTCCACTTTGCAACATCCCCACCGTAAATTTTACCGTGAGGAATTCATTACATAATTGGATGTGGCTCTACCCAATTTATTTTCGCTTCCTGAGAATCCAAACGTAATTCATGATTCATGTATAAATTATACACAAGAGCAAGTGATCTGAGTGCAAACTGCATATTGCATTAAAGAAGACTGCGCTACTCAAATTCAGTGTGTAACGTTTCCATTTTAAAATGGAGAGTAAGTATGGGAAAGACTTTTGAGCTTTCCTCGATAAGTGAGAGAGCGAAACACGGCAAGCCCAGAGAGTGAAGTCTCTGCCAATCCGAAACAATGGAAAACAAAAATGTAAATTAGTAAACGTGTAATTTAAATGCAAACTTCAGTTATACCAAATCAGAAAATACGTTAATCAAGACAACCAGCCAGCAGGAGCCGGCACTGCAGAGAGTTATATATTGGGGCGGGGGGAGAGAGGGAGATATTTTTAATTATTTTTCCCTCCCCTCTCTCTCTCAACAGGTTAGTTTAGTATCCAAGAACATACGTCCAAGATCTTAAAATACGTAGAATAATTCAGGAAGAACTTTTTAAAAGTTCTCAGCTTCTTGAGTTGTGACCAGTTTTTCAAAATGTGCCACATATAGTGAGAATAACAGGAGCTTCTGAATGCTAAGTTCTTCTGAGAAAGTTTTACAGCTTCAATTTCTGCTAGAAATGATGCCTCCAGCTTGCAAAAAGGCAAGACAGAACCTGTGACTTTTTTAAAGTCTCTACTCCAGTCTTTCCAGAAGGGCAAAAATTGAGAGCTGGAAAAGCTCTATGAATTTTGACATTTCATCAAAACTCCAAGATGAAAAAATATTAAGCAAAAATGAAATTCCCACCAGGAAACCTAAAAGGATTATTTCAAAGAGAATGAAAACAAGTCAAAACTATCTTGGAAACAGTTTTCTATCAGTTTGTCCACTACAGTGCTTCTCACAGTGTTGAAATGCTTCATTTTCTCCTGTAGCCCACGCTTGCTTGATAAAACATCTCTGCTAATCTACCAGTGGGTAGCGTGGAAGTGACACAGCTGTAAAGTATCTCGTGGAAGGCAGTCAGGCACGGAGCTCAGCTGGCAGGGGAAAAGCCACGCAGTACTTGGGAAGGACCACCTAGCTCAGGATAGCATGAGCCAACCTTAGAGGCTTAAACTCTTCTGCGTGGTCTTTACTATAAGTGGTCTTTCTTCTTCTGATTTTTCCCACCCCCCCCCAAAAAAATGCTGATGTTTTCTACAGCAGCCAAATCCCCTTCCCTTTCTACCTTTCCACTACTGGAAAGCAGTTTCAGCTCACAAGCCTCAGGGCAGCCACAACAGGGCATGGCTGGATCTGAGGCAGAAATGGGCGTCTCCCAGCAGAGAGATGCCATCTCCTCACTGGTAAGCATCTTCCTTACCAGGGCTGGGGAATCCTCCTGATGGGACACAGGACCTACAGGACCCTGGGGTGGCACGGTGCCATCTGGAATCACTAAAAGGGACCCAGACCAGAAGGACAGAGAAAGAGAAAGCCAGAAGAATATAATGAGCATGTATTTGCTGAAGCACTGAAAAACACCTAAGAGGGCTTTAAGGCAGGCAAGTAATAATCAGCAATAGTCTTGCTGAATCAAAACCTCATACACAAATTTAATTTTTTCACCGAGCTTCCTATCAGTCACACCTTGGACTCCAGAGAGATACACATTTGAAGAGCTGGAAGATACAGATTAGAGATGGCAGAGGAAAAGAGAGGAGATAGTGACCTAAATATCCATGCTGATGGAAAATGAGACTGGGAAGATGGGAAAGTCTCACTAGAAGGAAGCCCATGGGGGATGCAAAGAATGAATGCTCCATCCATCTGGAGCAGGTGAAAAATAAGTTTTAGCATTTTAGGAATTCATTCCCAAGCATCCTTTCAGGGCCTGATTCAACACTCGCTGCACTCGATTTAGCCATGTAAGCACAGAATCACACAGAAGAAAATAAGTTACTTAAGGCCTAGTAAGACTGAAAGAAAGCATCAGGCTTCTTTTACCTATACCAACTCTTTTCTAGCCTTTCCAGAGAAACCCACCAATAAAAATATTAACCAGTCTTTCCACAAGAAGAAAAGATGTTTTATCCAGTTACAATCCTGACTGATTTAGATTCCAGCATCCAGCAGTAAAATCTACCAAGGTTTTGACAGTCAGAAAACAACCCAGTGCTACCAGGACCTTTCCCATAGCAAGTAATTTCAAACATGGATACAATGAGATTTTCATCATGTTGTTCTCTAGATTCATTTGGAGCAGAACTGAGCTCGCAGAGTCATTAAAATGCCAATGATCTGCCATCAAAATGCTGAAATTGCTAGCACAACCAACAGGGGCATAACTTACTATTCTTTAAGTGAAACACCAATACAGAAGTGTTTTGACAAAGCAGTTGGGGGCTACTAAAATACCAAGGTCCAGTCAAGGGAAAAAACCATTCACAGCGTTATGACCATGGGCTGACTGCAAGGTCCTCTGCTTGCTGCAAACCAAATCAAAAACGTGCTGTGATAAAGGATAAAATAGAGATCTCATCTTTCAGAGTATCTTTTGGAAAGCAATGACTGTTGATAAGAGCCACTCCTTCCTACTTCATGAGTGGAAAATTATCTGGTTAAATATACCCACACACCCCCTAAGAAATACTCCAATTTCTTATTTACAAGCACTGGGCATAATTTCTATTATAAATTAGGCCTTTATAAATAAATGCAGAATTAGAGAGGCCTGCAAGGAACATCAGCAAACAGCTTGACTTACAGCATTTCAAATGAACCAAATCATGGCACTCGTATCGTATTAAAGTAATTTTTTCACAGAAAATCGGTTTTGCAATTCTCAAGCTCCGCTGTAACAGAACACCCTATAGTATATTCGTATGTCAGCTGATTCCAGGGACTGATTTGTGCTATATGTTTGCAATATACCAATGACATAACTCCATGACTACACAGACTGAGCTCACCTCTCAAAGAACAATGCTTGAAGTGTTTTTTCTTTTCATATTAATCCTCCATGCACATTAAGTAATTTATGGTTACTTAAAGTTTTACAACCCTAAAAACTCTTTGTACACGGAACCATATGTAAATCTTAATTTTAAAAAAATGTTCTTGAACCCAACAGAGAGATAGCACCATTGATTAATAACTGAATTTTCCATCATGTCATCTTTGAAGGATAGTTAAGGCAAACTCCCTTGTGAAAGGTACTTTTGAAACATTACTGATGTCTGAATTTCTTTGATTTTCTTCGCTCTTCTTTCACTGCTTCCACTCCATAAAAGCTCCTTTGCATCCTTCAGAAATTGTCCTATATATTAAAAAAAAAATTTACATGAAGCTGCTAAGTCTGGCCCTTTGACTGAAATTACAACAAACAAGCTATGGGACTGAAATCTGTCCCTAAGGCAGATATATGATCCCAACAAAGTAAACTGGAATAGCTACTGTTAACCTCCACAGGGTCAGAATTTGGCCCATCGCAAACTTTAAAAAAATTATTTAATAAGTAAAACACTGGACACCCACCCAGAAATGAAGCACGTTATTGAAGGTTTACTCTCTCTGTATCTTTTAGATAACATGATAACCAACATTAGCTATCATTAGATTGGGAATTTTTATGGCCTTGATAGTATCACCTTATGCAAAGCAAAACATGCGATGGCCGACTACTAATGAAAGAGCATTAAATATTTAGACAGATTTGCTGGCTTGCAAAATAAGACAAAATTAGTGCCTCACAATATTGCATTCCACTAGATTATTAATTTAAAGGTTGCTATAAGTAGCTGCAACCCCTACAGTTGGTATGCAGGCAAGTCTTGCGTTCGGTTTGGTGGAAGAACGAGGCGTTTTGGCCACTGACATATGAATTTACATTCTGGAATCTGACACTCCCTCTTGAATTACTCAACTGTTTACCCTCCTCTTTGTCATCTTCCCTAAATCCTGGTAGACACAAAGCATCTGCCAGAAGGTTATGCTGAAATCAGCAGGCAGATCTCACAGAGGAGCTAGCTCTGATCTACAATGGCTCCAGCTACACCATGCAACCAGCACCTTGTCCAGCTTGCTTGCTGTTCGTCAGCCAAACAAGAAAATGCAGTCTGATTAGAGGCTGCTTTATAAGCGAGTGCCAAAATAAGGAGTGCCTTCACCTTCTGGAGGGACACAGATTACTTATCAGCAATTATTTTTCTTCAAAACTCTCTTTTTCCAGGAAATCATCTTTTCTCTCTCCACTTCAGAAAGTTTACACACAGCTTTCCAGGATGTCACTAAAGTGAGAGCAAACTATTTACATTCCTGCCATATGTCTACTGATATCCTGCAGCTGTCTATCTAATTTACAATCAGATACCAAAGTTAGGCTTGCATAACTATTTGCATGCTTCCCTAATTGCATGTTTTTAACTCAGTTATGTAATTTATTTTTTTTTTATTTTTTAAATTGGGCCTTATTTTTCCTCCCCCAAAACCTATTTAAGTCTACACATTTATCTTATTTTAAGCATTCAGTACCCCGGGACAGGTCATCAGAGAGATAATGCTACTCCATCCTTGGAGGTTTTTAAGATACAGCTAGACAAAGCCACCGCCAAGTAGGTCTCACGCAGACAACAGTCCTTCCTTGACTGGGAGGCTGGACCACTAACCCCACAGACCCCACCCTACCAGCTCTCCTATACCTCCCAGATCTTACCATTCTGGCACAGGGACAGGAAACACCATTACCTACTTCTTTCAGAACAAAGCAGTAAGACCCAAGCAACATACCAAGAAAAACAACCCTCATCTATAAGAGAGTAAGTACAGTTGTATTTTGAGAGGTCTATAGACACTACAGGCGTTAAAACTTCCGTTCTGTGTGCATCCATATGCCTGCTTCTTAAGTTCAAGCATGCACTACAACCTGCTTCATGAGTTGACCAAGCAAATGCAACATCACCACTCTTTAATTAGAGCCATGCATGAAGAAACCTACCCCAGCACATCAGGACCTGCACTTCCACTGCCTCCATGGTTATTTCCTGAGTGTATATTCAATACTTAAGTCTCCAAATCCCCCAAATAAAACCTGTTATAGCTCAAAGCCGAGATGTAACTGAGCCAACATGTAAACTGCATGCATGCATCCGTGTGCCAGCTGAAACTCATCAGCAGCACAAGAAAACCTCTTGGGAAACTCCACAGATGAGCACTGCACTTTTTTTTTACTTTTTTTTTTTTTTGTGTATGTGTTTGTGTTTTGTGTTGTGAGAAGCTGCTATAAAGGATGGGCGAGTTTTTAACTCACATGGCATCCCCCAGCATCGCCTTATAATTGTCATGCAAAGGAGGATGCAATCTCTGCAAGGCCTGGGAAAAACCTCAGCATATTTGTCTCTGAGATGAACAGCTGAGAGGTATTTTTCCAGAGCTCTAGGGGGAAGAGGGGAAAAATTAATTTTCTAATCCAAAGAAAAGACTTGGAGATTTTAATTTTTTTCCCCCCAACCTTAACTAGTATTAAAATTATATATAGATATCAAAAAAAGCTAATCAAGCTTTCCCTTTTTTGGTGAAACAACATTCTAGAAAGAAGTCATTTTAGGTTAATTAAAATAAGTTCATCAGATGAAAAGAAAAAGTCTCACTCTCCTCTTTTCCTGTTAAAACACAGTAAGAGTTACAACTTTAAATGAAAGTGATCTTACACTAAAAAAATTATCATTCTGCAAATATCAAGAAGACATTCTGACATTTCCTGAATTATTTTTGTCTTACTTCCACTCCAAATAAAATGCCATTAAAATTGATGAGCTTTAACAAGCAATTTTGTTTTCAAGAAACAGCCTTTTCTAAGAGAAAATTGTTTCAATGGAGTATTTTTTTCTGTTATGATCACTAACTAATTATTCGAAGACACTGGAGTTCTCTGATCCCGGACATACAACATGGATTATAGTAGAACCAGCTGGAGATTAAATTTCTAACTCACATACGGAGCTCATGACCCTCTTGATGAATCATCACACCGTTTGTTTAATATTTAATGCAACTCTTAGTTACTCTGAAGAAAACACTGGACAACAGGGGCCCATAAAATTAAAATCACACAGCAAAATCACAGCTACTTGCAAATCCTCTCTCTTCTTTGGGACTTCCATCACAAATCTGCCTGATCTAGGTTCATTAAGTTTATTTTTTCACTCCTGTCATAGTAAGATAGGACGGAACCCTAACATTTCATATAAACATCTGGTTACAGCTTGTGTGCCTCAAGACATCCAGCCTTGCCTTTCATGCAAACCTAGGCATAGTATGTTGAGATTAAAGATAAATATTTCTCAGCACGTTAATGTGCTGAAGTCTTAGGAACAGTGGGAAATTAAAACTGTGCAGCTCTAGACATAATTTTACTATCTTAAATGCATACACCACGCATGCTGGAAAAGTAACTGCCTTAGTCATGATTTGTCTTTTCCTCAGCTCCTTAACTCACCAACCTGAAAAATAAATTTGGATAACTCATTAGGTACTTACGGATCTCAATGAACACAAACCTCCAGGCTTGAACATTTTATTTCATATCTATTTCAAAAAAGCTAAAAGAAACACACTCTTTGTAACTGTATTTGCACAGCTTCTAAAAATTGCCATTGTGTTAAGAGCTATTAAATGATTTGTGTGAGAAGTTTAAAGCCTTCCCCCACCTCCTCATCCAAGCAGGTCAGCAAAGTCAAGCCAAAACCCAGCTCCCATCCTATAACCTGAATCTGTCTTTTGTTCAAAGACCTGTTTCCACTCAATATGAAGGCATGTCTCACCTCCAGCTTTCAGAACAAAGCACAGATTCGCGTCCAGTCCCCAACAGACATCCAACCAGCAAAATCTCTTTACAGCCATGTTATTTTCTGGCACCAAGCATCCCTCTGCCTTCCCTTTTGGTCCCATCAGTGCCACCACTCCAACTCACCCTCATAATACCAACAAAGAGCATACCTCCTCACCCCTAGATGCCTACTTCGACCTGGAATTGATTGATACAGCATTAGTCAAGTCACGTGATTCGCTGCTAGTAAGTCAGCATCAGTAGGCATGATCATTTAAAAGCTCCTCTTAATAAAATCATGACTGGTTGAGTGGATTCAGTGTTAAAACATTGTGGATTTGCATCTTCACTCAAAAGTGGTTCTCCACGGAAGTCTCAAAACGTTGAGACTGGAAGACACCGGTGATCTTGTCAGCTTGAAATGCTGCTGGTGCTGCTGCTGCTCCTTAGCTGCCGCTGTCCTTACTGTGCAGTAGGGGATGTAGGAGCACTCCTTATCCTCTCCAGCGCAGGTTACCACAGCCCACACCAAAGGCTGCTGACACTGTCCTTAACAGCAGACGAAAGGCGTTCTCACGGTCCTTTTTGCAGCTCCACTGTGCTTTTTCACTCCCGCCAAAGACAATGTCTGCATGGGCAAAATGGTTTTGCATATGCAAAGAGCTGTAAGTGCAGAGCAGAGGACTGTGCATCTCCAAATCTGCACATGCCACAGGCAGTTTATACATTTCGGTGAGGCAGGCTTTAAACTGAAGGACTTGGGGAACAGGGTCCAAAATGGCAGTACTCATAACACTGCATACAACTGGGGAATAAGCCAGGCCAACCAGAGCAGCAAAAAATGTTCCTTAGCTGCCTCCCAAGATAAGAACCAGAAGGCCAACCACCTCAAGGATGTGTATGGCTGTGGTGGATCCTCTTGCACCCCTCCAAGGAAACCTGCATGCTCAATTACCTCTCTGAAATGCCTGTACACCAACACACGCAGCATGGGGAGTAAGCAGGATGAACTAGAGACTGTGTGTGTTTGCAAGGTCATGATCTCATTGCAATTACAGAGACATGGTGGGGTAGCTCACATGACTGAAATGCTGCCATAGACGGCTACATACTTTTTAGGAAAGACAGGCCAGGAAGGTGAGGTGGTGGAGTCACTCTTTATGTGAGAGAGCAACTGGAATGGATCAAGCTCTCCCTGGGGGTGGATGAAGAATGAGTCAAGAGCTTATGGGTAAGTATTAAGGGGCATGCTAATATGGGTGACACTGTTGCGGGTATTTACTACAGACCACCAGATCAGGAAGAAGAAGTCGATGAGACCTTCTACAGACAGCTGAAAATAGCCTTATGATCACAGGCTCTTGTTCTCATGGGGGACGTCAACC